>JBBPBQ010020324.1:3665682-3741540 GCA_037974755.1 Cicer yamashitae
TCTCAATTTAGTCTTTTATTTAATTTTAAGTAACAATTTGATCATTTATGTTTTAAAAGTGTCAACAATGTTATCATTTTTTTACAAAAAATCATCAAAAATTTTAAACAAAACCCATAAAACTAATTGTTATCCTCAATATAATGCAAATTTCATCAAATTCATAACTCAAATATTCAAATAAACTCATATTTTCATTATTTGTGTTGATGAATTTGATGTTGTTGAAGATGGAAATATAAGTTTATTTGAATATTTGAGTTATGCATTTGATGAATATATGAATTTTCTTGAAATTGGTATTGAATTTTATGGGTTTTGTTTGAAGATTTTGATTGATTTTATAAGTTTCTGTAAAAAAAAATGATAACATTGTTAACATTTTAAGATATAAAGAATCAAATTGTTACTTAAAATTAAATAAAAGACTAAAACGAGAAATAAAAAAAATAAATAACTGAAGTGTTACCTGAAATTAAGTTAAGGGATCGCAGAGCATTTATGCTTAAATTTTATTACTTCTATTTTCAATTACATTTATTATTCTAAATACATTCCCATTCAAGATTCCTGGAAGAAAATAAAAGGATTTATTTTCTCAAATATCTTCTTTTAAAAAAAAATAATTTAAATACCTCATTTTAGAATTAATATACCAAAATGTTTGGATGGGAATGCGACTATTTAAAAAATGCTTTGTTTTTTCTTTTTTCTTCGTTCTAGAGGTTGCATCATATAGATGTAATTTTTTTTTGTAATAAATGAAAAAAAATTAAATTAATATATAAAATATAATACTTTGAATTATTTTTAAAGGGGATATACGAAGAAAAAAGTCCAAGATAACAAGTTGAATTCTTAATCTATGTCCCCATTTTTTATTTATTAATTATAGAACTAGAGGGAGTATTTTGTTTTCTCTATTCTCGTGTTTTTGGAAATTTTGTTTTTTTGTCTGTGAAAGGAAATGTTGTTTTTTACCACAGAAAAATGGTTTTATTGGAGGATAAGGAAATTAATTTGCCGGTCCTACCATAAGTGACAACAGTGTACGACTGGCCACATGGATTGTTTAAATAAGTCAATGCTTTCTCACATATATAAATGTCATTATTTGTAAAAAAATTGAATTCAAATTTCTACTATCTCAAGACTTGTGATATTGAAAAACTTACTCTATGTTTGTTTGAACAACTGCTTTTCAAAAGAGTTTAATTATTATATACCGTTAATATAATAATAAATCTGATTTAGTTTCTGATAAATTTTGAGAGAATTAATTTAATCATTGAAAAAATAAAAGTATATTTTACTTTATAAAAAAAAGTAAATTAAATTAGATTAGTCTTTATGTAAACCACAATTAAATTTCTTTTTTTTGCTGTTATGTCCGACGACTCATCAATTTAATTATCTCACATATAGTTTTTATAAAAATAGACAATTAAATACTTGACAATAATTAAAAATAGTTAATTAAGTTTATGACGTGGACTCTAAACTTGTTTATTTATTCCAAAATATAATTGTCTATTTTTAATTATTGTTAAAGACCTAATTGTCCTTTTTTATAGAAATTACGTATAGAATAATCAAAATTTGATGAGTATAAGTCACAAAAAAAAACATAATCTTTTAACTGTGTTCCAATTTATTTCTTTTAGAGATTAAAAAATATTTTTATTTTTCTTAAATACTAAATTGAATTTTTCAAAAAAATTCGTACAGTATATTTTCATCCCTAAAACACCATTTAAATTTTTATTTTGGCAAATAATAAGATGACTCGTAATACATTGTTGAATAGATACGGTGTTATTATTATTTTAAAGGCTTTTTTACGGTTTTTTTATTTTAAATACTTTGAATATTACCAATTATGATTTTAAATACTACTATAGGCTATTTAATTTATACGAAAATATATATTTAATAGGACAAAAGTTAAGACGGAGTATACAATTTGTTTGGATTAAGTACTGTCAAATTGGTTGAACCATTGTCAAAAAAAGAAAAAGAAAATTGGTCGAACCAATTAAGTCAAATTGGTTGAACCATTGTCAAAAAAAAGAAAAAGAAAATTGGTTGAACCAATTAATTTTCCTGGGAGAGAATTGGACCACAGAAAGCATGCACAATTTATTGAGTAACGGACACAGACGTTACAATTCAATAATTTGATTTTGATGGGTGTATTAAAATCCACAAGATTTTGTAACAACTTGCTAAATTTATAAATGTTTCTAGTGTGAAACCAGATATTATATCTCAAGATAAGATTTGACAATTGTGTATGTAAGTTTTAAATAATGTTTGTCAATTTGTTTATAGATAAAAAAAATCATTAGATAAGAGAAATATTAAATATCAAATGTTGGACGGAAGTAATTATTTGAAAGCAAAAAAAACTACTACTTTGTCCCAAGATATAAAAAAAATAAGTAAAAAAAAAATGTATTTTCTCTAAATTTTGAATTAAATATATAACTTTTTATTTTTTAATCAAATTTTACTTATATTTTAAGACGAATGAAGTATGTAACGATAGATTTGTAACCTACGCTATAACCGACAAATGATTTAGACTTAAAGAGAATATAAAAATAGTTTTATACATATTTGATCTATACTTTTTAATATTAGAATACTTCCTCAATTTCTTTTTAGTTACCATTTTTAAACTTTTTAAATATATCAAGACAATTAATAAAGTTTGTTATTTTTAATATCATTATTTATCTTTTTTTCATTCTTAATCATTTATTATCTTATCATGTATATTTTTCTTTCTTCAATAAATAACTAATGCCGTTATTAACAAATAAATAATTAATAGTATTAAACTTTGAATACGACAATTAAATAGAAATACATTTTTTTTTGACAAATGTGGCAATTAAAAAAAAATGAATCAAATATTAAAATGTAATTGTGGAGTTATAGATAGAGGATATAAAATTATTAGTACAACTTATTTAGTAAATTTTTAATAGGTGTTTGGTTAGAAGAATTTGGTGTTTATTAAGTATTCTCATTAAAAATTATAAATGAGTGATGCGTACACATAAGATCCATTTAAGTATTAAAAATGGAGCTTTCAATCGTAGATACTCTTATATAATCAAACATTTTAATTCACTGGATATGAGGAGTTATTTCTACTTATAACCATTCCAAATAGTTAGATTCATGTATTGAAATTATATATTGATAGGAGTGCATGTGCATGTTATTTTATGTGTTGCATGCATACTCATTTCATACGTTGCCTGACCTCATTGTAAAAAAATAATTAAAATTAAATGCATGATTTAATTAAATTGATGATATGATAACAAATGATTATGTGGTTAAATGCTTATGTACTATTTAGATTTTGATCCACAATTTAACTAAATTCGCTTTAATTTTCTATTGAAGATTGTCCTATTCTTCAGCTTAGTTTATTGTATGAAGAGTACTAAAAACATTTTTTTTTTCAATATTATCTCTAATACTCATTATTTTCTCGAATGAAATCAATACGAGTCTCATACTTTATAAATGAATTCCACATAAAGTGACGAGATTCACACTAGTTTCATCAAATAAAAGAGTTAATCTTAAAGTGAATGTTAAAAAAATATTCATAACATTTCTCTTGTATGTATTGTATAAGAATCATCCGCCTAAAAAAATGTATTTTTTAAAAAAGAAAATACTTTAAAAGTTTAATTGTAATTTTATTCCACATATTTTTACAAATTAATATAATTGATCATCTCATTTTAAAATCACTTAATTTTGGTCTCTCTTTTAAATATTTAAATACAAAAACGTCTGTGTGATATATTTTAAATAATGTAAAAAACAATTTCATAATATAAAATTATTAATATAGATTGATTATTTACGTGTGATTAATATTTGATTATTACGCATAATAAAATTGTATCACAAATTATTTCAAACTTGTCATATTACTAATTTTAGTTAGAGATGAAAAGTTAAGAGATTTAAAAAAAGAGGAACCAATTCCATTAACGTGTAAAAAATAAAAAGAGTGGGGCGGGGGATAACCGAATTAGGGTGGGAAACGATAATGGTAGTTGCAGCAATGGCATGTTCGTCATGTAGTACAGTAGCAGCGGCAAGGAAATGGAAATTGAAGTCACCGAGGCTCTTCACACACAAATTCAAATGCTGTGCGACACAACCACAACCACAACCACAACCACAATGTTCTATTGTGCACAACGACGACTTGCAAGCTCTCTTACAGCTTCTTCCATCCGATTTGCATCACAATCTCCTAAACCAACCAAATCGCCCTCAACTTTTGGAGGTCAGGTCCCTATTAATCAATTATCTCTTCATTATTCGATTATTATTATTATTGAAATAATTGATCCTTCATTCTTCATCACTAGGTTATATTGGATTTAGGCCGTTTTCCTGAAGCGCGTTATCTAGGCAAACTTGGAAACCAATATCTAAGGAATTCTGAGGTAACATAACACACACTCTTTCCAATGCATCATTTCTTCACTATTCAATTCAAACACATTCATTTTTCCAACTTTACACTTTGTCCCTAAATATTGGACCTTATTCACTAAATCACGACAACTATTAAATTTATTGATGATTGACATTGTTTTACAAATTTAACCTTCAGGCGAGATAATTTTCAACATCTATTAGAGTCACAGAAAAAGATGTAATATAATTAGAGATATGTTGGTAAAGAAATAATTAATGCTGTTGAAGATTTGAATATGGTCTTATAAAAAGGGACAGGGAAAAATATCAACACGGTCTTATATTTAAGGAAAGATATAGTAATAATTTAGTTTTAGAATTGGGAAAAAATGCTTTACTCAAAGTTATTTTGTTCGTGATATAATCTCATGTCTTGAGGAATGTATAGCTAGGTAACGATCAAAGAGTTGGAATATGCTGAAGGAGCTGTTGGAGAGTTTGGGAAGGACAATAGAGCTGGTATTGAGGGTACTTTGCATAGAATATCTGCAATAAGGAGTAGGAATGGTAGCATTGTCGGTTTGACGTGTCGAATTGGGAGGGCAGTCACTGGCCACATTGACATGGTTTATGATCTTCTTCAATATGGCAAGAGCATTTTATTTGTTGGAAGGTATATATAGCTGCACATTTTTCATGGCTTCTTTACCGGCCTCTGTTTATTCATTCTTACTCATGTTCTATATAAGTGTTGTCAATTGTGAATTGTGGGAAATAGCAGTTTCTTCAAATTCCGCTATATTATAACGCTATATAGCTGGCAATAGGCGTTGTTTGACAACACTTTGTACTAAATAGCACATCACAAAAAATATAATTTTGTTACACTATAACACTATAGGCATAGCCTCTATTTGAGAACATTGGTTCTATTCTAAGGCAAGTTTTGAGTTTATAACATTTCAACTTCTAACCGACTCCTTGAAATGAAATCAGTTTTATTCATAATATATCAGATAAGAGACAATTCTCTTGTCAATTTTATCATCTTATATTTGGTCTAAATATCAGGACATTTTTTTAGTGTAAAAGACTTGGTGGCTTCCATGTTTCGCTTTGTTAATTTGTAATGTATAATCTAGTACATTTATTTGAGCTTTTTGGAAATTTATGTATGGAAAAATCTAATAAATGGTAAAAGTCTATCATTGTGTGTTGACTTCTTAATCCAACAGCATAATAGAGTCCTACTTCTAGATTCACCATGCACAATTTCTTTAACAATCTTTGACAGTGTATTATTTTTTCCTTATCTTAAATCTCCTATAATTTGGATTCTTTCAGGCCTGGGGTTGGCAAGACTACTGTTATGAGAGAGATTGCTCGTGTAATGTCAGATGAATTTCACAAAAGAGTGGTAAACCGATTTTTCAGCATCTCACTGCAAGCTTTGTTCCTCACAGTACTAATGTAGACCAGGTCATGATAGAATGAATTATTGCAACTTGGGTAGGTGATTGTCGATACCAGTAATGAAATTGGAGGCGATGGAAATATTCCTCATGCAGCAATAGGTGGTGCACGGAGAATGCAGGTACCCAAGCCATCAATGCAACATAGCGTCATGATCGAGGCAGTTGAAAATCATATGCCTGAGGTGATCATAGTAGATGAGATTGGCACTGAAGCGGAAGCTCATGCTTGCCGGTCAATTGCTGAGCGAGGCATCATGCTTATAGGGACTGCTCATGGACAGAAGATTGAGAATGTCATGAAGAATCCTACACTCTCTGATCTGGTTTGTTTTGATTTTCATATGGTTGTGCCAATAGTATGTATGACTTCTATGTTTTTTCTCCCTTTTAAAAGTTGAGCTCTCTAGCCTCATTAGTCATTTATCTGACAATCATTCCTATCACTTTCTTGAGAGTTAACTTCAGCTCTGTTGATTTTATGTGGCTTCAAAGTCAATTTGTTGCTTACTTCAGGGTCAAAAGGACTGCAAGTTTTGTGTGTGTGTGGGGGGGAGGGGGATGCAATTCATAAGAGTATTGTGGCATGTGTATACATTCACATTGATGTGGCTAATTAACATTGTAAGAGAACATTTGTAACTGCCTCTTCTGAGCTTGCTTTATGTAAAATAATTCTATTTAGAGAATGCTTGTAACTATGTGCATGTTTGGATTGACGGGCGGTGAGTCTTGCAGAATCACAGTGGGCCACTGTGATTTTGGCAAAAGCTACACTTTGGAGCTTCAACAAAATCACGGTGCCATCATGACTACGTGCATGTTTGCTTCACTCATTCAGTTGAGATACATGTTGAGTAGAATAATATTTGATGTTAAAGAGATGTTTTGATTTGTGGAACTGATTCATTTTGCCATCTAATCAACTTTAATATTCAAGATTCCCCCTTCATTTGCTTTATCAGATTGGAGGAGTTGAAAGCGTTACTCTGGGAGATGCAGAAGCCAGAGCAAGAAAATGTCAGAAGACTATTCTTGAGAGGAAAGCTCCCCCAACATTTGATTTCTTGATTGAGATGAGAGACAGACACTACTGGCTTACACATCAGGTATGTTAAATTGTTAATTGAGCTTTTATTACTTTATTCATGAAATGTTCATATCGTGTAGATCATTAAATTCAATCAGTTGGTATTTAAATAAATGAAGACATGGTGATGAGTAATTCTTATTTTATTGTCCGGTAGTCCATCTTCAATTTGAAATACATTTAGTGAAGGGCTTCTTATCTAATAATGGCAAGTGAAGGTGACACATTATCACATTTTGAATTTTATTATTGTAAACGGTTTCTAGTTTATTGTTTGCCATATGTCATTAGTTTTTTTATTATATATCTTGCAGCTTTTTTTAGTATACATTATGTGTGTGCGTCTGTAACTGTTATTTTATATAGATGTCATCCTTTTGCCATAGACTGCGAAACCATCCATCATGTTGTTATATGGCTGATTTTTCATATAGAACACCATTTGCTGTTAATAACATTTTTTTACCATTTGCTTCACAAAAAAACCACTCTACACCATATTAGTTTTACTAAAATTCATGAAAGAAAATGTGCTGCTAGATGGACTATCATCAATGTCGTCGGACCAGTAAAAGGATGTAAATATGTCATTGATTCAAAGCTCAATGTGGTTTTGAATCTCCTGCATCATAATTTAGATGTTTTGTTGATTGTTTTAATTAATTGCTTACAAATTTAGTCAAGCAGAATTGCTTTGGCCTTGAACTAAAAAGCAAGGTTACTTTCTGTTATATATGAGTTGGTTTTAAGTTTAACATGTTTGTTTATTTCATGTTATCTTTTTGTAGACCGACAAAAGCGTAGATATGTTGCTTCGAGGCAAGAGCCCACAGGTCGAGGTAATTCTTTAGTGTTATACTTCTCACTAGTTTATTTCCTTAGAAGTCCTTATTTGCAAGGAGGATACACTTTTCTATTTCTATTATTATTGTTGTTGTCGTCGTCGTATGTAATACTTTTTATTTTTTTTGGCTGTAGTTTGACATTATGCACAGAAAAGAGGCCCTTGAAAGTTAAAATTATAACATGTCTGCCCAATTTATAAATGAACTTCTTATGGACCTTGAATTCAGGGCCACCCATCATTGTTTCATTATATTATGACTCATGATGTCTCCAACTTTTTTGCAGGTAAGAAAAAGAGATGAAAAATGCAAGGTTGTGATTGAAAAATCTAAAGCTTATGATACGTGCCAAATTTGATTTTTTTTACCTTTTTCATAATATAAGTCATTTTACAAAAGATTCTGATTTTAAATTTATAAACCTGTTGAGCATTTTGTAAATTTTTTGGTGACATTCTATATGTGTGTATATTTTTCACTTTATGTTCCTGGTATAAACAATTTAAAACACGATGACATCTAATTAGAGCATGCCATTACCATGTGAATGCCTAGTTTTGTCGACCAAATATTTTCTTCAATGTGTTATTGTCTAAATGCCTTGTGGGTGCATTACCTCTCTTCGTTCAGGACATCAACTTTTGTTGATTGTGACAGTAATGTAGCTCGGTAATGTAATGCCTACATTTGGCTATCATATCCTCTTGATGCATAATGTTATAGTTTTATCTAATTTGTAGTGGTTGTCCCGATATTCTAACCTTGGTTTTGCAAATTGCAATATATATTGTGCCATCAGATATCTTTAGGGGCTTCAATGTTGTGTCTTTGCTGTTTTATCTTTATCTTTATATATATATATATATAAAATAACTGTAGGCTCGAAGGCTCTGTTTTCTCTCTTTGTTCTATGTCTTCAATACCTCTAATTTATGAATTCCGATTACGTTCCTGTCTCAATCAATTTGAAAAGGATATGCAACCATCTATTTTATGAATTCCGATTACGTTCCTGTCAAAATCATGGTTAGTAATACTAAGCAGTAAAATATTTCGAATCAGAATTCCCCTTGCATGGCATGTTTAGGCTTCTTTAACTGTGCTCTTATATTTTTTTTTAACTTATTTTTTTGAACTATTTTGTAAAAAATACTTTTTTTTTTGTCTTTGGTCTCAAGTGCTCATCAGCAGAGAAAGATAATGACCTAAAAGGTTTTTTAATGCGTTTGTTAACTTAGCCGGCAAACTCTTGTGTCTGGTAGTTACATATCCTCATATGTAGAACCACTTTCTCACTCAAACTACCTACACATCAATTTTATTCAGCAATGATTTGCAGGTATTCTTGACGCTATTGTGTTCCTATTTTTGTCTGCTTCTAATGGGAGATGATTCCATGACAGTGTACAACTTCACTCTTCCAACCTCCCAAATTCCAATATTAAACTATGGATTGGCCGGCCACAACTATGCATGGTTGCTACGTATCTCCATCTTTTTGTCTTAAACCTTTGGAGTCACTCTCCAATATCCATGAACTTAAACACGTCCTATACCAATCACAAACCACCTTGTTCCTCACTCCTCACGTTCACAAGCTTAAGCCATGTTCAACTTCTTCAAAAGATTATTATGCCTTCTATTTTTCCTCTTACTATCCTTTAATGTTTCTATTTGTTTATCTTCTTCACTTGAGGACTTCACTTTTTGTTTGGATGATAACAAAATAAAAAACTTCACTGCTTTCCCTTACAAAGATCATGATCAATCCTCTGCTTATAATTACTTCAAAATTCTCAATTTTTCAATTCAAAACCTTCGGTTTGCCGAACCAACGACTCCTAAACCAATTGCAATTGTACTTCCAGAGAGTTTGGAGCAGCTACAGAAAACTGTAGCATGCTGTAGAGAATTCTCCTTTGAAATTAGAGTGAGAAGTGGTGGACATAGCTATGAAGGAACTTCCTCTGTTGCTGATGATGGAACATTTTTTGTCATCATTGACATGATGAATTTAAACCATGTTTGGGTGGATATGGAGACAGAAACAGCATGGGTTGAAGGTGGTGCAACATTGGGAGAGACTTACTATGCTATCTCTCAGGCAAGTGAAACATATGGATTCTCAGCTGGGTCATGTCCAACTGTAGGAGTTGGTGGACATATTGGTGGTGGTGGATTTGGTTTGTTGTCTAGAAAATATGGACTTGCAGCAGATAATGTTTTGGATGCCCTTCTAGTTGATGCTAATGGACGATTGTTAGACCGTGAAACCATGGGAGAAGATGTGTTTTGGGCTATTAGAGGAGGAGGTGGTGGTCTTTGGGGAATTGTCTATGCATGGAAAATCAAGTTGTTAAAAGTGCCACAAATTGTAACTGGTTTTGTTGTATCTAGAACAGGCACAAAAAGTGATATTGCTAAGCTAGTGAACAAATGGCAATATGTGGCACCTAACTTGGAACATGACTTCTACTTGTCATGCTTTGTTGGTGCTGGTTTGCCTGAAGCTATAACAATAGGCTTATCAGCAACATTCAAAGGGTTTTATCTTGGTCCTAAATCCAAGGCAATATCTATATTGAATCATGCTTTTCCTGAATTAGGTGTTGTAGAAGAAGAATGTAGAGAAATGAGTTGGATTGAGTCAGTTGTTTTCTTCTCTGGACTAAATTATGGAGCTTCTGTCTCTGAGTTGAGGAATAGGTATATGCAAGATAAAGAATATTTCAAGGCCAAATCAGATTTTGTAAGGAATCACGTTCCATTTGTAGGTATAAAAACTGCACTGGATATTCTAGAAAAAGAGCCTAAAGGGTATGTTATTTTGGACCCTTATGGTGGAATGATGCATAGTATAAGCAGTAAATCCATTGCTTTTCCTCACAGAATAGGAAACTTGTTTACAATTCAGTACCTGATCTATTGGAAAGAAGTAGACAATGACAAAAGCAGTGATTATATTGATTGGATAAGAGGATTCTATTCTTCTATGACCCCTTTTGTTTCATGGGGTCCAAGAGCTGCATACATTAATTATATAGATTTTGACCTTGGAGTAATGGAGAGGATTAGCATTGATGGTGTGGTGAAAGCAAGGGTTTGGGGTGAAAAGTACTTCTTGAGTAACTATGACAGACTTGTGAGGGCCAAGACTCTGATTGATCCAAACAATGTTTTCACCAATCAACAAGGCATTCTCCCTGTGCCTTTTGCTAGCTCCAATGCCAAAGTACTTGGTATATAATAAATGATTCCATATTGAATTTATAAGCCATTGTTTGGTTCCACGTTGATTTGATTAATCTCGTGTCTCAATAACAATTGCACCATAATATTATGAAAGCTAGGGGTGTATAAGACTCGGGCTGTCTTGCAAACCTGACTTAATTCATAAGCAACGGGTTGGATATAACCCGATCAAAAAAATAAAGACAAAAAAGAAAGACAGGACAAAGACAAGGTAAATAAAAGATTGTGTTCGAGTTATCTTCCGGATTACCCGTCCCAAAATACATTAAGGACAATAATTTTTTTATTTTATTTGACCATATTATTGATTCCACTGCACCAATTTTATTTAGGGTTTGAAAAAAATTTCCTCTTCCCTACATCTTTTCTCCTCCTGCATATTCAATTTTCTTCCTTGTTGTTGTTGTTGTTATTTTCATAAGTGGTGAAAATGTTATGAGTTATGAATTGACAAGTGGTAAGGTGGTTTATTATGAGTTATTTTATTTTATTCAATTTTTTTTTTCAAAAATTACTAGTTGACCACTCATTTTGGAACCAACCCGGTCTCGTCTTATTTCGTCCCGTCTTTATTGAACCAGCAACTAATTGAGTTTGATTGAATTAAGGGACGTGTTAAGGTCTAAAAATTGGTCCGATCAAATATTGAAACCGGATAAGAGGTACACCAAACTCAACATAACCCGTCCTTTATATACCTCTAATGAAAGCTATATTTTGTAACTTGATTATGACTGCACATTTACATTGATTGTACCGTGAAAACACGATTGTGTTCATTTGAATTATATGGCTTCACTATGAATTTATGGTCATAGGCATTCTTTAAGGAAAATTAATGCGTAGAGAAAATTGAATTAATAAAAATTGATAAATTCATACTAAGTACATAAAATTTTCGTTAACTAATTTTTGTTTTATATTCAGGAGGGGATGAAGTAACATAAGAATAGTTTTTAATTTGTCTTAGCATTAGAGAAGTATGGCATGACAACCACTATAGAACATCAGTGTAGCACTGACCAGATTGAAGTTGAGTTGAATATGCACGTGCAAACACTGTAAACTAACTTATGATTCAGTTTATAACACAAATGTGAGGGATAGTTGAAACGTGAAATAAAATTGCTCCTAATTAATACATTTTATTTAGGTTATAGCAATGCTGGCAAAATAAGTCATTGTCGATCATCTACATGAATGTAATACGAAGTTCAGTTAAATACAAAAGTTTATACCGGACCTAAATTTTGTGTTAACTTTTTGTTTTTGACATGTAGTATATGTCAACTTGTTTTCTTTTTTTTTAAGCCAACTACTAAGTTATATAGAAGTTTAAGGTATTCTTTTTCTCTACAAAAATATAAAGAAATTTAAATTCAACTTTGAAGTTTTGAGTTCGAACTTATATACTATTCAGTTAAATAATTTTGATATTTTATCGGTTGAGTTAAATTTTATAGATAATATTCTTTTATTTATTTGAGTAAATATTGAAATTGGTCTGACAAAAATATTTAAAAGACTTATTTTTTTTTGGATTATATTTAGAGACTTATTTAGTTTATAAAAAAATGTAAAATATCAAATGTGGATAAAATTAATTATTTTTAGGATAATTTGCAGAGACATTTCAGTTTTAATCATAAATTAATTCAACCAAAATTAAAATATTTCCTTTAATATTTTTTATAAGAGACATTTGCATTAGAATTTTACCAATGAAAATTGATGTATCTAGTTTATACTATGAACTAAAATAATAATATATATATATATATACACATTTGGAAGATCAAATAGGAGTTCTTAAGTATTTGTTAATAATTCAAATATAGAAATTTTTTATTTTGTTTTTTGTTTGTTTAACAAAAATTGTAGCATGACTTTTTTCTTAAAATAGAAAATATTAGGAATTACTTCATCCGTTTCTAAACTTTGGTTCTTTTAGTCTTGAATACAACAATGATAAATTAAATAAATTTTAATTTTTTTATCCTTCATTCATTAAATCAAATAAAATTAATTTAATGTATATTAAAAGTACAAAAGTGAAAATATCATTGTATCTTAGCTTTATCAAATAATCAAAATTGTAAAACAAAAATAACATATTTAAATGATTCCACCTTGTGTCTCCCACCTGTTTAATATTATTAATAATAAAACTTGCTATGAGTCGTCCCATAAGCACAACTTAAATAGATAAATAAGCTTACTTCTACGTGGAAAGAAAATTAGAAAAAGTAAATAAAGGTGAACTCAAATGAACTTTATTTAATTCCTTCCCCTAGAACATTCTTCAATGTGTAAGTTTTAGTTTGTCTAGACTCTAGAAAGGACAGAAGATGAGAAATGAGTGAACGAAAAACAAAGACAAAATTATAATAAGATTTTTCATGATTCTAACTCCAAAAATCAAAGCTTAACAAATAATTCAATGGCATCATCATGTGTAGGAACTTTATTATCACCCAACCACTCTCTATTTTTCTCACAAACCAAACATTTGGCTGCTGCAAAGACAAGGGGGAGAGTTGTAAGAGCAGAAAGTGTCACAGAGAAACTTGGTATCAAGATTGAGAGAAACCCTCCTGACTCCAAACTCACTCAACTTGGTATCAGGCAGTGGCCCAAGTAAAAACCCCATTTCTTCATTATTTTTATTAATCTTTGCTAGTTGCTCTTCCAATTAATGAAATTACAAATCTAGATATATAATTTTTTTTGTCAGTTGACCAAATAGTAAACACCACTAATAAAAATACATTTACTTTTTTGATTCATTTTTGTTTATATTATGAAACTGACCAACATAGTATATAATTTTAATTGGGTGTATACTTGCAAGTTGTGTGATGTATTTAAGTTTTCATTCTTAACTAAATAAATGTATTTTGTTTTTCTTGTTTTGAATGAAGATGGGGCTGCCCTCCAAGCAATTTCCCATGGACATACGATGCCAAAGAGACATGCTATCTTTTGGAAGGAAAAGTTAAGGTGACTCCTAGTGGTTCAAATGAGTCTGTTGAAATTGGTGCTGGTGATTTGGTTGTGTTTCCTAAAGGAATGAGTTGCACTTGGGATGTGTCTGTTGGTGTCGATAAGCACTATAAATTTGAATATTAAAATCTTAAAACTCTATAATACAAGGGATGCCTAATAGATGAAGATGCATTGGGAGCACTTTCTTAATTGAATAACTAGGTCATATTTTGTTTGTAATAATGTATTATGATAAATGAATGTTGAGGTTTGTTGGACTTAGGCATCTTAAACAAGTAGTTAAGTATTCAATTTATGACTTTTGCACATGGATATATCCGATTGAGAAGAGAGAGTTCACTTTGTGTGCCAACACATTTCACATAGAGATTAATTATTGTTAAACAAACTTGAGTATTTGGGAACAATTACATAATTATAAAAAACCGTCAAAATTTGACCAATTCCATTTTAAATGAGTTCTCCTACACTAAACTTTTTACTCTTTCAATCAATTTTTCACTTACACTCATTATGTCATATTGACGATTTTTTTTCCACTAGAATCCCGTTATGACGTGTCGATGAAAAAGAAATTGCACATGTGGAGTGGATCAATGAAGGTAGGGTTTCTCAGCAAACCATTCGAGCTAAAATTGATTATTATTCCTAAGCTAGAATTCGGGATTTTGGTTCTTTAGATTTTACATAAGCATATAACATTACAAACTTCTAATTATGTTAAGTGAAATCCAATTTGTAATATAAACAAGGTTAATGTGAGTTATATATACATGTAATTCTTGTAGACGTATTTTAAGACCACAATAAAAATAGCATAATTAATTCCTATATAAATGGGTTGAGTGTGTACCCAAATTTAAGGGATTATTATTACTTGATAATTTTGTGTGGTGCTTTTACTATTCCCTTTCAAAAGCATTCATTCTCGGATCAAGCAGTGTTCTTTTAATCAATGAGAGCAAAATTTGGGTCAAGCGCCAAATATTTTCTCATAATAACAACAACACCTTAAAAAATGGCATTAATTACAATTCAGTGAAATTGTCTCCATATGGAACTTACACCCTTTAATTCTTACATAAAGATTATGAAAAATAAAATAGCTTAATAATCATTTTAATGTAATTATATTTTTCACATACATCCAACTATATTTAAACTTTGTGTGACATTTTAATAGTTACACTTATACTTAATATCGTTTCATGACAGACTTCTAAATATTTTATGCTAGTTTACACTAATAGTTATTAACTCATAAATGTATCAGATATTTGGAAACAAAATATACTAGCAACTATAAAAACAAACAAACAAAGAATGACACACATACTCCGAATCCAACGTTGAATAATTTATATACCACACACACATATGTTACATTTTTTGAGGTTTCATCATCAAATTATATTGTGAGACACAAGACATAAAAAACAACAGAAGTAACAGAAAGAGGAGGAAGAATTCCATACAAGATGTCAGGCTCAAAAGATCCATTAGTGATATCATTTGGTGAGATGCTGATAGATTTTGTTCCTGACACATCTGGTGTATCCTTGGCTGAGTCTCATGCTTTCATCAAAGCTCCTGGTGGTGCCCCTGCCAATGTTGCTTGTGCTGTTTCCAAACTTGGTGGCAATGCTGCCTTCATTGGCAAGGTTCTTCATTTCTTACAACCATTTACCATTATAACATCATCATTATTGATTATATTCTTTTCCCTGTATACCAAAAATCAATGTGACATTGACACTTTAGATTAAAGGCGTGTTTGATGTCCAACATCTGTAAGTTTTAGACACTTATTGAAGGTGTGTCTGATGTCAGACATGTGTAAGTGTTGGACACAAACACGGCATGGACACACGTGGTTACGGGATTTGACAAATCGAGTTAGATCTCTCGCTTGCATTAGCTGCAATTTGGATTAAAAACTGATAGACTATATGTAAATTCCATTATAAATCCTCGTTGAGGTCAATAGTTTTTTGTAGTCTAGTACAAGGGTGTGTCTTTCGTAATCTAAAATTTTTTAATTGACAAAAAATTCAATGGTTGCAATGTGACAGGTAGGGGAGGATGAGTTTGGAAGAATGCTAATTGACATCTTGAAGAAAAATGGGGTGAATACGGATGGTGTTTGTTTTGACAGTGAGGCTAGAACAGCATTGGCTTTTGTGACATTGAGGAAAGATGGAGAAAGAGAGTTCATGTTTTATAGAAACCCTAGTGCAGATATGTTACTGACAGAATCTGAATTGAATATGGGTTTGATTAAGCAGGCCAAGATATTCCATTATGGATCTATTAGTCTTATTTCAGAGCCATGCAGATCTGCTCACATGGCTGCCATGAATGCTGCTAGAGAAGGCGGTGCTTTGTTGTCCTATGATCCAAATGTGAGGCTCCCTTTGTGGCCTTATCCTGATGCTGCTAGGTCTGGAATCAAAAGCATTTGGTTTGATGCTGATTTCATCAAGGTACAATTGTTTCAATTTGAAATTTATTTTTGGAAGTCTATCAAATGATGGAGGATATAATCCATAAAAGGGTAATTTAGATCTTGAATCTTGTTGCTATGCCTCATAGTTTACTAATATCTAGGTAGGGGTAATCTTGTAAACTAGACTGTAGTATTTAAACACAAGTTGTAATCTGTAACTCTATGATCGAATAGTAAAAAGGAACTGCAACTACTTTGCAATCAGGCACAATTGGCCGAACTCTGTGATTAAACCTTGCATGTTCTTTGTTTGCACTTTTTTGGTATTTTTTGAACTCTGGCTGCTGTTCTAACAATCCTGTTCTAGAGTCAGTTTGGAAAACTCCACAACAAGTACTTATAAAAAATACCCAAGAAAACTTGTAATTTCTAAAATTTGGATTAGAATTATTTAACCGTACAAAACTGGCTTCTAAAGTGAGGTGAGGGTGCCTCCCATGTATAATTATATCATATTTCATCTACTGTGGGACTCTCAACTCAACCATATAACTATTAACTACGAGCTCTTCAAACAATAGCTTTTGGTATGAGTTGAAATTAGCTTCTGTTTCTCAACTTTTTCATGTGTTGTCTGGTTCAATTATTACATACAAAATTTATAAGGACTTTTTAGTGAAAGGAAATTATTTAACTGAGTAATAGGGACTTTGATTTTGTTAGGAAAAAAAAGACAGGAAATATAATTCCCTATGGTCAATTTTCTTCTCAAAGCTTGCAGTTTTTGCTTCAATTTGTGAAAGTGATTGTATTAAAAAATTGGTCATTTTGTACATAGGTGAGTGATGATGAAGTTGAATTTCTTACACAAAAAGATCCTGAGAATGAAGATGTTATTATGTCTCTGTGGCATGACAAGTTGAAGATGCTTCTTATCACTGATGGAGAAAAGGGTTGCAGATATGTCACTAAGGTAATGTACTGTCCATCCAATCCATATTTTGAAAATAGTTAATTTTATTTTTGGCTAAATCGACTCATAAAAGCATTTTCTTAATTGATCATTAGTGGTTGATTTATAAACCTTTACAAATTTTTACCAGACATTTTTTATCCAATTCAGGAAGGTTGTTTTTATCTATTTGCACATATTTGAGCTACACTTCATATTTTAATCTATACTATCCACCATATTGAGTATGATTCATAGTTTATTGATAAGTAGACAAGTCGCTCGAGTAGGGCGAGAGCATCTGCCGTTTAAGTTTGGCCCAAATGTTTGTTTGGTTGCAACTAGGAGTACGGGATGCGGTTCAGGGTAATCATATAAACTAGCTAGACCACAATATTTAAACACAAGTTGATATGTAACTCTAAGCTTGAATCATAATAGACATGTATTTTAGCTGCTTTGTAGACAAAGACATAGGCACAATTAACTGAACTCTACGATCAAATTTCTTTGTTTGTATTTTTTGTATCTATTTTCTTTTGAATTGGGGTTGCTACTCTAACAGATTCATCTTTTGATATATTGTTTGAGTGCAGAACTTTAAAGGAAGGGTAAGTGGATTCTCAGTGAAGGCAGTTGACACAACTGGTGCTGGTGATTCTTTTGTTGGTGCACTTCTCACAGCTGTGGCTAGGGACACTTCCATATTTGATGTATGCTCTCTCTCTCTCTCACACACACACACACACACTTGCACACTAATTTATAGTCTACTAGGCTTTGTGAAATTCTTACTCATTGGTTGACATTGTGTTTGGTTTATTGAATTGAACATGAAGAATGAACCAAAATTGAGAGAAGCTTTGACATTTGCAAATGCTTGTGGAGCAATTTGTACAACACAGAAGGGAGCCATTCCTGCACTTCCAACCGCCGAAGAGGCTCAGAAATTTATTTCAAGCTCTAAAGCCAATTAATCAAACTTTCCTTTGAAATTTGATGACAGTCCAGAAGACTAACTATATTCATTCTCATTTCAAAGTTTTTCCTTTAATAAGCCTTTGATGACTTTAAAAGTTTTGTTTTTTTGTTTATGAATAATAAAATAGTTTGCACTCATAACATATATACAGTATTTTATTGTATTGTGCAGAAGGAACATGAACATTATTCTTTGCTTATTTTCTAAAAAACCATATGGCAACACCATTGTGTCAACTCACTTTTTCATGTGGAGAAATGCCTCAAATCCAATTTATGCAGCAAGAAGTATCAAACCTAAAAGATGAAGTCTTATAATAAAGACACAAAAGCCAAGTAGTATTAATTCATTAAGAGATTACGAAAGCCTTTATAACACTAGACACACTCATATGATCAACAAGTGAGTCATTCCATCACAACAACAAACATCTTAGTTATTGAGAAATCAAACACACTATTAAAAAAACATTTATGATACTCAAACACAATGACATAATTACTATTTCAAAGCTCCTGCTTAACCTTAGATGGTTGGTCATTCTCCCCATCATTAGCAATGGTAACCAATCTAGGACCTTTAATCTTATCATGTGACAACTTATCAAGTGTCAAAGTAAGCACACCATTTTCCATCTTAGCCTTAACAGAATCCAAATCAACATTCTCAGGCAATCTAAACTGTCTCCAAAATTTTCCATAAGACCTCTCCACTCTATGCCAATGATCACCCTTTTTTTCCTCTTCTTTCTTCCTTTCACCACTCACTCTCAACACCCTATTCTCTTCAACTTCAATCTTGATATCATCTTTTCTCAACCCCGGCACGTCGAGCATTATAACATGTCCCTCAGGAGTTTCCTTCCAGTCTACTCTGGCAGGTGACAGAGCCATGGTTTGTTCGTCTTTTTCGACTCCGAAAGGGATTTGTTCTAAGACACGAAATGGATCCGGGAAACGGTCTGACCAGAGATCAGATAAGAGAGTGTTGGGAGAGTCTATGAATGGTAGCAGTGACCCTTTTGCATTGGAAGGAAAATTAGCAAGCAAGAAAAATGGAATCAGCATTAACAAGTTAAGTGGTTGTTGTAGCTTCATTTTTACAGTTGGAAATGTATGTGTGTTGTTTGTGTCTTTGGATATATGTTGGAAACAGAATTAGTGGTGTGTTGTGTATATATAGGATGTAAATGAATGTGGCATGCATGGTTCTTGAAGATTCTTAAAGAGTGAAATACAAGTGATATAGTGTAGAGAAATGGAGAAAGTTTCAAGCTATACGTGGATTGTAGTTAGCTGTAAGGTAAAAGAGGTTTCCAGAGGATTCATGTATAACAAACAACATTGTATATTTTTAAAATTTCATTAAACTTTCCGACTTCAAAAATTTTAAAATATTTTTATACCCAAATCATCACAATTTCTAAGAAGAAATATGATATAACCCGTACATATATTATAAAATTCACCGTTAGACTTAAAAATTTTATATCATATAAAATATCTTTTTAATTTTTTATAAATCTAAAATATTTGATAATATTTTGGAATAAAATGTAAGCAAAAAAGTAACTGAAAAGTTAATATATCTAATCTTAATTTTTAACCAGATACATTTATTTATGGTCAACCAATATCTGGAATACTAACGATGATTGTTGTCGTCCCTTGCGACAATAGAAACTCGCAGTCATCCTCATTTTTCAGAGTGAAATAGTGGTTTGATTGGCGTTGGTTTGAAAAAACAAAAGAAATCGAATTGACTTGAATTTTGAAGTTTTCATTTTCATTTTTTCTTGTGCTATCAAACTAGTACCAGTCATGTCACTATCTCACTCGGTAGGACAAAAAAGACCGTGAGCTTCTACTTCTGCAAGTTACGTGAGTTGTTGATGGAGTTTTGGACAATTTTTAAGTGCTACTCCATTATAAACTATCTATCAAAATAATCCACGGTAGAATTTATATTTTTTTAACATTTTTGTTTATAAGCTTTTTGATACAACAGATTTGGAATTTTATACAAAATGTTTAAAATGTAATTTCTCTCAACGTGTTGTTCCACCAATGGTATGTGATAGTTTATAAACAAACAATTTATAAACAACATAATCTATACAAATGGAATATATGTGACTGTTTTATAGGTTTGAGTCACCAATAAATTCAACTATAAAAGGTTTCAATTCAACAACTAGTTGCTGCTTAGGAGTACTCCATCATGTGTTTCCTATGAATTTGAAAGAGTGGCCAGCCAGGGAAGCAATTTCTCATGGACCAAGTCAGGCCTGTCATCATGGGGACAATGTCCAACCCCTTCAAGTAAGAACAGTTTAACATTTTCTTGTTGGGAAGGCAATGAAGAAAAGTACTTTCCAACAGGTCCATCAATTGGAGTAAAAGGGTCTTCATCTCCCCATAAAAGTAAAATAGGTAATGAGATTTTTGGTACCAACTGCACTGGATTAGGTCCTGGTGGCCCTGTTACAATTGATACAAATGCATCTAAGGCCCCTTCATCATTTGCTGGTTCCCTAATGATCTGCATATGCAGACTCAAAATATGAATTCTAATAACCTCTTTGATAAATAGTTTAATTAAGCGCTTGTAGCATAAGCGCTTGTCCTATAACAAAACATAAAATCAAGCATTTATAGCATTAGTGCTTATGTGTAAGCTATTTCTATAACAAGCATTTATAACATAAAATAAGATATTTGAATAACCAGTTCAATTAAGCATTTATAGCATCAGTGCTTATGTGTAAGCTATTTCTATAACAAAACATAAAACCAAATTTTTACATATAAGTTATAAGTTGTTTTCATAAGTTATAATGGAGAGCTAATGGAAACATGATGAAAACAATTTATGAACATGTCATAAGTTGTTTTCTTAAGCTCTCATAAACAGTCTCACAAATGCTTGTGTTAGTAGATAAACTCACATAGGTCAATCAAAACAGGTTAAATCAAACTGTTTTTAATATGTTGTTTTCATAAGCTATCTTGGATAATATATGCTGAAAACAGCTTTATTCATATTACCTCCACAAGCTCTTCATCAACAGAGTCTTTATTTCCATACACTGAACTCAAGATGTTCCTCAAATTCTCTCTGCATTTAATCAAAATAAAATTTTAGTTTGCCACTTCAAAAATTTGAGGGAAATTATGGCTTAATCTGAAGAGAGTACCTTTGTTTAACACGGTTAAAAATTGCTGAGGCAATACCCTTTTGGTTCAATAAAAAATCAACAAGCCAAAGCAAGGGTAGCAGTAACTTGATCCTCCAGTCATCCACAATTGCTTTGTTGTTCATGCCACCAGAACAATTTAACAGCACAATTCCTTTAACAAGAGTTTGACTTGAATCTGGTTTGATACTAAAATAAGGAAAAAAAATGAAGTTTGTGATGAAAACTTCAAATATATATGTTTCAAATGTTTGACAGAAATTTAAGATTATAGATCTTCAGCCACTAGTGAATAGCATCAAACATACATGCCTGAGGCAGCAGTGAGACAAGCAAGACTTCCAATAGAGTTTCCTATTAGTACTGTTGGCTTCTGAACAACTTCATCCAAGAAATCCAGGATCAACTGTTTGTGATTGAATAGTAAATGATGTCCTATTAGTTAAGTTTGTAGTAATGCTAGAGTGTTAATGATGTTCAACTAAAATGTCAAGAGATAAATACCTCAGCCCATGTTTCCATGGTATATGAAAATCCTGGTGGCTTTTCTGATGCCCCAAAACCAAGAAGATCAATAGCATAAACACTATAATTCTGTGACAGTGTCTTGATATTCCTGAAAAGAAAAAAAAAACACTTATTTAACTGTTCAATTCAATAGCTAATATATGTCATAAAAAAATTTATTAAGAAAAGTAACTTACATTTAGTGTCTAATATGATTCAATGGTTAATATAATATTACTAGAGTAAAATACTTATTTAACAGTTTGATTAAATGGCCAAGACCAATAGCCTCATTGCAGTGAAAAGTGTGATTGATATTTTCTAATTAAAGAAAACTTAAACTTTAGGCACTGATGCATTTCCTAATATAATTAATCCATTGCCTACCTACTTAAAATTATGCACATTATTTTTTTCATAATTTTTATATGGTAGCAACATAACACTAAAGTCAGCAAAAAAAAAATATAAAAGTGATAAACAAGGATAAAAAACGAGTGGATGAGAATTGAGAGAAGAAAAAAGAAAAGAAAAAGATTATAGTGGCAAGAAAGAAACATACCTGCGCCAGTGAGGAATGGAAGCACCGAAGCCATGGACAAGTAAAAGAGGAGGTTTAGGAGAATCTGCTGAAACAAAATAATTGATCGAATACTGACCCTTCCATTTCCACTTAAGACAACTTTGCTTTATTCTTTCAACTTCAGTTAATGATTCAGAAGTTTCTGTTGAAGTAGATGAAGAAGTTGACTTGATGATCACACTTTTACTCTTATTACTGCCATTGATTTTGCTGCTTAACAAGTGGTTTATTGGATGAAGTTGATGATGATAATGAGTAAAAGCATTTCTTTGTGCTGATACGAACAAGGGTCCAGTGTTGTTGTTGTTGTGTCTTTCAAATTGTGATGAAAAGCGCGTTTGTAAATGGAGAAACCTAACTGAATTAACAACACTTGTCACTTCCATTTCTTCCTATGTCTCTCTGTCTTCTCTTCACTGTTATTTATTATTATTATTATTGTTATATATATATATATAAGCTCTTAAATTGGACCCGGTTGGGTTTTTTTAAGAAAATTATTTTGATATTTAATATTTATAATTTAAATCGTTATATTTTATTTATATTCACGAATTTTTCATTTTTACAAGACATTTGGCCTACGACGGTTCATCCTTAACCGCCCTCAACTCACCACAACACTGCAACATTGCGACGGTTCTTAGGGCGGTTTTTGTCAACATTGCCGCTGCTTAAGGTACTCAAATCCCTCCCGCGTTTCATTTTTCAGTTTTTGCTCTCTCATTTCTCAGTCCCGCGTACGTGTTGTTCCTTTCTCAGTTTCGCGAAACCCTAAATATTTTGAAAACCCCCCAAATCTCTCCACCTCTGTCAACGGTGAAGGAAACAAAATCCAACTTTGAAGTAAAACGAAATCACCTCTGTCAAAGAAGGTGATTTATCATCTTGCAAACAAACAAAATCAGCTCTTGAAAAGGTAATCTCTCAAACAAACAAAAGTGTAGGTATTGGTCTTGATTTTCTAGATTCATTTCTTATTTCATTTTTATTTTATGTTTACATGATTCATGGATGTTTGTAGGTAATTTATGTTAGGATATTAAACGGATGTTTCTCCTCTCTATTACTTATCTTTCGATCCATCTTCTCCTCCTAGCTTTTTTTTTTTTTTTAACTTTATAGTTTGTTCACAATAACTTCTTCTTCTTCTTCTTCCCATTTTATGTGTTATGTTCAGTTTATATATTTTATCTTTTTATTAATATGAATTTGTAGGAGTTGCTTAATATGTCCAACACTCACATCTATTTTTCTTATTTTTGTAAATAGATTTTCATTTTTTTTTGTGATCATAAGAGAGTTAAGTAACCTTAGATTCTTCACTCATGATATTTTTATTTAAATTAGACGAATTAAATGTTATAAAATGAAGAATCAAAACTATTGGTTCATGTGAATCATATATTATATGTCAAAATATTCACTCACAAAGTGTTTGTCAAAGTGCCTCAAAGAAGAAACTTGATGGCAAAATAGACGGCACGAAGCTTTTGTGTGTCCTGTTTTATTGATTTCTGTTTCTTTTTATTGTATATATTTCTTTAAAAAGTTTTTTAAATACAAATCAATATGTTCATATACTCATTCTTTATTCAACAATCTTTCCAAATCATTTGACTCACTTTATTCTCAAATAATTAATAGTTTAATATTCTTATTTTTTTTATCATTCGGACATATAATATTCTTGTTGTTGGAATTGAAATTGGTAAGCTTTTAAGGGTTCCTTTTGTTTAGTGAGTTTTTCAATTGCTTTAATGTTTTTGGGGTAGTTGAAAGTTTAGACTTTAGGAAATAATATAGGTTAAGTTGGTTTGTTAAACATGTAATGGATAAACTGAAGTAAAGAAAATATGTTAATGATTGGTTTGTTTGAGATTGGTTTGTTTGCATTTAAAACTAGTTTCCAGATTGATTTGTTTGCATTTAAAACTAGTTACAATTGGTTTGTTTCCAGATTGGCTTGTTTGAAGTAAAGAAGTTGGTTTGTTTGCATTTAAAACTAGTTTCCAGATTGGTTTGTTGACCTCATATGTTAATGATTGGTTTGTTGATTGAATTAGTTTCCAGATTGAATGGCACTGCTTCCTGCCTCTCTCCGGTGACGGCGCTGCTTCCTACCTCTCTCCAGTGACGGCACTTCTTCGTTCCCCTCTCCGGTGACGGCGCTGCTTCCTGCCTCTCTCTGGTGACGGTGCAACGCAACGCAATAGGTAAGATAATTTTATTATATAAAAGCTGATAGGGCAGCTTATTTGACTTGGTTCACATTAGAGTTAATCAGCTCCGTAACTAGTGATTCAATGAAGCATATTCAACCATAAATGTTGTGCCGGTTGCGTGTCCTGCGTTCTGTCTTTAGGTCTTTCAAATTGCTTTTATATCATTCTCAAATTGTCTTGTTTGATCTTATCATCGTGAAAATGTTCTCACAGTGTGTGTTATAATATTGAAGGCTATGTTCAAACGGGATTGTTTTTGTTATAGGTATAGTTTTCTTAGTTATTACCCTTAAAGGATCATTATGTGCTGCTGGTTGAATAATTTGCTATTTGTTTAACACTTTTGAGCAACTTTGAAAATAAATTATAAACGAATGCGAAGGAATAGACTTGTTGTGCCAATGATGCCAATCCTCAAGAGTGCTGGGAGAATACCATCCCAAGCAAGCTTGATAGACATTCTAGAAAACTCTCTTCTATCTAGAATTCAGTTGGAGTCCTATGTGACTAGGATTATTAGTACATTTATATTACTGAAGTACTAGACTCGGTTGTTTGATTGCAATGTCTTATAGAGTAATGTTTAACTAAAATTGAGAGTAAAGGGGATAACTTGTTACAGTTATTGGAACCTCAGAGAGCATGGACACTCAAAAAAGCCAAGCTGAAAAGCCATCTTCATCAGCTGCAGTTGCCACTTCATGTCGAAAGAAAAAGCATGAAGAAGCTGGGTTCTTGGAGGATATCAAGGATCACATTGACGAGTTTATAAATGCTTCTATGGATGAACACAAAACCTGCTTTCAGAAAACAATTATAAAGGTTTGTTGTACTTTGTACCTAAGATATCTCGTTAAAATTTATTTGCACCACATGCTTTGTCATTTGCTGATATAGTGTGGTTTTTCGGATTGATTTCAGATGTTCGGTTTGTCTAAGGTAGTTGCTGAAGCAAACTCCAATGCTGCAAAAGAAGTTGAAAGTTCTTTGCCTCTTCAGACAGTTTTAAAAGATTAAATTTATTTTTTTTGAACGACTAGGTTTAGCCAAGGTATGTGGCAATATTGCTATACTTATATCAGGATTTGAATAAATGGAAAGAAGCTGCTTTAAACAACAAAATTTTGATTGTAAAAATTCCATTTAGGAGATGTCCTTTCGCTAGAGATTCTTTGTTTCTCCAAAGAAATGGATAACTCTCACCATAATGATTTCATATGTATGAAGGTATATAGACACATTACTATTGCGATGCTCTTCCAACCCCTAAAAAATCTTGGTGTTTTTTGGATTTTAGAATCTGGTAATGTAAAACACCAATACGGTAGTGAAAATGGGATAAATGATGTTACTGAAAGTTCCAATTCAGTAGTATTTTTACACATACTGAGTATACAATTCGGGTGGACGAGCAACCTCCCATTACTATACTCCTGACATATATTAGGTCTTTGTACATCTCTATTTTTATTGAGAAATAGAGATGATCTCTAGCTGTCTTTTTCAATATGGTTCTCGTAATGTTTTAAAAATCAGCTGAAGATTGAACTGACAAGATCTCTGTGTTATTGTTGTTGCAATATTCTTATGTTTTATCTATTATTTATTTATTTCCCATTCATAAACAAATGGAAGGAGTAATAGAGTCTCAACGTTAAATTTGCACACTTTCTTTGCCCTCACTAAGAACGTTGGCATTGGAAATATCTCGACATTACATCAAAACTTGAGGCCACAAATACTAGCATTGAAAACACAAACCTACTGTGCTTGTTTCCAATGGTTGAAACATTGATTCCAAGAATGGAAGGAAAAAATGCTTCAAAATAATGTGGATTTATTTTAGGTAGTGTTTATAACATGAAAAAATTAGAATAAAACAATTTTTTTAATAAAGAAATTTAGGGTGAAGGATTGGTACTCAAGTCTAAGATAGAGAAGAATTTAAAACTTATTGAATACTTACAAATAGATTCACTTATAATAAAATAAAATAAAATAATTATATTGATTTTAATTTACATTTTTAATAAAACTAAAAAATGAGTTTAATAACTGTGGATTTTACACATTATTTATTCATATAATTACATAGAAAAGTGTTGCACTAAAATTTAGTATTCATATTTTATCTATTTATGAAGGGGATATTAAATTTTGGTATAACTGCTAATTTCAAGAGTAAAAAAAAAAGTAAAATGTGCTTATACATAGAAATAGAGATAATAGTTCAAAACACAATGCAAGGTAGACATATTAAGAACGAAGTCGACAAAAAATGAGTGTATTTAATAATTTGTAACAATAATTTCAAACCAGAAATAGTACTATGAAGAAAGAATACCCAGACACGTGACGTGACTGATACATGGGTTGTTCAACTCCATATTATAAGAAGTGTTTGTTTTATTTATAATTTTTCTTTATCTCAAATTATTTATCTGATATTAATATAATGTTTATTATGTTTTTTCAATAGTATATATTTAGGGTTTATTTAATATACATGATATTATATAAAATATGATAGAGATATAATAAAATTAACAATATATTTTGTGTTTAATATACCTATGATATTGAGGCAAAATCTCAAATTAATTTTTGATGATAATCAAACAAAATTAATTAAAGTTTTAATTATGATTATAAAAATATGTACACGAAATAAATTGTCAATGACAAAAATTTTAAATTAACTATTATACACAAGACAAATAGCCACTAATAGAAATTTTAAGAACCGAACTTTAAAATAAAGCTTAAGATTACTCCATGCTAATTAAGAATGTAATTTAACTTGTATTAGACGTGCTATGCTTCCAAAGTATTTGTGTATAATGACTCAAATTTTGTTTAGGCTACTAAGAAGTACTATCTATTCCTTACCCATTCCTTGCATGTTTTAAATACATACTGGTGTGTTAGCTTTTGTGGCTTGTTTACTCCTAGATGGGTGTGAAGCAACATGTGAAGAAGTATGTGAATTGTTTTTAGAATTTTTTTATACTTTTGTACTAGTAAATAAAAAGTGTTTTAACATTAAGCTACTAAATTTTTGGTCCATATCAACGAAGAAAGAATGAATCCATGTATTTGAATATCTGAACTTTTATCTATATATACCATACCATTATTTGAATATCGATCAATTAATTAACACATAGCTCTCATTGTTAGAAATGAAATAAAGTGTAGCCATGAAAGTACTTGTTGTGATATTGTTCATATGTTTTACCTTTTCACCTCTATGTCTCGCTTCCTATCAGTTTTTTAAAATGGCCACCCGCGTTCTGTAGGAGTAACCATTGTCCTACAATACGACATGGAAGGTTCACAATCCACGGATTGTGGCCTTCTAATCAGACTTCGATTCAGTAATCTAAATGTATTACGAAAGATCCGCAACTTCAATCATTCAACAAGACAATGGTGAGTATTGTATGTATAAAAATATTATATTACACTCAAAGAGTTACACTCATTCAGTGATCTATATGACATTAACTTTCAATCCAACGACGGGTTTTAAAAAAAAATTATCCGATACAATGTTATGAAATAATGTAACTTTTTGAGTGTAAGTTGTTCATCCTCTCTATATATATCTTGAATAATAAAAACTTTTATTTATTCTTTATTATTATTTACTCTTCAATATATAACATTATTTCTTATTTAATCAAATAAGGGACAATCAAATTTTTGTACTTATGAGTGGAACGCCCATGGCATATGCTCTTCCAACATGTTTAACCAAACTCAATATTTTGAGTTGGCACAAAATATTTGGAATGACCTTTTCGATATTCTTTAGACAAGAAGGTATTTCTCCACCTATTAATGTTTCATATGTTACAAAAGACATTCATATAGCCATAAAGAATCACATCGGTGCTATCCCTCAAATTCATTGTTTGAGTTAGTTGAAATAAGGATGTGCTTTGATCAATCTGAAATTAATTACATGCATGGCGCTACACTCGACAATTGCAGAAATGATGTTCTATGGGAGCCATGACTTATATATGCTCGCATTGAATAACAAATGAAATAAATCAATAATAAATACAACAAAAGTTTATTAATACTATTTTAATTATTCTTTTTATTTATGTTATATAAATGACAATTTTTAATAAACGAGGATACTTTTATAAAATTATTACATTCATTTTTTTATTAATTTATTATTATTTTTAATGTACGAATGAAAAATTCTTAAATGATATTTATTTAAAGTAAGAACATTTTTTGCTCTAAGTTCAAATCCATAATACCTACTTTTTAGGTGTAAAGTGCAGCTTTTGGTTATTTCTAAACATTTTTGTCTATCTATTAGAATTATTTATTTCTCCATGATTAATTTAGAGAAATAAAGTGAAAAAATAATTAATATATTTCATCATTAAATAAATCTCACTACTAACAATTTCTTAATTTTTTATATCTACCTCTCCTCAAACATATCATAAATAGCAAAAAAAAAAAAAAAAAATTAAATGGAGAGAGTTCTAACTCCTTTTACTTTTATAAAAGAATTTTGCTACCGATAAACCTTTTCGAAAATAGTAGTGTGCTCCTGCTAAAGAGCCTGGTCTAATTTGCCTTGCATATATGGCGGTAAACTAGCTTAACGGCTAAGACTTCGACCATTAAATTCTCTCTTCTCTCCTCTAATCTAATTTTCCCCCACTCAACTCACTCTCCTTTTTCTCGTGAATGAATATTTCTTTTGTCTTTTCCTTTTTCACTTTTTTCCAAAATTATTACAATATATTTATTTATTGTATCCTAAATATCTATCTCTATAAATATTTCAAAATGTCAATCACAGATTAATCCAACGACGACCATCAAATCTCACCAACCTAACAGAAAAACGGAACTAAACCCTAATTCAAACGAACATTCCCTCCTTCCTTTATCTCTTCTTCGTTGTTGCTTTTCCTCCGTTGATCACCGCCGTTTGATTCCTCACCTCCATAGTCAGATCCGTCGAGATCCCAGCTCACGCGCTCCCAACACTGGACCACGCGCCTGTTACCGCATCTATCATGGTCGTGAACGGAGGGAAGCCCCTGAAACGCATGAAAAGGAGAGTCACCGCTGATTTTCACGATTTTTTTTCATTTCCCTCGCCATCCATCGCCGTCTCAGAAAATTTCTCCAGCGGACCGTTCCGATCTAACGTCCACTCTTTCCTCAACAAGTATGCGCTTCTCCCGCCGCCGTTGGCGCTTTTCCCCCACCTTATGACATGGCAGATTCTCTTCCGTATCGGTGAAGTCACCGATGGCCTTGAATCAGGCCCGGCGGTTGTGTGCGTCGACGTCGTGGAGGAGGACGTGGCTAGATCCAGATCCGTTTACTGCGATCAGTGCCGAGTTTTCGGTGAGTTGACTCGCTAGTAATTGACCGGTTCTGTTTTACGTGAATCGTTTTGGTTTCATCGTTTATTTTACCGGTTTCTCCCCGGTTGTCGGTTTCCCATACTATTTTTGCTATAATAGGACAAAAACATGCAAGTTAAAAATGATTCTATATTTTAGGATTCCTTAAAGTTATCATGTTGATTTCGCGAGATAAAGCATATAAAATATCCATTTTAATAATTTTCAATCTTAATCATAAACGTTATGATATGATGTGTATAGCTTACACTCTACACAGACGAGTAATATTCGGTTAATTTTAATTAGAAAACTTTAAATGAGTGATAAATGTGAACTGCAAGTTATTGCCGATATTTACGGTTACGATAAGATCGAGAGATGTATTTTAGGAGGAGAATAAAAATGGGATTTAGGTGGGTGGTGGGTCCCGTAACAAGTGAGACACGTGGAAGAAGAGTAACGGAATGCCATGTCGTTACCTTATTTTTGATGTGTTGTGTTTTTTGTTGTCTTTGTTGCGTGACAGCCTTGATTGTGTTGTTGTCGTCATCATCATTTTTTGTGCTAAAGAAAAATGCTTGTCATTGTTGTGTCGAACTTTTCTTTCTCCATTTGGATTTTGCTTAGTCAGCACTAACTTGTTTCGCAGGCTATCTGCTACCTACAGTTACGCTCTTTCTTGTTTTTAATTCATTATAAATTCTTATTTTATTTGAAAAATATTAGCAATTATTAATTAATTAATTAATTGACTTTTATTCGTCTTATCGTTTTCACTTTATAATTCTTTTTTAAAAATAAATTTTTATAATTCTTTTTTTAAACATTCATATTCTCTTTTTCACTTTGAAACATTTATATGAGCAGCCAATTTTGATTTATTTTTAAATAAAATTAAAACATTCTTTCAATAAATATTGAATACCTTTTATATTTTAGTAAATATAATCCACACTTTTTTATGAAATATTCTTGGTAGTGAGTGTCCTTTTAATTTATTTTTTTAACTTATAGGTTGGAGCGGCCACCCTGTGTGCGGGAAACGTTACCATTTTATAATCAAAGCTGATGGGAGATCCATTGGTGGATACCAAAAACCCTGTATGTGCTGTGGAGATATTCTGTATTTGTCAGAATCCAAGTGAGTAATTCTTCCGCCATTGTTAGGCCGCCACTCTGATGGGGGATCATAAGGGAGCGATAAGCTTCTAACCACCCCCCGTTGGGGATGGAATCTTTTAGGGATAGGGAACTAATTTAAATAGCAGTAGTAATGTTTATCTCTGAAATGAGGGCTTGGTTGCAGTTAATTGATATTTTGTCGATGCAACGTATAATTGAGAGGTTATTACTAGAGCTTATTAAGGGTATGTTTGGATTGAGCGTTTTCTAGGGGTCTAAATATTATTTAACATCTCAATCACAATTTTATTTTACAAACATTTAATAGCTTCCTTAATTTAGGGAAAAAAAATGTACCCCTCAAAATCCTCCATCCAAACGTACTCTTTGTAAATTGTTTTGGAGGTGCTTAGTTGGAGAGATGTGGTTCTTATGTAGCTATCAAGTTGGTAAAGGCAGAAATGAATTACTTGTACTTGTGATACACACTTAAGAGCTCCCACGGAGGTGCATGGTTGATGATGCTCTTATCATGAGTGTTTGATACCCAGCCTAAGTAGTAGAATGAGCCACTGTTTTTATCTCACTTCTGCTTATTTCTGTTAGTCATTTACCGATTACTACTAATTCACGTACTGTTTTCTTACTTCAGCTTATTTCTGTTGGTCATCTATCTTTTAATATGAAATATCGCCTCATGCTACATGAGAGGGTAGTTTCCTTTATATTTCTTTCTCAATTCATGTTTGGATTACCTTACTTTTTTATAAAAATATCAAAGCATAATCAAAATTATGTTAGAAATAGCTAGTGTTGGATATAGCATCTGATCTTACATTTTGGTTGATCTGTTGTATTTTCAAGGTGTAAGTCATGCAACCATGTGACAACTAGTGATGATGTTGAAGACTGGGTGTACAACCAACTAGAGAACACAAGTCATCTTTTACATGGTGTAGTCCATGCCAATGGTTATGGGCACCTTCTTCGGGTCAATGGCAGAGAAGGGGGATCTAGATTTCTTTCTGGTTGCCATATTTTGGATTTCTGGGATCGCCTTTGCAAGACACTTGGAGTTAGGTTAGGACTCTTGATTGCAGTCACTAATTGCTAGAGTTTGGATAGGATTCTGTATCGTAGTCCTTAACTTCTATTTTTTCCAATCTAATACTTCTGTTAAGTAGTGGAGTAATTTCTTGGATTTTTTTTTTTTTTTTTATCACGTTAACTTGCAGTGACACGGGGAAGATTGATATAGAAGTATTTCTTAAAAAACTAATGATCGTTTAAATTACACCTGATGTCATAGAAGAATATGCATATATTCAGTACATTACACTTAGGTTTTGGGTATCATGAAGTACATTCACCTTCTTGAAATGGGAGAATATTGTTTAGGTTATTTGTGTTTATATGGATATGGCTTTGAGTTAAACTCTTCTGTTTGTTTGCATTTGTACATTGGCAGAAAAGTTAGTGTCATGGATGTTTCGAAGAAATATGGGCTAGAGTATCGCTTGCTCCATGCCATTATGAAGGGACATCCATGGTATGGTGAGTGGGGATATAATTTTGGCTCTGGTAGCTATTGTATCACACAGGAAGCATATAAGTCTTCTGTTGAAAGCCTATCCAATCTACCCCTGTCCATCTTTCTCTCCCAGGAACAAAAGCCCCATTCACGTGTGCAGGATATCATCTTGTATTACCAGTCTTTGTCAGAGCACAAGCTTGTAAATATGAGGAACCTATTTTGTTTTTTGATGGGTTTGATGCACGATGCTCGCAAGACTGCCTCTAAGTCTGATGATGACACAACCTGCAAGAAGCGTCGTTTGAATGCTTCTGGATTATCAAGTTCTTGGGAGAAGAGTGACGTTGAACGTGTGGAGGAAGCCATGCTCAGAGTGCTGCGTGCAGTGTCTGGGTCTAATTGGGTGAGCGGTCGTGCTCTTAGGGGTGCTGTTTGCAAGTTGGCCTCTCCAGAGCTTCTTGATTATTGTCTTGCTGAACTGGGAGGAAAAATGGTCTATGGTGGGGTTGTTAATAGCAGATGCAATCCTCAGACTGGAGTTTATGAATTCAGGTTAGACTTCAATGTGATCCTTATGGTATGTTTTCTCTTCTGTCCTTTACAGTTTAACTGCTTAAAAGTAGGTCATACGTGCTGGCTCAGACAGAAACCATGTTATAAATGCAATGCGTCATTTTTTTATGGTTTTGATAACAAGTTATTTACTATATTGTTTAGTTACACTTCGACTAAAAGTTGTTAAAAAAATATTAATAAAACCTCAACGAAATAATAAAAATGTTGAAAATTTTCATGTAGCTAAAGGATAGGGTTTAAGATTCAGCTTTTATATATCATAATCATATTATTTAATAGATAATAGATGTATGCATGTGACATTGTTGAATTAGTACTAATACTGAGATTGAGCCCTGAAATAGTGGTTCTTCTCAAAGCATTGATGTTATCTGTTAGTGTTATTTGGAAGATTCTCTCTTCGCTGATGCTTTTAAGTTTTTGGAATGCTGATATCCCCTTGTGATGTAAATCCGTTCTGATATTATCGTGTTCTATTTGTTTTAGAATTGATGCTACAAATGCTTCTTGCTATGGATTTATAGCCAACAGTAATTATTCAGGCTCAAAGTGTCCGTCTGAAGAGAATATCCTGCAATGCTTGAGATATTTATACGAGTCTTTGCTTCATCCTCGGATGATGCTAAACTATGTTGATGAAGAGACAAGAACCCTTGCAATGAGCTCAGCTCAAAAGCTTCTTGACTGCAAGCAATTAGTAAAAGATTATTCTCTTGAGATGTTGCCAGTATCAGATTTGTATAAAATACGCATCTCATGTCAAGTTGAACTAGTTGACCAATCTGAAGATTCTGCTGCTAGAACTCCACCAGAAATAATTGTGCTGCCCTCGAACGCCACATTGTCCGACCTTAAAATAGAAGCAACAAATGTGTTTCAAGATGTATATTTAATGTTTAGAAGATTCCAAGTTGACGAGCTACTTGGCTATAGCAGTGTAAACGATTCCACCCAGGTCAAGCTCTTGTTAGGACCGAATGATGCGGTTTGTGTCCGAGGAAGATGCATTGGGAAGAATGGGTTGAGCAAGTTTCGAATGGAACGGGGACTTGAGAGCTGGACTGTCGAGTGCAGCTGTGGGACTAAGGATGATGACGGAGAGAGAATGATGGCTTGTGATATATGTGGAGTGTGGCGGCACACGAGGTGTTCTGGAATTCATGATACTGCTCCTGTTCCAGCACGTTTTGTTTGCTCGAGATGCCAAAATTGTGACTCAAAGCCTAAATCTAGTGTGCATTGTAAAGATGAGACTGTGACTAGTGTTAGCACTACTAGTACTAGTTGCTTTGGGAAGGGGAAGGGCTTGGCAGTGCCTTCTGATGTTATTTAAGGCATTGATTAGATGTGTGTATATAAAGCTTTGTTATTGTTTTATTTTGCTTTGGCCTGAAAGAACATGTAGATAACAGATAGGCGTCGGCAAGACAGGGCATGTCTTTGCTCCTATTTCAGGTTCTACTTTTGTATGTTTATTTGTATATACACAAACAGATGGAGGAAAGAAAAAAAAAACATCTAACTTAAATGGAATCGAATACTGTATTTGAAATAATTTTGTATTAACCAAACCTCAATAATATATGTGAGATGATCAGATAAAATTTGTGTTTGGGATGCTTAGAATATATAGTTCGATACATAATACGGATGAATGTTTTGTAAGTGTAAAAAATATGGGTGAATTACTATGTACGTCTAACAAGCCTAAATGTGAGGAGCATACTGGTAATGAGGGCCTATTTGGCCTTAACAGTGAAGATGTGCTATGAATATTAGATTTGAAGACTTAGATGATGAAGTAGCAACGAATGATGGTGACAACTAATACACAAACTAAAAAGAGGAAGAGATGTGGCAAGCCCTAAAAAGAAGAAAGACTTTAACTGTAAAAAGAGTGTGAGGGAGGCCCCAAAAAATCAATGAGGATGTTAACACCAATGTTGCCCGTGTAGATGAGCATTAGTCAAGTGACAAAGATTTCCTTTAAATTGGGAAAAGGAAAAAGAATAAGATTGGAAAGGTTGATATGGGTCTTTTTGATGAGGATTACTAAATAAAAAAGTTAGAGAGTATGATCAAGAGTGATGATTTAAACGAGGATAGTAAAGAGAACTACCCTTTATTTGTGATACCAAAGAGGATGAATGATTTAAGGTGAGTGTTGTGTTGCAAGTTCTCAAGCAAGGAGGAATTTAAAAAGGTTGTTACAAGTTAAGTAATCCATAATGATAGAGATATGAGGTTTATAAAGGAAAAAAAGGAAGGTTGTGAGTGACTTTCTTTTTCTTCCGAATAGTGTAATGAAGATGCATAGCAATTGAGCAAGTTGATCGATATACACTCACGTAATAGAGTATAGAGCCAAGTTTATGAGTTCAATATGTATTCTCAATTGTGAGGGAGAATTCAAATAAAAAACTAGCAAATATTTGTAATAAACTACAATAAAAATACTCATTTATGACTCTATTTTTAAAAATATTATTGAAAAAAACTCTCACAAATTATTGGTAAAAAAATCTTCACAAATTTGTTGTTATGACTTGTCTACAAAATCCTCAAACACCGAGGTCTTTTTTTTCTTCAACAGCATTTAATGAAATTCGGTTATTAAGTAAATTTGTGAGAGCTTTGATCGTCAAAAATTTACAGTTGAGCCACAAATTTGTAACTATGCCGCACACAAATTCTCCTCTCATTTCCTATATATATTACATTTCATTGTTCTTTAATTTCTTCATTTCTCATTTCTAACTTATCACTCAACTTTTTCTTTACTTTTAATCTAAAATTTTTCAGTTCTCATTTTCTCTTTTCATTTTTTACTTCTATCTTCTCTCTAAACTTTATAATGTTTTATAAATATTAATTTATGATTTATACTTTTATTACTTTCGTTTTTATAAATATATAATGTATATTATTTTATATATATATATATATACACGTGTGTGTGTGTTTCATATATATACATCAGAGTTGCCAAATAACCTTCTTTACCTAATTATTTATACACATAAATAAATGACAGTATATTGGTGCCGCCCAGCACTGTAGTTTGTATGTAAGCAAATGCTTTGCAAGTTAGACGTGGAGTGAGACCACTACCTACATACTACTGCTACTACATATAAGCGTGTTTGCAGCACTTACAAAATCATGGTTGTAGAAAATTCATGCTTCATGCTAAATTTTGTCCCACTTTCGCACAAAGATAGGATGACACTCAAATAATATTGTTGTGCTACTTTACTTTAATTTTGTCCCTCACAAGTCTAATTAGTGGCAACCAGCTAGCTCGTGCACTTCCATAAACAACCTCTACCTCTTATTTAATTTTTTACTTCAATCAACCTATTGCATTAAAGTACCATGCGTGACTTGAACATAAATTAAGCATAACAATTTTTTTTTATTTAAATTATGAAAGTTCAATGTATAAGCTACTGGCATGTAGGCGTTGTAATGTCAGACCACTTCCTCATAGTCAACGTGAGGGAATCCATTTGGAGAACTAGTGAATAGACAATCCTTCAAATTTTAACATATTTTACCATAATTTTTAAATTGACAAATACTATAAAATTGTAAAATAGTATTTAAAATGATTCATATTAAAAAAATTATCATTAGAGATTCTAATGTAATATGTTAATTTAATATTTGATCATTCTACATTAATTTCATATCAATGTCATCACAACATAACACAACACAGACTAATTTTTTAATGAAAATTAAATTTTTATGGATTAATTTATCTATAATTAGTCAATGCACAATTACAATTAATCACAAATTTATCTTTGAGATGACAAAATTTTATCGACAAATTTGTCTCCGGAAATATTATATTCATGTGAAATCAACATGGATAAATCACATATTTAATTATAATGTTACGTCAAAATATCTAAACGACAAAAATTTACACAAGGACTATTTTGATTGATATTTTACAATATCAGAGATGTATTTGCCAATTTACAAAATTGAGTGACTAATTTGACTGATGCTTACTATTTCAAAGATTAATTTTCATACATTTTTAGTATAAATTTTTTACTTCGTTGATAAATCACAACTACTCATATATATAATTTCATAAACAATTATGATTAAAATCAAATATTTTTGATGATTTAATAATTACTTCGTTGACAGTGTAAAAGACTTTTACACTAATAATATATAAATCAAATCCATTTTGAAAAAGAGTACATATTTCCCTATCGAACCAAATTAAAAGTGATGATCCATTATAAATGCCACCCAAATTTTAGTAATTTAATGAAAGAAATATGCACCGATATATTTAATGTATTTAACATGGATATGCTTTAGTAAAATAATTAAAATCAAACTATGCACCGATGTATTTAATGTATTTAATATGGATATGCATACACCATTTTTCAAGCAAATTTCGAAGGTTATTTTAAGAAAACTTATAGAGTAAAACAAAAGTGTTTTGGACTCTTTTAAAAAAGTAATATGAAAAATTGAGAGATGCTTTTGAAATGGGAAAATTGACAAAATCGTCGGTTTCGGATTTTCCACTAGTTTGACGGTTTGAAATATGGTTTTATATCTAAGTGTTTATCGGAAATTATCATATTCAACGTATGTCTGATTTTCAGTTAAATTGGTTGGTTTAGTTATTAATGGGCCGAATTCAAATTTTGACAAATCATTCAACAATATGTTCATTTGACTTATGACAAGTGGAAGAGTTATGTAGAGATTTCTAGTAGATGGATACATATTGACTTAATTATTCATATAAAAGAGTGTTATCTAATATAATGTACATATCTAATTCTAATATGTCTCTCAAATCACTCGAATATTGATTTGAGCTTTAGAGTGTTTACAGGTAAATTGCCTCCATCCGAGATGCAAAACTATCGCCCATAGTTATAACTTCGACCGTCACCTCAAGCCCATCTCAAATCATTGATGACATATATGGATAATGAGAGTCTAAATCATGCATGAAGACTGACAGATCCTTTAGTCTGTTAGCCTCGATCGAGAGTTATGATTCTGGCATACCTAAAAGTTCCACATTATGTATTTGATAGACCAACATGTACACTTCTCAACCAACTAATGCAATTTTATCTCTTGATATTGGTTTATTGGTAAAGTGAATCTCAATCTAACTTTACATTTTTATGTCCGGTGGACTAGTCTTTTATCATGCTTACAAAACAATTAAGGCACTTTTGAGTACCCTTGTCCTCATACATTTGTCCTTATAAAAATACTCATCACCTTCTTTCCACCTTATCTCAAGTGTTATATATATTCAAAGGTTTTCATCATTTTACACAATTCAAGTCAAGGTTGCAAACTTGGATTAATTTCACATAAGTGAATCAATGGATTAATATTGGTCCGTAAAATACAGATTCAACAATCATGAAGGTGAAATTCCTTACGTGTCACCTTTCATGCAATCAAAACAATCATTTAATCAATTTTATTAATTCAAAACACATATTAACTAGTGTGATTAGGTAGGATGAAAGAAGAAATCATATAGTGCATGGCCAAAAGATAAATCATAGACCACTATCTCCAAATTTTGTTTTTCTATTAATTTCTTTTTGTCAGCTCCTTTTAACTAGCTAAAATCATTTGCATTTTTATTCATAATATATAGGACCATCTCACCACTTTGTTGCATTTTGCCAACTATTCCCCACTATATATACAACTTCTTCTTATAGTTTTTGAGTCTCATAAACCAAACTTCACATACTTCTATATATATCATTAATTGCTTCATCAAGATGCTTTATAAATCATCTATGAAGTCATTGAAAATGGTAATGGCTAATTTGATGACAATGTTTTTGCTAATAGAGGTGATTGCATGCGGTTTCGGGTTCGGATTCGGGGCAGATGGCGGGTTAAACATGAACTACTACTTGATGAGTTGTCCTTTTGTTGAACCTGTTGTTAAGAACGTAGTCAATAGAGCTTTGGACAATGATCCCACCCTTGCAGCTGCTCTTATTAGAATGCACTTCCATGACTGCTTCATACAGGTTCAATTCTCTCTCTCTCCCTCTCTATAGATACTATACTATAGAGCCACTCAAACATATGATATGGATGATATATTGATGTTGCATGTGCACGAATACTGACACGGAAACCACAAGTGACACTGATATTTTGACATCGATAATAATTTATTAAAAAATGAATGTTGGACATTAAGACATATCTTTTATTTGAAGTGTTAGTGCTATAAGAATGTGATTTTATTAATTTTGTCTTTTATATGTCTTTGCAATATAATAAGCTCATCTTAGAGAAAGTATTATTAATGATTAATTTGTTAGAACGTGAATCAATAGGTGAGTGGTTGCTCAACTATTTATTGTCGCAAAAATGTCCACCGCTGAAACAATATATTGATGTGTCGTGCAATATGTCATCAATCACTTTATTAATTGCTTCCATTTTCTACATTATATAGTAATTGACGTTAGTATCTGTGACATTAAAGTTTGTTTATTTTTGTCCATGCCACTATAGGGATGTGATGGGTCAGTTCTTATCGACTCCACTAAGGATAATACAGCAGAAAAAGATTCACCAGCAAATTTGAGCCTAAGAGGATATGAAATCATAGATGATATCAAAGAAGAGCTTGAAAGACAATGCCCTGGTGTGGTTTCATGTGCTGATATTCTTGCTATGGCTGCTACTGAAGCAGTTTTCTATGTAAGATATATATAAACTACTTCATTTGTGTATTAATGATTGATGCAAAATTGGCTTCAAATGAAATATATTGAATTATTATTGCAGGCTGGAGGTCCAGTGTATAACATACCTAAAGGGAGAAAGGATGGAAGAAGATCCAAAATTGAGGATACTATCAATTTGCCATTTCCTACCTTTAATGCTTCTGAGCTTATTAGACAATTTGGTCAACATGGTTTTTCTGCACAAGAGATGGTGGCTCTCTCTGGTAACCACATACTACTCCCATCTTTCTCTAAATACAATATCTCATATACTAAATCACAAATTGATATTATTATATATGGTGACAATTGGCATTATTTTACAAGTTTATTCGAATTAGTTTATGATTTCATATAGCATTTATTGTAGGTCGACAAAAAAAATATGTAACATAATAAGGACTATATTAGTAATGAAATAATTAATAGGTCCTAGTATAAGTTCTATAAGTTCTATAAAAATATGTAACATAATAAGGACTATAAGTTCTATAAAAAACGACAAGAAGGGAGTGTTTTTTTCGTTTTAACTCTTTGGTTCTCAGGGCAATAGGTCCTAGTATTTCGGTGTTTGACCGGAAAGTAACTAAAGTCTGATCAAGAATTGTTTCAGTCATGATTCAAACTCGAATTCTCTCAGACGATTCATTCTTAATTGAAGTTCAGTCAATAAGTTTTGCTATGGTTTTGAACATTGAACGGTTTCATGCATGGTAAATATATTGTTCTGACCTCAAGTCCGCATGATCATGATCATCTTTTCGAGATATTGTCCACTTTAAGTCTTGTATGAGTCCTCACAGTTTTGTCTTTTGGGAAAAGATATCTCGATAGTGAAAGAGTGTGAGTGTTTGTAAACTAACCTTAACCACTATTCCCAACTAATGTAAGACTTTTTGGTGTACCGAACAATAGCTCTCCGTCAAGGTTAAGGGGCTAAAGGGTATGTTATCCTTCGTATGTGGCAGAGACCCTCGTGGGTTCGTTCCCACATACAGCGCCAATACTTTGAAATTAATAGTTGTCCATTTTCATTAAAAAAATGTCTTAAAAGTATCCAATCAATGGCCATAACACTTCTTGTCACATGAAAATGAAAATGTCCCAATTGAAATGATATGACATGACTCTTTCAAGAACAGAACAAATAGAGTGTTGAGGATCTGAATTATATATGCAGGGGCTCATACACTAGGAGTTGCAAGGTGTGCTTCTTTCAAGAACAGATTAAGCCAAGTGGATCCAGCTTTGGATTCAGATTTTGCAAAGACACTATCCAAAACATGTAGTTCTGGTGACAACTCAGAACAACCATTTGATGCAACAAGGAACGATTTCGACAACGTTTACTTCAATGCTTTGTTGAGGAAGAACGGTGTCCTCTTTTCAGACCAAACACTATACACTAGTCCCAGAACAAGGAACTTTGTGAATGCTTATGCAATGAACCAAGCCTTGTTCTTCCTTGATTTCCAACAAGCTATGGTCAAGATGGGCTTGCTTGATATTAAACAAGGCTCCAATGGTGAAGTAAGACAAAATTGCCGCATAATTAACTAATCATTAGATAAAAAAATAGGTTATAAGTATGTAATATAAACTAAATGTTTATGTGTATGGTTTGCTTTGAATTGTTTTGTTGGGTATGGGGTGTATTTCTGTATTATTATAGTAGTAAACTTTCTTATCAATATCAATATATCTATAAGCATCAATCAGAACCTATGATATCTATAAGCTTTCAATATTTCCAAAGTTACCTCTTTGCTACTTACATTTATGGGATTAATGTCAAGTTTCACACGCGCATATACCTGCTTGAATATGATTCAACTTAACGAAGAAAACCCGCTTTGACAGGGTCTAGGTTCAGGTCGATGTCAAAAACCAGACATACTTTCAATTTGAAGTCGATACTTCATTGCTACAAACAATTTTTTCTCACTCAGTTGATAAGAATCTCAATAAACCTAAGAGCTAAGACAACTAAATTTGTAGATCACTTTAACATAACTCACAGTTTTGTAACCATAAAGTTGAATACATTAGATCCTCTAAACAAGGATAAAAAACATGACCCAAAACTATTCAAATACATAAATCCCCTGAAAGTAGAATAAATGAAACAAAATAATTTAGTAAAATGCAGGAACAAAAAATAAATCTTTAACAAATGGGCCTCATCCTCATGCTATATATATATATGATATATCTAGTTAATAGAAAGATTTCTCTTAGCAAAAGTGTTCTTGTTATTGTGCATCCATACTTTAAGAACTCTTCTCTTGATTCCAATTTCTTGGCAAAACTTCTGCACCACAGATTCCTCTAGCTTCTGTATCCTCCACCCTGCTTTCTCTGCAAAATCCTGCATTTTCTCCTTCTGTTCTTGAGTAAACTTGGTTCTAGACCTCTTCTTTATCATCTTTTCAGTTGGATTTTCCACCTCATTTACACAATCTTCATAGTTCTTCTCATAAAAATGATCAGAAGGACTAGTTGAACCACTTTTGTTGGGAGATAAATGATTCAAGATGGGTGCAATGTTATCAGGAATCAATGAAAGAGCGTAATGTTTAAAAGGGCTACTACAATCTCCATTAGACTCTATTTCTTTTCTGTGGAAGTTTCTGTGGCAATTGCAAGCACAACACATAAGAGATTCAAGTGTGCCATTTTCTCCACTAGGCATGAACTCACCACATCCATCAGTTGCATTGCCACCAATTGCAGCTGCATGGTTCTTGAGACACTCTTTATATTTCACTACTATCTTTTTTTCTTCCCTCTTGTTAACATGAAAAATGCTTGATTCCATGTCTTTAGACGCTTCTAGAAATGAATGACAATTTATGGGATAAAAGAATGAACACAGAAAAACCTTTTATTATAGAGAAGATGGAATATGGTAGCTGATGAGAAAAGGGGATATATGAGGAAATTAGAATTTGATGGAACAAGCATGCAAAGTCTTGATTGTAAATTTTGCAAGTGAAGCAACAAATGGCATTGTAGACTTATATATATATATATATATATATATATAATATTCACGAGCATGATAGAGAGAATTAAAAAGGGTAGCCAAAGTTTGTCCAAAGTACTATTTATTTGATCACTGATCTAGAAAAGTAGCTCAGTGTCTCTATGGTTCAGATTACATATGGTTTTTTTGTCTTTAACCTCCGGTGCTCAAGCCAAAGGTTCTGGTAATTTAGAGTTAGGTCGAGAGGTAACTAAAATCTGAGCAACAATTGTTCTAGTCAAGGCTCAAACTCTGATCCTCCCGATCAATTTGTTCTTAGCTGAAGCTCGTTAACCACTTAAGTCTAACTGCTTTATATATATAGTCTCTATGTGTAAAAGCGTAGTGAGAGAGTTCAGAGGTCTTAATTACAATAAATAAATGAAAGCAGAAAGGTTATTAGAGACAATTAAAAAGTTGAGAGTGCATGATATTGCTTTGCTTCACATACACTGTTAATTAGACATTGATTAAAAAATTGTTGTCTTTTTAAAAGTGTTTAGATTAAATTAATAAAAGGATTACCAAACAATAATAAGATAAGAACAAAAATTAAGTAAAGAATGTTTGTGGAGAACTGTCCACTTAGAAGAAAAGACTGTCCAATAGTATTGCTTTTGCTTTGCAATAAGTACATTACTTTGAGGGTTGGACCGTCCTAGATTTGGTGCTTGTCCCTACTCCTCATTGGTATACCAACGTTCCAGAAGTATAATATACTTAATTAGTATAAAACCATACAAGTAAAATGATGCGAAATTCATAGAAAATCCACTTCTTAATTATAATAATAGATGTGTAGAGATTATTTTTTGTTGTTGTAAAAGGTCAAAAAGAACATATTTTCGTAAGTTATAACCAAACTTGTTATTTTGTGACTCAAATGGATCTAAATACAGCTTTTTTTTATCACTTATCAATATTGAATACATTAATCTGATATATATTTATGGATATGTGTACCCCAATTCACTCCAAATCAATCAATTTTTGTTACTAAAATATGATTTCTCCTCAAAATGTAAAGGAAGAAGTTATACTATTTTTTTACTTTCTGCTACTAAATGATGATCTCAGTATGACACTATGTATACTAATAAGTACTATATTCATCCTAACACTTTGTAAGTTGCACTCATTAGAATTCATAATCACAAGAGTGCAAATGATTCAAGACTAATAGTCAAATGTATAGCTGTTGCATAATAATAATACTAATTAGCATGAGCAACAAGAAGCTGCTAATTGTCCCTTATACCATATTATTATTGCAACCTCAATGATTAACCCCTAAGCACAAGTGTCAATTATAGGTTGCTGATAGCAAAACCTCTTTATGCGGCCGTTTGATGCAGCACTTCCAATATAATTATATTCTATATTTATGATAAATTCACCAGCAATAACTTGTTTATATGCAATTAGTTGGAGATATATAATAGTATTAGACTTTAATTATATCTTATAATCCATTATATCTGTTGATGTAAAGTTTTGGCCCCCCTAAAAAAGTACCATGGAAGAATCAAAGAAAACAGTGGCAGCTCAAGGGGTATTTAGGCCATTATCTTGTTTTTTTTTTCATTACAATATCCATTTTATTGGCTCTTTGGAAGTGTCTCAAAATCTATTACAACTTACAAGCGGTTATGCTGCAGCATCTGAAAAGTTTGTTTCAGCTTATTAAAATCTGTTATATAAGTTACTGGTCATAACTGATATAACTGATTCAGTTGAGACTGTTATAGTCCAGAGCTTAGTAGCTTATATTTAGAGATGCTCTCTTATTTTATGTTCACACATTTAATGTTTCAATGAGAAATTGCAGGTACATATGAAATATTTGTTAAAATTAATAAAAATTCAGGCACATACATACATGTCTTTTTAGATCATAAAACATCATTACATTTTATTTGATTACATAAAAAAAACAGCAGAACATGGAAGCAATGTGATGTATCAACTAGAATCTGATGTGAAACCAAAAGAGGCATAAGAAAAAGCACCACCATCCCAACTCTCATGGATAACTTTGGCCTTTGAGTTTTCACCAGCAGCCCCCATAGCCACATGCAATGGAAAGAAGTGATCAGGCCAAGGATGAGCCACTTTTGCATATGGGGCCTTCTCATCATAATGGTTTATGTCATCATATCTACAATAACCATAGATTGAGCACTTGTATTAGACGATGTACAACTAATAAATGGTACAAATGTTAGTGTTCATAAACATGCACACAACTAATAAATTGCACATTTAGCTCTAGTAGATTGAGTAAGAAAAGTTCATCAGAGAGGGCAATTAAAAGAAATACATGTACAGTTATGTGGAGAGTATTAGCCTTGTTTAGAGTGACTTATTTGAGTTTATTTGAGTTAATCTACTGACATAAACAGGGGGCGGATCCAGCATTAGTGTGGTGGAGGGGCTATGTTTTTTATTAATTATAAAATGAATAAAAAATGGCATTGTTCCAATGTCCCCTTTCCAAGAAAAACAAATTTTATAGTCATCTCTTTTGCTCTTCTTAAAGCATACGAGGCATTATCAAATTATCAATGAAATGTGTATATAAATATATGGGATTGTAGCCTAAGAAAACATGAGGCTTGGATATGCAAAAAAACCAGCCGAGGCTGGAGCCCCTTTAACCAACAACCTAGCTCCGCCCTTGGACATAAACACTTATGAAACTATTTGAGAGAGTTTATGATAACAAATTATGACATATCCATAAGCTACTTTCAGCTTATTTTCATAAGTTTTCCAGGATAACGTATGAAAATAGTTTATAGCTTATATGATTATTGTTGACTTTATTTTATCTTTTGTTATAGAAATAGCTTATAGTACATAAACACTTATATGATAAGCGTTTATGCTTTAAACACTTAATTGAGCTATTTATCCAAACAAGAGTCTATATGTTTAATATCTTAGAATTGTAAATAATTAAGAGCAAGCAAAATTGGATTATACTTGCAGCATATTTTTTTGTCTTAACCCTCCAGTTTTCAAGGAATAAAGTGTGGTCATATATTGATCTAGTCAGCTTTCGAATTCAGGTACTCGTAATCGATTCAACCTATACTGAACTTCATTAAACATTTGAGTCTAATTACTTAGTACTACTTGCAGCGTAGGAATATGAATCTGACATGAAATAAAAAATGCAACACATACCTTCCTTCAACGAGTGATTTTTTTAACCAAGAATCAAATGCCAGAGCCCAAGCAGGAGGAGGGCTATCACGATGTCCAATTGCTCTCATGTTATGAGTGGCACTTCCTGACCCCATTATAAGAACACCCTCATCCTTAAGAGGAGCTAATGCCTTTCCCAAGTTATAATGGTAAGTACCATCTCTTTGTGATGAAACAGAAAGTTGACAAACTGGTATATCAGCCTCTGGATACATCAACATGAGAGGCACCCATGTCCCATGGTCAAGGCCGCGCTTTTTATCTTCGTCCACTCGACTTAACCCGGATGCTTCGATTAGTTCCTTCACCTTCCTTGCCAACTGTGGAGCCCCTGGTGCAGGATACTTGAGCTGCAATCAAAGGAACAAATTCAAACAGATAGTTAGAAAAGAAAAAAATGGACCAATGCACTTTTTTTTTTGCTCTACATTTTCTGTTCTTTGTGGAGAGATTGAAAGTTACAACATCAAATTACAATATTAGTCCTTGAATTGCTACTTAAGCACATCTTAAGTAACCTTATTTTAGAGTAGAAAAGTGAAGAGTTATGATCCAATTGAAATTTAAACAACTTAATGTGTATGCATAATATATGAAGCTCAATGGTTGTTTATCCAATCAATTGCTATATTTTCTTACTTTTTACTTTACATTGAATAGTTTATTTTAAAGGAGTTGGTTCTCAAATCGATTTGGATTCTCTGCAGTCACACAGTCGTAAATAAATGACTATTAGGTGAAAATTAGCCAACTCACATTTTAAGATGTAATTTAAAAGTGTTTTGATAAAATATAAATCTAAGTCGAGATCCCTAAATTACGCGTGACGCCGGAGATTACAGATTCTTCCTAAATTATGATACCAAATGACATTTTTAACGATTCAAAAACAGGTTACCTAGCCATAAACCAAATAATTTCTTAAACCTAGTCATTATGAAATTGATTGAAGACAAATTTCTAGACCTTTTTTCCAAAAATTGAAAACCTTGACCAAATAAGTACTAGTACATGACAGAACAAGAAAAACAATGCCATGGAAACAATCCAAATACTATTGAGCAAAATCAAGTATGAGTTTTGTGAGGGTAAGATTGTAAGTTGGTAATGGAAATTACAAGAAATGGATGCATGAACATAGTAGAAAAGTAGTAGAAAGAAAGAAACCTTGTACATGCTTCTGGGGAAGCCAGAGAAGTCATAGATGGTTTGATTGTGTTGTACAACGTTGACGGTTGGAACAGAGGTGTCCCAGTGACCAGATATAACAAGAATGGCAGAGGGTCTATGAGGAAAAACCTCTTTCCATTGCTTCAAAAATTTCCATGCAGGAATTGTTTCATCTATGGCTAGTGTTGGTGATCCATGTGATATGTAAAACGTTTCCTTCAATGCCATATTTTCTATTATTGAATTCACTATTTCTTTTCTCTTTTCGTTTCTTAGTTTATGATAAAATCTTGATATCATCATCTTCATTTATATGTTTTTTAATTAGATATAATAGAAGGGAGAAATAAGAGCAACTTTGCATTATTATCTTATCTCATAGATTACGCGTTTAAATGTTTGACATTTGACCAAGCTCTTTTCTTTTTCTTTGTTGGGTTCCAATTTTCAAACACATGATTTATTCCATTTGAAACTTTCGTTCTCTTATTATTGTTTCTTTCATACTATAAGTTACTTGTATATATTTATGTTCTTTAACCCCACTTGTATAAGAATAATGTTTAAACAAATACTATTGCATTTTAGAATTCTTGACTTTTCAAATTACATCTATGGAGTCTTTTTTATTTTTTATTTATATTTTACTTAATGTAAAGAATATTTATGTATTATGTACAGTACTTTATATGGCATTTTTTATGATATTATTTATGCAATCTTTTTTTTTTTTTGAAAGAATTTATCTGTACAATCTTTGCTTCTTAGTTAAATCATGTAAATGAATTCATGTGTAGTATAATATAACGCTGTCTTCATTGACATCTTTATCGGTTGACCTTTTGACATCATTGATTAGCTATTTCAACTAATAATAATATGTGAATACGTAACAAGAAAAGAGAATTGTTTTTTTGTCATATATTAAAATGTTAAAACTAAAATTCGTTCTCTCACCAACCCCAAGCCGATTTTGCTAAACAAATAACTTGGTGATAAGTAGATATTGTGTTCAACTCATAAATGTCGATATTATTGAATTGGACATCATATTTTGAATTTAAACATAGAACATCGCAATTGTATTAGTTAATTATAATATTATTTATTATATCTACTAAGACTAAAAAACGTTAAAAACTATTCCTAACAGAATTGAATCTAACAAAATGGGTTAGACTTCTACAACGTGGTGAATTTGAGTTTGCATCCCCACTAAAGATAGTATCAATATTAACTATCTCATGCATCTCAAATGGAAGTATCACAAATTAAGGAAATATATGAAAAGAAAATGTTATAAAACTATTTTTTAAAAAAGTAAAACTAAAAGTATCACGTATATAATGTTTCCTATTATTATGTGTCACTCTCTGGTCAACTATGTAAATATTAAAAAAAAAGAATATCAATTTATTTTAGTTTACAAAAATTAATTATTTAAACTTTAAATTAGCTTGTTTCCTTACGCTCTCTTCAATAAAATATAATTTAAAGCAAAATCTATTTGGATAGTAAGCTTTCTTACCATCAAAGACAACTCTACCTTCAGCCATGCTTCAACTCTATTAGTCATCGACATTTATAATATATTAAACAAATTATTCTATTATTAATCTTGCTATATAGTTTTTTTTTGTCAAATCAATTATTATTTATGAGTCATTTGTGTTATTTGAATTTTGCTAGTAGACAAGTTCTATTTATAATTCTACTATATACTTATGTATTCATTCTTCTTTAATTTTGTAATTGAGTCACAATAATACCACATTTATTTAGTAAGTAATTATCTAACCTTACATATATTTTTTATTTTTTTGCATTATTTTCTATTTTAAAATACTTTTTTTCCGACATGTTTCAATCAATCTTTAGCATGTGATAGTTCATAGTTAGTTGATATTCTTCAACATTTATTTGAAGTTATGTTTTGAGGTATTGTAAATATTATTTGAGGTTATGTCAAAAATGGTATGTGCACAATCCTTTCTAGAGGTCTTTATCATTTCTCATTCTAGTGCGACCACTATCATTAGTGATTAGTACAAATGACTTTTCTTATTAACTATTTGGTTTCTTATTTCTTTATTTTGTGTCTTTTCTTTTTGCTTTACATTTCCTTTTATCTAGATTGAAACATCAATTGCTACATGGAGATGGGAGATTTGTGTTTTAAGTTCTAAAATCTTATCTACAATATAACTTAAAATATGATCATCCAACTTTCAAATTTACATCTAAGAATTAAACTGAGATTAGTAGGAAATATTGACTGCATGCAATTCATTTAGATACTTTTTTTTTTTTTTTTACAGTTGGATAGGTCAGTCATATTTTGAATCGTTTTTATATATTTATTTGAATTTAATTGAATATTTATAAGATTTTTTTACATTCCTTTTTCTTGATATTGTAGTTTTGGGTTTGGAGAATTAAAGATAATATTGGTTGTAAGATTTGAATTTGTTTCAGTTTATTGTATGAAAATATTTCTAATTTCTTTTAAATACCATTTTACACTGAAATGGTTGACTGCATACTAAAATATTATCAAATTTTTTTAAACATCATTAGAAATGTTAAATAAGTTTGCATATGGTGTCATTCGTGCAAAATGATAAATATTTTATTCTTACTAACAATTATCCTATACTCATATTTCTATCATATCAAAAGATACTATTTTCAAATTTAATATTGTAACTTCCTTATTATTATGTGTTAAGTATTTGATTCCCCAAATGTGTGTTTGGATGTAAGAATTGAAACTTCTAGAGAATTAAAAGTTTTAAGTAATTTAAAATGTTTCAATTGCATTTTCTTTGTTAATAAATTGTGTTATTTAGATAGAACAATCGTTAATTTAAATGTTGATGATATTTATAAATTTAAAACGTGTTGGGGCTAAAATGAAAATTAAAAAAGGACAAAAAAATTTGAAAATTTATAGGGACAAATTGTGATTCACATTGCATATAGTTAAGAAGGAATTTCAAATTCTTACATTTAAGGTAGTATTTGAAATTTTCCAAATTTAATTTTGACAAAATACTTTATAAAATCTCCTCATTTTAAAAATTCTCCAAACTTATCATCAAAAAATGAAATTTACATAAAAGAATTTGAATTACACTCTAAAATTACATTACCTCAAAAAAATCTTTCATCCAAAAACACTTAAAATAATTTTTTATATAGTTAATTTTAAATATTTTGTGAAATTTTTTTGTAAAGTTGTGTTTATCTATAAATAATCACACTAACCCACGAATCTAAATCTAGTATTTATTTAAAATGTGCGAAAAACACTATTGAATTAAAACTTCTAGTAAATCATTAATCTCATGTTTCACTCTTTAGATTGAATTTTTTACTACGAAATCTTAAAATTCAATAAAATGCTAAGAACTGTGGTCCTAGAATAACATCCACCATTTTTATTTGGTCCTATAATTTCATCTTACCATTAATCTTAAATTTTTTTTAGTGACATTTCAGTATCCAACATTAACTAGATACGGCAAAAAATAATGTAAAAATTACCCACACTCATTTAACACTCCTTTGTCATCAGTCATCACTCACACAGGGATTAACATTAGACGAGTTTGAATTGAATCATAATTTAAGTGATACCATACTGCGAATTTTCACTTCATTATTATCAAGTACAAGAAGACATTATATTATCAAATAAGAGCATGCAAAAATGTAAAGATCATGGCATAAATTATAACAACGCAAATGGTACGTTAAAATACATGATTTTTGTTGGCTGATCAAAATCCAAAACGGTACATATGATATGCAGCTTTGCAATTTGCATAAATCAATGAACCAAAGCACCAATATAAAAATAATAAATGTTTGAGCATCTCATGAAGAAATAAAAAACAACTAAAAAGAACTTACAAAAAAAAAAATCAAATTCCTCTCTTTGTTGTTCTTTTCAACTTCTTCCTGGCAGAACTAGAATTAGTAATCTTACATGACTTTGAAGCATAATTTCTGAGTTTTTGAAGGATCTTCCTTTCACTGATACGCAGCACCAAAGAATGATACACCTTTTTATCTCCAACAAAACTACACTTTTCCAATGCCTCAATATCATCTTCTATTGACTTCAAACCATAGAGACTCTCCCTTATATCAGCTAGTGACAACAAAGCATCACAAACTTCTTTGGTCAACAAAGGTTTCTTGCTCATTTTAGATTCCTTCAATGAAAAAACATTATCAATCAAAAGAGTGGTTTCACTTGATTCATGACAATTTCCAGCAATTGCTACTGATAAGTCTAATTTGTTGTAGACATCGTCTGGTAAAAATATGATGTATAATAAAATGAGGAGTTCAATCTGTGGTTCTCCGTCAAATGATATTTCAAAATATTCCGAGTTTTCGCTGCCACTAGAATAGCCTAACCTTCTCCAAAGGGAGATTCTTGATCTGCTGTGGCGGTCAGAGAACAAAGAAGAACACCATTCAATTACCAGTTCCAAATCAATGTTCACGATATCGTAGGCATTATCTTGCTCAGTAAATCCATATCGATGAAGCAAAGCGGCATTACCCAATATGCCGTAAGTATTAAATACCTGTATCAAAAGGAAGAATAAGAGATTTCCATGTCAAAGAAAACTAATATATTGTATCAAAAGTAGAAGAGTGCTTTTTGAGGTCATTGAACATATCAAATTGAAATGTCAACCATATATCCAAAACTATAAAATGTATGAAAGTAAATAAATAAAAATATTCAATGCGAGATTTATTCCTATGAAATTACACAAGACTGATCACTTTCCGGTGGAAGTTTAAATAAATAAAAAGAGCACATTGATGAAAGGGACTTCCTTACCTCAGCTCCACTGCTAACATCTTTTATCAAAACCATCTCCAGCATTGAAGTATCATCCTCAGTAACAGAAGAACATTCCATGTCGCTAACAACAGACTCCTCAGTCTTATCCATAGAGGTATTTTGAGGCAATGCTTCTTCATCAACAATGCCCTCATCAACCTCATCATCATCAGATTCATAATTAGAAGACAAAGCGGTGAAATGCACATCTTCTGCACCCGTTTTATGATTGAAACTGGAGAAGCAATTAAACTATGTCATCAGTAGGACAACAGTTAGTCCTAATTGTCTATATTAGCTAGTTAGAAGGGATATGAATAACGGGGTTCATTTAGTAATAGCATAACTTTTGTGTGAAAGGAGAAATCCTCTGCGAAGAGGAAACCCTTGGGGAGAATTATATCCTCTAAGAAATAACCTTTTATTTTGAAATGCCAAGAACACAAAAACTTCATATTCTCACAACATAGAGAGTATACACCAGTAAGTTGCTTAACGTAGATAATAAAGGTAAGGCAAAATTGAAAATGTAATAACTAGCAAATGAAGGGGTAATCTTAGACTAGAAAAGAGAACCATTTAATCACCAGAGGCTTCACTTACAGATCTGCCAAGGGAACCATGCCAAAACCATGGTAATCATCTATCTCGAAGGATCGCGACGAGATAAGACTTTTGGCTGCAAAGTATTGTTCCACACCAAAGAATATCGAGTTAAGCTTTGAAGGTTCTGAATCCAACAGGGGTAGAATATTCTCGCTCCAGTCCTCATAGATGAGAGTTTTGTCTTCTTGCACTGTCTGCCTACAATTGTAAGAGATCAGAAAATTTTCATGAAAGGAAAAGCACATAGTTCCTTATCTCACTATATTTGATTAATACCAAGGCCTAAGAGAACAGTCATGAAAATATCAGATAACATTAATTATTATGCCACTCAAAAGCAATCAGCATCATGAACTAATTAATATGCACCCTTGTCTCGTCTGCAAATTTTAAACTCCCTTTCAATGGTTGTAATAATTGTGGAATAAATTGTACTGCACATTCCAATTAACCTTGGACATAAAAAATTAATTGAAGGTGTGTCCGATGTGCGACACCAACACGACAGCGACACATATGATTACATTCAATATAATTATTACATTCAATCACTTCTATTTTCTCAAATTATTATCGACGACTACGTGTCAATGTAAGTGTCGTACCCAGTATCTAAGTTTCATAGATCATGTGTAAACTAAAGTTATGTTACATCTTAATATGAAGGCTTCAAGGTGATTCAAGGCTTCAAATTTAATCCATCCCTCATAATGAATTTAGCTCTATAATATCCTATGTAGCACCAAGGCTTCTGATTGAAACCGTGACTAGTGCCCAACACGTATCGTTTGGTATCAACATCGGCACAACACCAACAACGTGGTTACATTCAATTTCTTAAATTATTATTGGTGTTTAAGTGTATATACCTGGTGAAGTTCAGTGCCACACAAAAGGTGGTTAACTTCATCAATAGTCCAAACCAAAGGCAAAGATTCTTGTTGAGGCAAAAGCTGAAGGTAACCAGCCCAAGGGGATTCCTCACCCAAGCTTCTCTCATACATAATAGCAATAGCTAGTCCCAAATACCCACCCAAACAAGCATTTTCAATGATTTCACATGCACCACTAGTCTTTATTGTAAGACAAGCTTCCTTTGGCATTTTTGCAACAACATCACCTTCTTTCATTTCACACAATGCTTTAACAGCTATTCCATCTTCTGGAGTGTCCACAAAATCCAATGCATCGCTCCATTCGAATCCATTGGACTTCATCCATCGCTTAAATGTCCTCAAACGCCTAAGCAGCAAAATAGAAGAAAGTTAGTGGCTTTAATATGGTGAGGGTGTTGAATTAATTAAAGCATCGATTTTTGGTATACCCTTTTGGTTGGGGAAAATGATTCGTGACGAAAAATAGAGAGAGAATGTAGAGAACATGCGTACCTGGTAGCCATATGGAGAGAGAGAGAGAGAGAGAGAGGAACTGTTTTTTCTCCATTCCAGTCCAGGGTTTAAGAGTTTCAGCATAACTGATTTTGGGCCTTTGATTTGGAATAAACTCCAAATAATAATGGCCCAACAGGACCAAAACAAAACAAAAACAAGTCTTCTAAAAATTCTTAAATTTTGTCTAAATTAATTAATTTAAAGGTGAATTTTATCATATTCGAATAGATTAATTCAAAGTGTATTTTTGTGTATTTAATAATATTATGGGGTGGAAAAAGAAGCATAAAACAAAAAACATAGGGTGTGTGATTATAGATAATTTTTTTTTTATGTCTTTTTTCTCTTCATCTCTTAATTCGTGTTTTACTTTTAGATGAATGTTAAGAATATACTCTTTAATAAATATTTTTTAGTATACTAAATTTAATTGATTAAAATTAACATAAATCCCACTAAATTATATGAGTCACATTTAAATTTGGTGGAATTCATGTAAATTTTAATCAATCAGATAGAGTGTGTTGAAAATAATATATTGTTGGCAATATCTTTACTTTTACTTTTTTAAAAATGCCATTTAAAAAAAAAAGTCAAAAAGTTATTTTAAAATTTGTTTTATTTTTCAATTATTTTCGTAACCTAGTTTTCAAAAGTAAAAATATGTTTGAAATGCAACATTATAATCGAAATTTAAATTGCAAAAATCAATAGAATATGTATAATTTTCATAAAGTGACATCAATACTAGAAACGTTATACCTAGCATTGAAAGAGGAACACAAACAATTTTTTTTTATGAACACAAACAATCACCACAACCAAAAAAGACTTGTTGCTAACTTTTTTAAAAGGAAAAATGGGGACTGCATATGAAATGGAGGTTCTTGTCAAGTGACGAGTCATTATGTTCGCTTGTCTTCTAACAAAAATCATTTTAAAGTTTAGGCGGTTTGACAAAATAGCTTTACACAAGGAAATAATTATGCCAAATTCAGAAACATCGTGACGGTCACAATGAATAGTGTCGACAACTATTTGCAGTCTAATTCAATGAGTATATTGTCAGCTTCCCAATCTTGCAACCAAATGAGGGCATAAAATAAACTTTGAGCTTCCCTTTCGTGGACTTTCATATAGTTTGAAGACCATCTACTTTGTTCAATTTGAAAGTTGCCTCACTGATCTCTAACAATCGCTGAAAAACCTATTTTTTTGTATCGCTGGAAAGTTGCATAGTCTACCGTGCATTTCACGAAGCTTACAAGCAGTGCTATCCATGGGCCAGCAGGGAGCGCAGGTGTGTTGTTATTGGACTTTGGGGCATGCAAAGCAGTCTAGTTCCATTCATACAAGACATGTGTGGTGCGGTCGATAATGCTAGTTGTAGTATTGTTCGTATTGCTCCAAATGCGGTTGACTTTCAAATACTTTGTAGAACCATAGCAAAATTGCACTCCACATCATGGGACAAATTAAGACACGTCATGGCGGTCGCAATGAATAGCGTCAGCGACTATTTTGCAGTCTAGTTCAATACGCATATGGTCAACTTCCCAATCTTGCAACCAAATGAGGACATAAAGTATACATTGAGCTTCCCTTTATGGACTTCCATAAAGTTTTAAGACCCGTATACTTTTCTCCATTTGAAAGTTGCCTCGGTGATCTCTAACAACCGCTAAAAAACCTATTTTTTTGTGTTGCTGGAAAATTGCACACTCTACATTGCATTTCACGAAGCCTACAAGCAGCGTTGTCCATGGACCAATCGGGAGTGCTGGTGTGTTGTTGTTGGACTTTGGGGCATGCAAAGTAGCCTAGTTCCATCCATAAAAGAAATGTGTGGCATAGTCGATAATGCTAGATGCACTCTCGTTCATGTTGTTTCAAATGCGGTTGTTCAGAGACTTTCAAATACTCCATAAAACCATAGCAAAATTGCACTGCTCATCATGAAACAAATTCTTCAAAACAACAAGAAATATGACACCCATCTTTTCAATTTGTTGCACGACTGATTATATGCGATGCCATAAATTTTGTTGTGGTCAGACTGATTCAGCCACACCATAATGGAACATAATATGAGCAGCAATCTCGATCTTGTGATTGCAACAAGGACAAATGATATGGCACCTCACACTATGGGAACACAACTATGAATGCGTCGGCAACACATTTCTGCATAGCCTCCAAATAAATGACTTGATTTTGGGAGGAATGTGATAAATTTACATCGAAAAACTGATATGTTAATAGGGGATTCGTCATCAATTCGTCACCTATAACTTTGTCGTATGAAAATCTTGGGAGTTTTTTTATACTACACTAAATAAAGTTGGGTTGTGGCCCACCGCCACTCCTAAGTCCCAAGAAATCCCCTTATGAAAAATATTTAGCTTTGAGGATGTGATAAATAATAGTATCATGGTTGATAAGGAGCTTCCAACCTTTTTTTTTTTCAAGTAAGGCTAAGTTGAAAACATGCAAATCACGAAAACCAAGACTACAGTTTACCTTTGGAATAGTCATATTCTCTCGTCTATATCGGTTAATGCCTTTCTTTTCGTTTTTTTTTTGGATCCCCGCCAATATGAATTTATCAATTTTTCGATATCGTTCGCTAAAAAAGGTGGAATGAGAAACACATTCATAAGTAGAAAGGTATTGATTATGCAACTCCTTTGACGAGGAGTTGATGTTCGTTTTTTTAGGAAAATTAAGATTTTATCAAATTTTTAATCATTAATTATAACTTAAATACATAAATATATCTAAAATATTTTATATTACAAGACCTTGTTTGAACACTTAATAAAACTATATCAACTAATAAGTTAACCAAAAAAATTAAATATAAATATAATAAGAATTTAGGTTAATCCTTTCTTGTAGAAAATAATTATAAAAAAAATAGTAATTATCATCAATCATCTTTAAAATTTGAAGCTCAAAAGACACATTGAAATGAAGAAATGGTAGGGGTTGTTTGGTCATTGGACACATGCACTAGTGATGATTTGTAAGTTGCAAGCGGAACGGTATTTGATTCTGACGTGGGCTTTGGTTGATGGACAAAAACATAACATAAATAAACGACATCGACTCACAACACAACACTCCTCGAACGGAGAAGACATATAACATATAACACACAACCATAGTACAACAACTTGAAACAAACAATAAACTCCTCCCTCTCACCGATTATCAAGGTCAAATCAAATTATACGAGGCTCACCCTAATTTCTAGGGTTTTCATCTCCAAATTTCACAATTTCAAAATGTATGTTTACTTCCCTAACCACTCCTTCTTTTCACTTTTCTTAATTATATTAAATTAAATTATTCTTTCAAGTAACCTTCCAAGTAAGTATTGTTCTACCTTTATCCACACTTTTCTGCTAAGTGTAACGTTAAATTTTATTTCATAATTTTCTTGTTTTTTAGGTTGCTTATCTTTTACTTCTCGATTATTACTACATAGTAGGTCATTTTGTTTTGAGATCTATTACTTCCATAATCTTGCTTTTAACTCATTGGTACTAATTTTTATTGTATAGTGTGTTGTAACCCTACTTGTATTGCATGTTTGTAAGTATAGAAACAAATCAACAATTTCAATTTTTGGATTTTGTATTTTCAATTTCAAATTTGCTTGTATGTGTTGTTAATTGATAATTACTGTCTCTCTGATCGTTCTGTCTACTCTCTCTTATACTATGCATTCTATTGTATATATTTAATGAGTTTCATTTATGGTAATGAATGTATTGTTCCATGAAAAATTATTCAATGCTTCCGAAATTCGTTATGGCCTTGTATAGATAAAATTCTTTTCTTTTGTTGAATTTTGGCTGGCAGTTATGGTCTTGCAGACTTTAATATACAAATAGACGGCAGAGAGAAGAATTTTTTTGGTTGTCAGATTATTTCCTTTTGAATTGTATGACTGTGTTGGGTTTTCATTATGAGTGGTACACCTAAGAGATCTCATGAAGAGTCTGTTCACCCATCTTCAAAACACCCGCAGCTTGAAGATGCGGCTGGTGCATATTCCAAATTGGCGTCGTCGTCAGTTTCAAATGAGTATCATATGCCTTATGATATAGGTCAGGATTCGCGGGCGGCAAAAGTACCTCGTGATGCAGATAGAAGATCTCCTCTTCATTCATTGTATAGGATACCGTCATCTTCTAATGATCCTCATGCCGATCATCCTATTGGTCCCGAAAACAGGTTAGAATCAAGGGATTCAAAGGACAGTAGAGATCTCCGGTTTGAGAATCGTGATACAAAAACAGAGAAGAAGGAGTTGTTTGGAGAAGCAAGAAGGGATCCTCAGATTGCTAAAAACGAAAAGGATGTGCGTGTTGAAGGTAGAGGAGATGACAACAAGGATGTGAGACAAGATCGAGATAGTCATAATGATTTGAAAGGTGATATTAAGACAGAAAAGGATGGTTATAATGTGGTTAGCAGCGTCCACTTGGATTGGAAAGATTCGAAAGAATACCATAGGGGAAAAAGATATTCTGATTCTCCCGGCGGGAGTTTGGACCCCTGGAATATGTTACGTGGCAGTACTCCAGGTTCACATGAGGTTGGAAAGGAAAGTTCGACAGCAGAACAAAGGGAATACGGTGGGGAAGCTCATGAAGCTGTTGGAGAGAACAAAATTGATTCTAAAGGTGACGATAGATCTAAAGAGAAAGATAGAAAAAGAAAGGATGTGAAGCATCGGGACTGGAGTGAGAAGGAAAAGGAAAGAAGTGATCGTAGAAATAGTGCACAAGTTAGCAACACGAGTACTGACTGCAAAGAATCAGTGAACGATCGTAGAAACAATGCACAAGTTAGCAACACGAGTACTGACTGCAAAGAATCTGTGAAGGAAGATAGAGATGCCGAAAGGTGGGAGAGGGAGAAAAAAGATTTTCCCAAAGAAAAAGAAAATTTAAAAGAGAGGGAAAAGGATCAGATGAAGAGGGAATCATGGAATGGAGCCGAGAAAGATGTTTCAAATAACGAGAAGGAACCTGTCGATGGATCAGCTAAGCTTCCTGAAGGAGAAACTGTGTTACCGGAGCAGAAGAAGCAAAAAGATGTTGATAGCTGGAAAAATGTTGATAGAGAAGCTAGAGACAGGAGAAAAGAAAGGGATGCTGATTTAGTTGGAGACAGGTCTGAAAAGCGTAGTAGGTGCTTTGACAAGGAATCAGATGATGGGGAAGGGGCTATAGAAAAGGAGAGGGATGTCTATAACTACAGTGGTCAGCACCGCAAGAGGATACAAAGATCACGGGGGAGTCCCCAGGTGCCTAATCGGGAGCCTCGTTTTAGATCCCACACCCAAGACAATGAAGGGTACTTTCTTCCTCTTCCTTGATTTTTCGTTGTTTTCTAATTTGCTTATAAAATTTGTAAGCATGGTCCTTCACTATATTCCTTTTAGTAACTATATCTGGTCATATATTTTGCAGGTCTCAAGGTATGCTATCATTTTGTTTCAGTGGCTTGATTTTTAACCTAAGACTACTGAATTCTTGCCTTAGTGAAGTAACACACGTGCCAGCAGAAATTGCCATTATTGGCCCATTGCTTTCTCATTTATGCATCTCACTTGCACGTCTTTCTTGATGTGTTCCATTGTTGTACTGTTGCCATTTGCTTATCAATTGCTGGCACTGTTTATTGATGGGATGGAGAAGATTAGAGCTTGAAATTGTTGAGTACCTTTGCATGTCCAATATATAAGTTCTGGTATTTCAGGTAAAATAGAGGTTTCTTTTGTTGTTTACAAAGTTGGTGAAAGCATGCAAGAGCTGACAAAGTTGTGGAGGGAATATGAATCTTCTCAATCTCAAATTGAAAGAAATGGTGAAAGCTCTAATAGTGGCCCCACTCTGGAAATTCGGATTCCGTCCGAGTATGTTACTGCTACAAACCGCCAAGTAAGAATTTTTTTATTTGTTATTGTAAAATTGATGAAAGAGTGTCATTAATTATGCTTTTTTCTGTGGGGGGTTAATTAGGGTGAGTTGGTGGCTTTCTTTTTATATTACATGAACTACTTTTCTCTTACTTACTTGATATACACAATGGCTGCTTATCATGGTCTTTAAACGATTTGTTCTTATTATTCAGATAAAATTATTTTGTGTAGCTATTCCATCTATCTCCTTTAACTTACCTTTGCATCATCTTCTTTTTCTGATTTTAACTCTTTTGCTTTTTCACACTTTTTAGTTCTTTTAATTGAGGTTTCTTTTAACCCTCTTCCTTTCGCTACATAATCCAATTTGGGCAATGTTTTGGTGTTTAGAAGGATCGGTTAAAGGTTAGTTGTAAAATTGGGATTCTTTGTCCTACAGGAACCACAAGGTTGAAATATACTATTAGTTGTGTTTCTTCAGATTTTTTTTGTTAAATTTGAAGTAACGTTTATTCTATTTCTTTCATAATCTGATCTAGCCTCTATTGACTTTAGAGTTAAATATTTTTAAAATGATGTTTGTCTATTCATCCAGGATGCTCTGAGACATCAATATCCATATTCTGCCAATAATCTGGTACCTTTTGATTTATCTGAATCTTCTGCTTCTTCCATAGTTCCACCTGTATTTAAGACTGCATATTTGTTTTGGTCAACTAGTTATCCTCTTATTCTTGAAGTCCTCCTTGGAAGTTTAAGTCCCTTGCTGGCTAGAGTATTTTTTACAGCCAAAGAACTATAGGTCTGAACTCTTCAGTTGATCTTGAATTGTTGTCAGTATGTAATCCTTCCTATCCTACATCATGCTCTTTGCATTGAACAGTTTGAAAATAACTAGGTTGGTGATTATTAGGATGTGTTGTTTATTAACTTCACTAAACTCCATTGCCTTTAAGCTAGCTTGTTTGAGAAAAATTATTTATTGGACTAGATTGGCCCAAATAACCAGGACTTTTTCTACAGTCCTGTCCATCCATGAGTGTCTGTCAAAGTTGGTTAAAATTCTTTTCAACTTGTTCATAATGTTGAGTTAGTCCATGGAGCTGAACTGGGTGAAAAGTGCCTTTGAATTTTATGCTATGGGAAATTGAGGCTTGGTGACTTCTGTTGCTATTACCGTAAACTAATTTATTAGTTTACGCACCGTAGTTTGGAATGAAGATTTTTTATAAAAATAAATAAACTAAGCATCTTAATACAAATCTTGTATAATGTGAATGATTAAAACTTCTTACCTATTAATAATATTATAATATTATTTCATATCTGTTGTTTTAAACAACAGTGAGTTGTTTATACTTTCATCACAAGAAGGCATTAATTTTTTTCAACTTTATCCTTGTCTTTTGGTATCTCCAATAAGTAGAATGAGAGGAAGCACTAATGAGGGTGCTTTTTAGTTCTTCAATCCTTCTGCAAAAGCCTTGAACAAAATATTTTGAAAGAGTTAGTATGTACTATACCATTTTAATAAAATAAAACTATGCATAGCTAACTTGCTTTGATGTGGAAGAAATTCCTTTTCTTGAAATATAAACTGAATAATGTGGATAGCTGTTCTCTGCCTACTTGTTATCAAGTTTCATTTCCATCCGAGATTTGGGGAGTTGGGGCGTTTAATTTGATGATCATGATTTGTTGAGATTGAAGTCTCATTTGTCTTGATGTTAATTTTTTTCTCTACATCCTTCTAATTCAATTGTGATACTCTTTGAACATGATTTTCCTATTAATGCAATACCATGTATTGAGAATCACATTATTATATTCAGGTCAGAGGTGGCCAGCTTTGGGGGACTGATGTGTACACATATGACTCAGATCTTGTTGCTGGTATATGTCTTTTACCAAATTGATGTATTAGCATGTTCTTACATATACTGGAAGATACATGTTTGACGTTAGTATTGGCACAGTTCTCATGCATACAGGTTACTGTCGCCCTACAGCATCTCCGCCTCCTGCAGCCATACAAGAACTGCGTGCAACCATTCGGGTGCTACCTCCAAAAGATTGTATGGACATACAGCCTTAATCACTATTATCTTCCATAATATCTAATTGCTTTTAAGGGTAATGAAATAATAACGGATAATATATTTATGTTACAACAACAACAACAATAGCCTTTTCCCACTAGGTGGGGTTAGCTACATAATCAAATGTATCGAAAATCGAGTTTTATAAATGCTTTGGATCCAATTTTCTTCTTGACAAGTTTTTGCTTATATGATACTATGATAGGTATTTAAAACCTACCAGTTGAAATTTTCTTTACCTTTAAGCTTTATGATAGGGTTGTTCTTTTAAAATCATCAAGTGTGGATCTAAAATTATCGAGCCGAACTTAACTTTAGAGGAAAAGGATAGAAAAACAATTAAGGAACTGGAACTGGAACTGGTTTAGAGTTGTTAAGATTATGTGTGCTTGTTTTGGAGTTGTATTTGGGGTTCATGAGATATAGGGTTGAATCTTCATGATAGATTTTCTGGAGCTATTTGAAAGAATGGGGTGATTTAAAATAGTATACATAAAAATTCAAATGATAGGAACGAGAATATATTTAGATCAGATTCAGGAGACATACATTTTTTTTTCTTTCCATTTGAAGCTTTATTTGAAATCTAAAGATTTCAATTGTGTATGTAACATCAGGCTATATTTCTACATTGAGAAATAATGTGCGTTCGCGTGCTTGGGGTGCTGCAATTGGCTGCAGTTCGCGTGCTTGGGGTGCTGCAATTGGCTGCAGTTATCGAGTGGAACAGTGCTGCATTGTGAAGGTAGTATCAAAGACCTGCAAAATCTCCTATTGTCTTGACAATTTTTGCTCCATAAGTTATCTGATCTCTTGCTTGCAACTTCATGTTGTCATATAAACTGATACATAATTTTTCATAACAACTATAATTTCCTTTGTTCATTTTGATATCTCGTGTTTTCGGAGAAGTTTTTAAGTTTTGCATAAATGCTAGATCTCATTTGCGGTTTGCATGAACTTGTACTTGGGCATAAGCATAAATGTATAGTGGGTTGGTCCTAGTGCCTATCAATATTACCAACTTAAAATCTAACTGTTAGGATATAGAATGAGGATAATTGGAGTTGTTAAGAGTTAGTTAGTAGAAGTTAGTTAGATGGTTGTTAAGAGTTGTTATTTTGGTTATTCTTAGAAAGTCTTTAAATAGCCCTCAATTGGTAGAAGGGAAAGATAGCTTTGAATAATTAACTTGTAAACTGAGAGTGCTCTAGTGAGAAAGGAGAGTGCTCCTTTGGGGGTATCCCTGAGTGCAAGGTTATCATCTTCATTGTTAATATCCTGTGTCTTCTCTTTCAACCTCACTACATGAATAATAAATCATCCTTTTGTTTACAATCTTTATCTTTGTTCATTTGAATCTGTTTTTACACCATTATTCTAGGAATTCTTTCTTGCTTAAAGAAAGGTTCCTAACACTAACTGTTCATTTTGTATATCTTCAGAAAGGAGGTGGAACTATTGATCTTGAACCTTGCCTTACTCATACATCAACTGTTGAGCCCACCCTTGCTCCAGTGGCTGTGGAGCGGACAATGACTACCAGGGCCGCAGCTTCGGTTAGTTTCAGCATCTAATAATTAGCAAAAGTTTTTCCTCCAAAATATATTCAATACTTGTTTATGCTGTTTTATAGATGGAACTCTTTGACACCTGCATTTATGCTTCTCAATAATTCAATCACGCGTTGTGTTGGTTTTTTTAAAGATAAAGTTTCGGTGTTTTAATTTTGTACTTGGGATGTTCAGTTGATTATATTCTATTTTCTGGATTCAGAAATTGTGCATCGTTCTGCTTTCAGCTGGTGCAAACAAATTGTTGTTTTCTATAAAGATCTATTTTTTGGTTTGAGAAGAATTTTATGTTTCACTAGTGATTAAGCATGTTATTTGTGTTGCTAGCCTAGCTAGAAATACCTAGTCTTTAGTATCACTAACTTATATTTGTTGCTTTCATTTTTCAGAATGCATTGCGGCAGCAAAGATATGTTCGGGAAGTTACTATTCAGTACAATCTTTGCAATGAGCCCTGGTATGCTAGTTTATGTTGGAAAACTGATTTTGACTGATCTAATTTTGTGCTGTGTTAGTGCAAAAATAATGGAAACCCATTTGTGTTATTTTAGTAATATTTGAAAACTTGTCAATTTTCAGCTATGCAATGTGGATCAGGATGCAGTATTTCTTATCCTATATTAGATACCAGATGCAATACAACATTTATTTTGCACCTTATTTGATTTTATACACCTATCCCTCACTCATCATTTTATATATTTTTTAATCATCAGGATCAAATATAGTATAAGCATTGTAGCTGACAAGGGTCTAAAAAAGCCTCTCTACACATCTGCTCGATTGAAAAAGGGAGAAGTTTTGTATTTGGAGACGCATACGTCCAGGTATTTTGACATGAAAGTTCCTAAATGAAGTCGCGAAGAAACTTCCTTGTGGTGTTATTTTAACTATGAGTCATTTCGTTGTAGATATGAGCTTTGTTTTGCTGGAGAGAAAATGGTCAAAGCTACACCGGCAACTCAGTTGCATGACCCAGGCACAGAGAAGTCTCAAAATCACCACCCACATTCTGCAAATGGTGAAAAAAATGAGTCTGATCAAGTCATGATCGATGCGTTCCGGTGGTCTCTTTGTAAGAAGCCTCTGCCACAGAAAGTGATGCGTGTGATTGGCATCCCTCTGCCTCTTGAACATGTTGAGGTATTTTCATATCATTCTACATTAATTCACTTGCATCTAAATAATGTCTATATATTATATATTTTACCCTCCTTTCCATTGTAACTTACATATCCATTGAATATTTGCACTATGATTAGGTGTTGGAGGAGAACTTGGACTGGGAGGATGTACAATGGTCACAAACTGGTGTTTGGATTGCTGGAAAAGAATATACCCTTGCACGGGTGCATTTCTTGTCAATGAATTGATTTTATTTTTTTGGGGATACTATTTACGTTGTTTTACGTTTTTTTGGGAGTGATGGTGGGATGTGATAATGAGTATATTATTAATTAATGTACTTTATTTGGAAAAATATTGTCTCCTGTAACTTAAGCAGTCGTAGTTTAGTGGGGCATGGTTATTGAGACCAATAAAAATTGCTTTACATTGTGAATATATTTTTTATTAAACCTTGCATGCCATTGTTTCTCAGATCGTGTCCTAAAATGTAAGGTCGGGTGCATATATGATACATATAAATGCTAATTGCTAAATTTTTAAAAAAAATCTAATGATACTTACTGCTTACTGTTATGTGCTTCTAAAGCTTCTCGCACTGAGGTGAGTGCATCCAGTGTGCATGAAATACAAAACTGAATTTAGCTATTGTTTTCATATGTATTATTTAATCAATGTACAATTCAAAAAAGCAGAAGGGTAAAGAAGTAACAAGGACCAAAGTTTGACTATAACATGATACAATCACTTCTCTGTTCTCAGTATTTTTTTCTTTCAACAAATTACTGTTTTTTTCTTTCAACAAATTACTATTAGTGTTTACGTGTCAATGTCATGTGATTGATGTGTCTGCATCTTTGTCTGTTTTCAGTTTTTCATAGGTCAATTCAATTAGTAGCCTAGAGCTGTATAGATTTGATCCATCTAAACCCTAAGGGCTTGGCTCATTCTATAGTTACTTTAATCCAAATTGCAATTAAGACATTCACCAATCGGTTTACTCATTTGATATGAAGAGTAATCAGTTTTTTTTTCAACAAATAATAACCAAAAGGCAATATAAGAAACTTCTGTGCAGAATGCAAAAGAAATGCATTAAGCTAAAGAAAAACTAAAAGGAATCCTATGGTAACAGTTGTTATGCCCACACCACTATTGCAAGGTAATGAATAATATTAGTAACACACTTTCTACGCAACTAGACATCCACCATAATATCCGAGTCAATCATCATCTAATCTAATACATTACAAATTTAACCAAAGCATCCTTTATAATTACATTTTGATGTAGAGATTTCTTGACTATATGCAGTGTACAAAGTGCCATGTTTACTTTACTACCTGCAAATTATTTTTTTTTTACAAATGAAGGATAAGTGTAGTGTAACTCACTATATGGACAAATAATGTATCCAAAACAATAGATGTAAAATACTAATAAACCTTTAAGAATTTGAGGGAAGTTTTGATCTTGGTTATCACTCGTCAGACTAGCTTAGCAATTGAGAGTTTGAAGCAAACCAACCAAGGTAGATGAGTAAAATTGCAGCTCAAATGTGCAAACTGGCAGCTCAGTGATAATAGCCAGTAACACATGTGTTGAGTTCCATCTCAGTCGATTTCAGGATCAACCGCACCCAGCCTGGCTAGTGCTTCTGTAAAGATAAACTTGAAGAGTACGAATGGTGCAAGAAACAGTATATAATTTATGATGCATCTAGTTCATAGTTTCAGAAAGCATTTCAAATCTCCACCCATGCAGAAAACAACAATCCCAGCAATAGATTAGACATTATGAAAAGGGAAAAATGTATCATTAGCATTCAAAAATTCCAAATCTATATACATAATTCACTTTCAATCTACTTGACTGTACAAAAAGTTATGAAACACCTATTCAACATAATAAAAACTATTTTCACTAACAATTTCAACTAGAGAGGACACTGCATTTTCCCTGCAACCATGGCAATCTCTTTTCACCCTTAAGAGATACGAAAATCTCACGGGCACTAGAACTATTCTCAAACAAATCCAAAGCATGAAAATAAACACGTTCGTCAACACCTTGCAATTCATCCAACACCTTAATGCATTTGCTAATAGAGAACCTGTCCTCATTCTTCAAAATTGTAGATGCCCTCATCTTTGAAGCCGCTGCTATCTCAAGCATGGCATCGACTATAGCATCACCGGTAGCTTTTCGGCTACGCTTCCGGCCACCGGAACCAGACGGAACAACAACAGCAGGGTGACGTTTGTGTCCATCCAACATATTCATATCTTCTCCAGAGCCAGAAGAACCATCCTCATCAACATAAGCCATTGTTCCTGCAAGGCTGCAAGTAAAGTAACATCATCATTCAATATGCACCCTAGAATTGCTGTGTAGCACCGACACTATTGATTGAAGACGTGTTCCGGTATCTGACAAGTGTTGATGCCCAACACCAGCACGACGCAAACACATTAATTACATTCAATTAATTCATTTTATCAAACTATTACTTGTGTCGACAAGTTGTGTCCGGTGACACGAACTGTACTTCATAGTAAAATTGTCTCAATTTTTCAATGCATACAATACAGTACAATACAATTCACCAACAATGAAATAAATCAAAACAAACGGAAAATTTATAACACAAAAAAGCAAAGAACCCTTAAGCTAAAACTAACGAAAAATGCAAAGATAAACTGAACCAGAATGAAACAAGAATGTTTTTAACGTTCATAAGGAAAAGAACGAAACATCATACCGTGTGGCACAAAGCTTTTGATTCCGCGAATTAGGGTTACGAAATGTTGGTGAAACCGCAATGCTATTCGAGAATTGGTTATTGGAAACGCATCATTCGAATCGTTTTTAATGCGTCAATGATGATGAGTGAAAAAGTGAGGGAACACTGCAACTCTGAAAACCGAACATCAACCCGATGTTGGAAGAAGAAGGTAACAGTAATCAGTGGCTCAAAACGCAGTGCTGCACTTGATGAAGTTTATTGGAAATACAGATTACTATTTATAATGTTTATATGGCTGAGTTTTCAATTGGCCCATTAGCTCAGTTGGTTAGAGCGTCGTGCTAATAACGCGAAGGTCGCAGGTTCGAGACCTGCATGGGCCACTAGTTTTATATTTAAGTTTTTTTTTTTTTTTTTTGCTAATTTTCCTTGTTCAAGTATATTTTGACATGAACCTAGTGTACAAGTATATGAATAAATGCATATTCTTAAAGTTCATTTTCCTTCTCATTGGAGTAAATTGATACTCCACTCTCTAGCAACCATATATATTCATTCAGAATATGAGTATAAATGGACAGCTAGTAGCTCATGGAAAAAGAACCATAAATGTTTTGTGTATTGTCTCATTCTCATTTATTCCTTTTATGGAAGCAACATTTTATGTCCTCTTCAACCAAAATAAAACCAGTTTTAGAGGCTTATAATTTTTTTTTACTCACATCTGGTGAAATGATTTATAAGTATGGATGTTGCTGAACAATCAAGCATATAAAACCATATGCATATATCATTAACATGAGCCAACATCATGATCAACTTATACGTGCAAATAATAACAAGCCACTAAATTGAAGAGGTCATAAAAAAAAGCTAAAATTAACTAGAGAACATAACAAGAAAACTAGCTAGCCAGAGGAATATACAAAATAATTTATAATTTATATTCACAATATATCTCACACAAAATCACATCAGTAACCTTCAACAAAGTTACATCATTTATGTAGTGAAAATCCTAACAAACTTCCTAGCTAGCTAGATCTAAAGAATTCAAGCATGATGAGAAAGAATTCCCAAAAGGGTCATCCTAACATCAATCAAACATCTATACAAATCCTTTAATCTTTCCTCAATAACCTCAACAACATCCTCCAATTCCTTGCATCTTCTCTTCAATCTCTCAACACAATACTTCACTTCCTTTTCTCCTTTCATCTCTTCCTTCAATTCTTTAGCTGCATCCACTGTCTGCTTCAACTCTTTCTTCTCACGAATACTTGTTTCTACTTCCTTTGCCAACTCAACCAACAATCTCAACCATGAAGAGCTTGTAGGCTGCTGAGAAAGTTTCATTGTTGACAATCCACTTTTTTTTGAATCAAATGACAAACCAAGTTCAAGAAATTTACAACACATCAATGATATAGCCTTAGAACCACACAAAATCTCACTTATATCTGTTTCATGACATAGCCTCTGCCTTAACAATTTTTTCAATGCTTTGCTTGATCTGATTTTTTCTACACTTTGACATGATGGTGATTCCAAAAGCTCCAAAGCACGTTTTGTTGCAACTTTATTAGGCTTGACACTACCATTATTATCAACCAAATGTAAAACCACTTTCAATGTATCTATATATTTATTAATGTTTACCATTTTGTCCATAAAATAATTACATACATCAAGAATTTCAATGTTGTCTTCTAAGTATTTATCAACATCTACACGATCAACATCATCTCTATAAGAGATTTTCTCTAATGAATCCAAAGCAATTTTTTGAGTGATGATGGTAGCATCAAGAAATTGAGACAACCCAATTTCACCATCTTTGCCTTGTAACCTAAGGGTGTCGAGTTCGGCCGTGAGTTCTCGGTCGAATCGAGTTTTTTCCGGCAAAGGAGCCACTGCCGCCGGAGCCCTTGATTGAATCTGCCACAAGAGGAAGCTTCTTAAGATTGTTGGTGATTTCATGGTGTGCAAAGTTCTTGATTTTGTTGATTTTTTGCTATGCACAAGAAAAAGTTGAGACACACATAACATGAGACCAATTGATAATGTGGTGCAATGTATACATATATATAGAGATGAAAAAGCACATTAAAAAATGACATTCGTCAATATTACATTGGACATAAAGAACAAAAAAAATGCATATGATCATGACATAAATAATAAAGTGGATTCTATAGCTGCAATTGGGGTGTGGAGAAAGGGACAATCTGGGACCTAATTAATAGAAGTTTATAGGTTTGTATACCGTTGAAAGGGGTTGAGGGGGCCCACACCATGTTCTTTTGTTTTGTTTTGCGGTGAAAGTATTATTTGGTGAAAGTGAGGTGTAATGAGAGTGCGTGGGGGGTGCAGAACAGTACCACGTACTGAATATATATTGGATTATTGGCTGTGATGTGAACTAAGGAATATGGGATTGCTTCCAATTATTGGGACACACTTTCCCATTACATCTTTCATTTAGTGCAAATATCTTAACGACCCATAAAAATAATCCAATTTATATACCGATACACTAGACAATACTAGTATACTAGTACTCTTGAAAACATTTGTTAAAGACTTGAAAAGTAAAAAAATTTGGTATTGAAAATGTTTTAAGAGTTGAATATACGAATTTTAAAACAAAATTTTTCAACTTGATATTTAATGTGTTTTAGAATATTTGTTAATATTTGTAATAATGTAATTAACATTTTAGTGTTTAATTTTTTAAAAATCAATGTATCTCTGCCAGTAAATATGGAGACCAAAATTTGTAACGACTCTGCAATTAAATTAATATTTAAAAAATTTCAAATTTCTTCTACTTGTGTGATATATTTTCTTATTTTAATAACTTTTGCATAATGCTAAATTTTACATGGAGTTGGCTCAAATTTTATTTGAATTTAGTTTTTATTATACTATTTTCTAAAATTTCTTCACAAATGACTATATGGATAAGCGCGAGGAACGTAATGTGACCAATTCGTTCGTTGCCTTAGACACTAAGTCTGATTGTTTTTTCAAGTATTAATTACTGTAATACTTTGGTTAAAATTAATTACTTTAATACTACTGGGCTTCATTTTGCTCGCACGAAGTCATGCTATAGTTGTTTGTGTCAATAATAAAATTGGGTGTAAAGTACAATAACCATAATTAAATAGAATAGTAACAAATTGTACAAACAATAGTATATATACTATACGGTGGATCCAATGTTGCTGAATTTGGTTAAGACAATCCAGACCATATCTTTGAGAAAGATATTTAAATGTAGAATAAAGTAAAAGATTAACACATATTCTGACCATATGAATAAGGTTGCTTTGGAAATGTAAAGAATTGTCATAAGATTATTATTGCTTTGCTAAAAACATGAGCTGCTCAGAATTACACAAATGTTGTCACCATAGGAAACCCACACATGGCATATATGCACCACAAATCCAACAATAATTTGCTTACACTGTCCCTCTGTTTGCCACGTTGAGATGGACCTCACACCTGTATATTTTATGTACTATAGTATCATTTTAAGGAAAGATCCATCATTAAAATAGTTGGAGAAAAAGACCTATATATAAAAACCTTCACCAGACTTTCTTATCTGAAAAAAAAGTTCACCAGAAAAGAAGAAAGGAAAAAAGATAAAGTACATTACACAATTTTAGTATTTATGTTTCAGTTTCGAGAAGATACTCCCTTAATCCCTTAGTCTCTACAATGGATAATATTATTCGTTAGAATAAAAAGTAAATAATATTAATAATTGATGATTAAATAAATAGTTTATAAATATATATACATGATTAATTATATTAAATGGTTATAATATTTGTTATAATTTATTTATTTTATTAATTTTTCATTTTAAATAAATCAAATTTAAAGTAAATATGATTTGGCGGGAAATGTTGTGGTTAAGAATTTGACTAGTGTTTCTAATTGTTGAAAGGATTTTAATTTTGTATGTGATGGAAAATTAGTTGGTAGGGTGGTAAGGTCAATTTGTGGGTAATGGTAATGATACATATTTTTGGTGTGATATTTGGTTAAGGGAGGTCGTCTATTTGGATTGGCGGTTGATAAAAATATATCGAAAGTGAAGATGTGTGTTCTTGGTGGGGTTGATGAGGGAGACTTAGTGTTGGAGAAGAATTTTGTTTGTTTGGGAAGAGAACTTAATTTTGGAATGTATATTGTTGTTGGAAAAATTTGTGGTGCAAGATAATGTTGTGGACAGGTGATCTTGGAGTCATTTTTATAGAGATCAATACTTAGTCAAATTCGCATATCAATATCTGGTAGAGGATCATAACATAGTTGGTTTCTTTTTGTGCAGCTTCCTTTGAAATAATCGGCTTCTAACTAAGGACAACTTGATAAGGCGTGGTGTTTTGAGTGATCAGAATATTATGTGCGTTGGTGAATATGAAAATGAGAAATCTTTACCACATTTATTTTTTCAATGTCTGATGTTCAGTATTGCTTGGTCACATTTTGGCTTGGTGTTCAAAGTGTTTTCTATAGTCGTGTTTTCCCTCGTGCTCAACAGTTTTAGGGTCTTCTTGATACCACCAATAAGAAAACAAGACTAAAACTTCAGCTTATTTGGTTGCCTTGTATTCGACAATCTAAAACGAATATAATCATCGTGTCTTTAAGCAGTAGAAAATTGTTATGACTCATATTGTGGAACAAGTTAAACTTACGTCTTGGTCTTGGCTCAAAGAAAAATCAAAAGGGTTTGTCTTTGCTTTTCTCGATGATCAATTTAGGGGTCTTTTTTGTTTGGTGTCGGACTTAGTTTTACTTTGTAGTGGATGTATCTATTTTTTCCTTTTTATTCTTTGCACATTTTGTGTTTGGAATAAAATCATCTTAATATATATAATTTGGTTTTTACAACAAAAAAAATCGTCTACAAGATATTAGTTCAGTTTTAAAAGTTTGACTTATTTTAGGGACTTAGTTCAAATTATATATTGGACAATTATAAAATAATTATTAATGTCATTGTTATTAATAATAATTTTATCTTCTTTAACTTTTATTTAAAAAGCCACTCCCTTAATATAGTTGGTATATGTGATACGCGATAAGAGTCTCACGTAAGATGAAAAATGAACGTTGAACAATATATAAATGATATATAATCAATATTTTAAATTTTTGGGTGAAATTTAACGTTCAACTCATGAGTGTGGTTATTTTTAGTCGAATATGATAATCTCCCGTGTTCCCCTCATAAACCGAATAGTGGCATCAAAATCGAAGGTTGACTAACGTGTCCTAGTCCTTGTATTAAAAGTCATGTTGGTCGAATAGTGTGTCTAATTGATATGTTGAGTGTTGACACCAATTCAAGTGAACGTGGTTGAAAATACTTTCGCTTAAAAAGAACATTTTCAAATGAATGAATAAACTCACTTAACAAATAGATTGTTGGAATGTCAAGTGTGTATATTGTTGGAATGTTCTTTAAAAAAAACATGTGGCTGCTATCTCGTGTGGGAAAACTAAATAGTATTTTAATAAAAATAAATAAGATTTTAAAATAATTTTTTTAATTAAAATGTACTCTTGAAAAACCCTAAGTTTCAACAAAATGTCTTATTAAAGTATTCTTGAAAAATCCTAATTTTTTTTTTGTTAAAATGTTATTGATTAAATATGCACTAGATCAAAGTAAATCGTTCAATCTGAACTAAACAAACGTCACAATAAGACAAAGAATCAAATAATGCTCCACAAAGATAAAATTTTAGACAAAATGTGGAAGAAAAACTAAACATATCTAAAAAAATACTAATTTAAATAGAATGAAAAAAACAAATGAATTAGATGAGTAATTTTACTCTTCTCTAAAGAGAAGAAGCTAAGAAGAAGAAGAAGAAGAAGAAGAACGACGAAAGTGGACGGCGGTCAATTGAACTAAATTTTTTGACTAATGAGGTAAGATCATATAAAAATATTATAGAAAAATGTATCAATACATAAGCGATAAAATAATAATGTAATTATCTTTAAGTAAAAAATTGGATTACAAAAATAGTATCATTGTAAACCCAATAAATTAAATATACGTTTACATTAATGAATTATATATGTGAAGTGTTATCATAGTAGTCCTTGAATGTATCAATATTAAAACAAAAGTTAAATATATATTTCGCTAGTTGTTTTAGTTGTGAAATGTATAATTCATAAATTTGTTTGGTCCAAGAATTTGTATTACTTTATTCAATTTGGTATGTAAAATTACTAATATAAAATACACTTAAAGTCATTTTGTAATTTCAATACATTTAAATACGATAGTCACATTGCCTCAAATATTTAAGAATCAAAATGGATAATTATTTATTTTTTTTAAGTTTAAGTTTTCATTTAGTGGAGACTATATAGTATTTTAAGTAAAAAAAAATTGTTACAGTATGCTCTTAATTTTTTTTGTCTTAAAAGAGATATAACCATAATTAACTTGCACAACTACAAGATCTCGAATTCGAATATGCGACATAACGTTCAACCTAACAATCTTAAAATTAATATGTTGCTAATTTATCATGCATAAATTTGTCCTTCGTGGCAGCTACCCTAATTAATTTTAGATGAGGGTTGACTTTTTTTAAAATAAAATTAGAAGGAAGATATGATATATACTTCCGTTTAAGAGTGAGAATAACTTATTACGGTTGTCTCCCTCCATTTACACCGATGAAAATCAAATTCACAATTTATCGAATTTAATACATATCCTTTTATTATTAGATCAAATCATTAATACATATCTTATGGTTGGATTTCAACTATAAATGTATTTCCTACAATTTAAAAATATGTATATTCTCTATGATTTCAAAATCGCAAACTTTTCGTAATTGAATCCTTATCTGCTACTGTACTACTAATGTAATCCTCAAATAAGCATTAAACGGCATGCAATGTAAATGGATATCAAATTATTTGAATTTTCACTTGTCACGATTTGGAATACCCATGTCCAAATTATTTATTTATGTAATTTTCAAACTCTATAATTTTCAAAAAAATTGAACTGTGATCATTTAAAATTCAACAGTTTATTTAACTATTTGAATTTAATTACTTGAATTTAAAATATTTAAATTAATTAGTGTGAGACTCGTCTTGTGCATGGGTAAATATTTACTAAAAAATTATTTTAAAAAATTGATTTAAATGAAAGTAAATAAATGCTTGTTATATTAGGATATTATTTTATTCAAAAATAATGTAGATGAAATAACATGAATTTATTATGAAAGTTAAATAAACATGAGAAATGAAGGTATAAGCAAGATAATTATTTTATTATGAACTTATGATAGCATAAATATTTTTAAATTTTAACTCCCTTGGATTCATGGTGAGAACAATCAAATGAATTGATTAAAGAAGTCTCTTCTTAACTTCAATGGTTTGATTTAGTGGGTAAAAAAACATGTATTATATCCCATATATAGCATGTTTGATTCATGTTGGTGTGTTATTGAAGTGAAGTAAATGAAATTTTTTTTATAAGTGTTAAGCTATAAAACCTTCTTTAGATTGAACTAAAACATCAAACCATCACCCTAAATTTTTATTTTTTTAAAAAAAATCTCCTCCTTTTACAATGATAGAGAAAAAAAAAATGGAAACAAAAGTATTGAATAAACC
>JBBPBQ010020324.1:3754176-3792823 GCA_037974755.1 Cicer yamashitae
ATTTCACCTTAAAGAATTCGTTAATAAATATGTAATGTGACTTTTTTACAAAAGTACGATAACTTTTAAATTATGTTAGTATAATTTATTTTTATAAGGGTAATGTAAAGTTTAAATTATAGTAATATAATTTTTTTGCAAGGGAAGTTTATCCTTTAAATTATGGTAATATATAACTTTTTTACAAGAGTAATATATATTTTAAATTATGGTAATATAATTTTCTTAGTAATATTCCTTTTAAAAGTGTCCACCATATCTAGTTTTACCCAAAATCTAAATAATAACTTCCATTTTAAAATATATTTTGTATAATCATCAAGTGTTAAGTTTTTATATTTATGTGCTAATAAAAGTTTGTATACTTACAATAATTAAATTAATACTGACTTAATTAAAAAAAATATATTAAAATCATTCCATGCATGCTACAACGTTTCAGTCTAACTATACATTTTTTTCTCTCAAGACATCAATTATCTTGCAGGTAACTGTTGATACGTTTTTTTTTTTTTTTTGAGATAATTGAAATATATTTAAAAGATTAATATCTCCCATCAAATATAAATCACTCATTTTCAAGAAAAATTAAAATGGAAAATAATTATGGTTATGTAACTTTTTTACAAGAGTGCTGTAACTATTAATTATGGTAATATAACTTTTTTTACAAAGGGTAATATAAAATTAAAATTATGGCAACATAACATTTCCAAATTTGAAATCTATCTAAATAGTTAATATCTCCCACCAAGTATACATCACTTATTTTTAAGGAAAATTGAAATGGAGAGTAAAACTCACATGTATAGGACATATCTAAATCTATATATATATATATATAAAGGAGATATCGATTTTCCTGTAGATTTTTCTCCCAAATTAACAATTTCATCATTCTTTACCTAATCATATAATTGAATTTAATTCTAATTTCAAATTTAATTAAAATATATTTATTTTTACTAAATAAAAAAGATGCTCATTTATTCTAAAAGGTAAAATACAAACAAAAAAAAATGCAAATTCAATGTCGTTAAAAATGAATAGAATGATTATGTTTTCTAACAAAGTTGATGCATAAAATAGAAAAATGCATACCAAAGTGATAAAGTCAAAGTGACACGGATATTTATGCATTCGAATTTATAACGGCAGTGACTAAGTTATTTACTAAATATATAATAGATCAAAGTAGATATGTCAATCTGAACCAAATGCATATTACAACAAGATGAAAAATCAAACATCACACAAATACAACGAATAAAATAATGTCACACCCAGAAAACAAAATTACATAAAAAATACAAAAAAAAAACTATATATATATATATATATACACGCGCGCACAAACAACTTATTTAGATAAAATAATATTAGAATTTATGCATCGGAACTAAAAAAATGGCTCCAAACAATCCCTCATTGGTGGATAAGAAGGAATGAAGAGAAAAATAAAAAGAATGTTAAAGAGAGAAATGAAACTAGGTTAATAATTCTCTGCATTTTTCTGGAAATAACATCTTAATTTAAATTTTAAATCTAATATATAATATTTAAATTAATACTAACAAATCAAATTTAAGCTAATCGTAGTTCAAATTTTAATTAAAAATATGGTAGTTAAAGTAAAAATAATAATATTGATAGAATAAAATATTAAATAATAGATGGCACAATATGCACTATTGTCAAATAATAGAAAACAAGATCTCTCTAAAAATGAAGTAAATAAGGTGACACAAAATTGAAACAATAGAAAGGCACGTTAAAATAAATAACTATGAAAACACAATCTTCGATTCATTCGATTATTAATATTGTCAAACAATTTTATTCGCATAAAAGCTGCATATGCATCACGAACAATTACAAAACAAACTAACAAATATTGTTTTTTACATATTCAACACATGCAAAAGCAGTATCAACACAAAAACAAAAATATTCATTTAAGAAAATAAAAGCAAAACTAAAATGAAAAAAATGCAACCGCTTTTTTATGAAAAAAAAAGGAGAAGATAATATAAATAAAACGTGGATTGTACTTCACTCAAGAGGAAGTAATTAACTGTAATGATAATTTCCTTATATTTACCGGTGGAAAAAATCACTGAAATGAGATTATAACTATGGGTGAGATTATCCCATGGACATTAAAAGATGTATTGATAACAATTATGGGGTGAGTTCTTTATATTTTTGGGTCACGAGGAGAATTTCAGATGATCTTTTATATTGGACTTAAGAGCAATTACAAGTAAATTAGACAACACATTTTTATCTAAAATTTTAAAGTAATTGATATATGAGTCATTTCTCTTATATATTTAACATTTCTTTCATTCCTAATTGATCTGAGACTAAACATTCACACTTAAATTCTAACAATCTCTCCCTCAAGTGTAAGTCAATCCATTCATTCATTTGGGCATGTTCCTCGTCAAATGAAAGCTTTTTTCATCCACTTGTACCATCGTTGGAAGTACAACAACGGGACACGCCCCCTGAGTACCCATAATTAGAAAGATTTTTGATACAAGGAGTTGGTCACATCAAACTATCCACTCTGATACCACTAGATCCAAACTCACTCCCCATCAAGCCAAACAAAGACTCTGATATCACTTGTTGCGGAGTTCGGGGTGCGCCGAGAGCAGCAACTAGTCAAATGCTACAAAAGACACCATATATTTACTTAAAAGCTTAAGACACTGGATATATGAGTCACCTCTCTTATATATCAAACATTTCATTCATTCTTAGTGTGAGTCCACATCACTAGACTTAATGCAAACTAGGATTCCGCTCTCGCTCCTCCACTAAGTTAAAACATGGCTCTGATAGCACTACTTGTTATAAAATATGGGAGACCGCAAGATCAACAACAGGTCAAATGCTCCATATTCCACAAGAGACTTCTGACACCACATCTCAACCTAAAATCTTACAACTTTGGATGAAAATGTGGTATCAAAGTCTGTGCCTCAGAAACATTTGAGTTGTTGCTCTCAACACACCCCTAGACTCTCTATCATATACGTGTACACCCGTAATTCTCAAACACTTTTATATTTCACACCACATCATCAATATATATGATCTATCATATCACTCTTTATTTATTTCTCTTAAAGTATCACAAAAATTAAAAATCTTTAAATTATTTTAAAATTATATATTATTTAATGATTATTTTTTTATCTTTTTCTTTTATGTATGTGTTGTATTTAAATTCTTCCGAAGACACAATAATTACACATACACGTATCATTTTAATTATGGGTTTGAGTTAAATAATCGGACAGAGAAAGGAAAAATCCAATTGGGTAGAGCTGGTTACATAACATGCATGATGCATCCATTTCACAAATAAACAAAAAAACAAGGGTCTAACTAAGGGTGTTTTTATTCAAAGGTATCGAGATTCGATAAATATTTATATATTTATGTCCTTAAACGTGTTTTGCATGTACAAATTCATTTGATATTCAATAAATATTTAATAACTCTAACACTTCAGTTTTTTCATTGAATAAATTTTACAAATAATTATATATTAATATATTTCCACAATATTTTTTATTTTAATATAATTTATTAAGGATGAGTCTAAAAAAACCAAAAAAGAGGGTCTATATAAACATCCATTTTTTCGAATCCATAATGAGATGGTTGTGTGATATTGTGCTTATTCAAGGAAACACTCATTATATATGGTCTAATACAGTACTACTCTGGTACCAAGTAATAAAAAGAAATTTTATTTGATGGTTCGAAATATAAGGAAATAAATCTAATTAATTTTATATCTTATTTAATGTTACTATTTTTAAAAATTTATTTAATAAAATAAGTTGTCATATAAAACCAAATCAAAAGAAAGGGTAATTTGAGAAATAAAATTATTTTTTAATTACATCAAAAAATGAAATAAACATAACCAATATATTTAAAGAATTAAAGAGTATGCACTGTCCATATAAAATAATTTTATACTAACACTGCTAATTTATTATATCACTCCATTTTTGTTTGGTTATTTTTGAAATTGATTATGTGACATGAAAAAACATTACTATTTTATTAGATGTCAGTATATAATTATTTTGCACATGGTCATTAAACTTTATATCTTTTTGTCAATCAATTTAGTGACTAGATTTATTAAAATTATAGATAGAAATCATAAAATGAGATAAAAATATATTGAATTGTGAAATAATTATTGAAGTACATCAAATGATACATAAGATTTATATAACAAGTGAGTAACAACTAGTTAATATAACTAACTATATCATCTAACTAACTATTGTACTTAATTTGTATAACTAACTAATATGTTTAATATTCTCTCGCAAGCTTAAATGTGTTTACTACACATTTAACTTAAAAATTACAAAAAAGAAATGTTGAAATCTATCGGCTAAAATTTTATTTAACTATCCATATTTTTTTTATGGATAAGATCTAAAATGCCAATTAAGGCTATAAATAAATAAATTTTGTTTAACCCTCTATTTTTTTATGGACATAAGTTAGAATGTCAATTAGGCGGATTATAAAGAAAAAAAAATTATATCATCAAATTTTTGTTGTTCTTGAAAAGCTTTTAACAAACTCATAAAAGAGAGTTTTCAAATAAATTTAAACTTGTTGGAGACATGTATCTACGAAACATCATTCTACAATAAATCTTGAAGGATCTAAGTGCATATTTTCATGATGTTAGAGATGCTTTCGACCACACCGATCAATATTCTATCAACATGAATAATTTTGATTGTACTTGAACTTCTAAAACATTTACCAAATTTGTTGCAGCTTGCAGTTTTGCCGATAATTTTGTATAGAAGATCCTTGTGATGAAGTAATTTCAAAATTCTTGATAGACATGAAAACAATGCTCCACTTTTGAAATGTTGAAGAAATAAGTTTTGAATGGAGAAGAGAAAAAGAAGAGGAAATAATGGTTTTTTATTTTTTATTTTTTTATTTTGTTTATTTTGGCATAAATTTTGTTGGCAAACACTTTGCCTTTAATATCCATTGTCTTATGGTTTTTTTTTATCATCGTTATTATGATGAGACAATTCTAACTCGGAGTTTTAGAGGAGAAGAAGAAAATGAACAAATATGAAAGAAAAGATAAATCAATTAACCTTCGATGAAAATTTTCTCAAAAAAATTTGAAAAAGAAAGTAGCTGAATAATTATTTCTCTGATATCATAATACAGTTTTAGATAGAAATCATAAAATGAGATAAAAGTATATTGAATCATGAAAGAATTATTTAAGTACATCAAATGATACATAAAATTTACATATTTAAATCTAAGCCTCTACCTATCAATGTGCTAGCAACTACTATGTACTAGGAGACCATTAAACTCTATATTTAACATGCGTTAATTTTGTTTATAATTGAGATTGAAAAGAGTAGTTGTGTTATTTGAACTTACAAATCAAACACCATATCTCAAAGATGAAGATTGTGTGTGATATAATTTAAAGAGAGAAAAAAAATTAAATTAATCATAAATCTTATGCCATTCGGTGTCTGAAGTGAATATTTGATGTCGAAAAAACATTTATTTTTTAAACTAGCAAGTTCTACGCTATTATAAAAAAAGAGTATGTAGCGATATTATTAACATTATGATCAATAATTTTTATTAATTTATCTAAGTGATCATTATTATAATATCTATTAAAATTAATTAAATTAATAGTTTTGTTATATTTATATATTCAATTTTGATATTAGTAATTAAATAAATTATTTTCATAATTAAAATTTTAATCTTAATTAAAACAAAAAATATCATTTGAAAATAAACATAAAACATAAAACTTAAAAAATTTACTGGTGTTAAATTTAAAATATGATGAAAAATATATCATTCAATTATCAATAATTTAATTCAATGATATAAAGAAAATATAAATTTTTAAATATAGGGCAGAAGTTCCATTAAATTTAATTTTGGTTGTCGTAAAAGGAGGAGAACGCCAACTCGATACTACGAAATCATAAGAGCAAAGACACCACGCGCACTTGACCACAAACCACACTCACCATTCTATTCACATTCATCACTCTTCTCCTCTCTTCGTTTTCCTCAACTCAACCCCTTTTGTTTATCTCTTTTTGTTTTTTTTTTTCTTTCACTTGTTTTTATTATTTAGGGTTTCGAATTCTCCCATTTCTTCTTCTTCCCTTCAAAACTCAATTTCCAATTCGATTCCCTCCCCCTCGATTCCAACTCTTTATTACGCGATTGATTGATTCATTAATTTCGTCCACAGTAATTTCAGTTTGATTGGTGTTTTCAAGGGTTTGGAATCGATGGTGGATTATTCTTTTGATCAAAGAGGGGTACAGTTTTGGGAGTGTTTCGAGGTTCAATAGTTACTGGGAAGTATAAAATTTTGAACCCTTTTGCTATGATATTTGGTGATTGATTTGAGAATTTTTATTTTATTTTTATTTTTGCGGCGAGTGATTGTGATTGTAGAAGAAGAAGAAGGTTATGGAGAATGGTTACGATGGGAATTTGGCTGATAAATTTTCAGGATTGGGTATTAACCAGAACGGTCAACAACAACATGTGCACGATCAACCTAACTCTTCTTCTAATAACAACAACAACAACAACGATAACTTGTTTCAGGTTATGAAGGCCGTTGAAGCTGCCGAAGCCACCATTAAGCAACAGGTACTTTAACTTTGGTTTCAACACACGATGTTCCATTTCAACTCTGATTGATTATGTGGCGTATGTTAAGTTGTATCATATATGGTTAATGGGTATTGCTTCATGTTTGTAGTTTGTCAATGTTTTAATCATGGCTTTTTTCATGTGATTCGATACCTCATGTGGCGCTAGCTCGGCGAATGTATTAGTGACACTTATTTAGGTTGTAAATGACATAGTAAACTTACTTTTATGCTTTAATTTGGGTCAGTGAGATATTTGGAAGTTAGGAACCTTTATCAGTAGAGATGGTGAGTAGGACTCGTCATGTGTATATGTTAATATGATATCTTTCTCTTCTGGTTTCACTGCTGTCATCAATGGGGTTTTGACCTATGTTTTTGTACCAAAAGAATATCATGCACACAGTTGCAGTTGTGGTTTCAGTTTCTAGTCCAATATGGTGGCTTCTTTCATGTCATATTGTTTTAGATTGGATAGTAAGGATGCAATATGTTGCTTTTGACAGGTAGAAGAGAACAATCAGCTTAGGTCTGAGCTTCTGAGTAAAATTCAGGAACTGGAAAAATATGTAAGTTCTGTAATGGCGCCTGCGCAATTAATTGGAAATTGATATTTTTATATTAAATGTGATTTTTTTGGTAATTTTTTAATACATTTGATTGCTATGTTGTCTACTCCATTATTTTGCGATTATCTATTCTTTGAATTGTAGTTTTGTTTTGCTAAGGTAGTAGTTGCTAACTGGAGCATTTTTTAGCACAACTGAGGAGTTTGTTTAGTTTCTATGTGTCCACGATCTAGATTCTAGGAAAATTGTAGACTATTAATTGGAAATGGGGTTGGGAACATGAGAATAGTACCAAAATTGTACACGTTTGTGTTTCGTAAGAAAAAAATTTTCGTTAACTCGAGAGAAAATAATTACAAAGATTTTGGTGGATAAGAGATCCTCCTTAACGTAAAAAGAGAACATAAATAACAAAGGGAAAAAGCATTCAATAGAGCCAAGCTTCTTAATCCCTCAAAATATACCGGAATTGTAGTATAATTTTATGGATATGCAGTTCAATGATGTGCTTATCCTATTTGAGCGAAAGTTGGAACATTCTCTGGTATACATTTGTTTCTTCTCTCATCTATTCTTCTATGTCCACTCATCCATCGATTCACAGTGTCGTTCTCGTCTACATTGCACTTTTCATTATGCTCTCGTTGGTCTTGCCCGCTCAAAATTTTGCAAATGCTGGTCTGATAATTTTTTTTTTTGTAGAACTCTCCTTTTGAGTTTGACAGGTGTTTTCCGATCACAAATTAACATATTCTCTGAGGTATTTTACATTTCAGCCGCCCACATCTAGTGTCTTATGTCTGATATGCTCAGCTAATTCCTTATCACTTCTTAAGATGGACCCAAGATAGGCCATGATGATTTTTTGGAGCCTGTGTCGACTTGAGATGGTTACTGTTGTAGACCTACAAGGCACCAATGTGATTTTGACAACAATTGTTTGGTGCAAAGGACAAAAACCGGTACAGTGCCGGAGTAATTCTTGTATTTGAAGAAGTATTTAGTTGCAAGCACTGTGCAGTAATGACATCAAGCAGATGAAAACAATTAAATTATATGATTCCTTTCAGAATCAAGATGTCTGCTCCATCAAGCAATATTTTCCTAAACTTTGGTTTTCAGAACTTTATCCCCATTCACTTTGATGAACATTTTATTCTCTCCCATTATTTATGACATATGGAAAATGTAACTTTTATGATAAAAGTCTTAATTCTTTTGGACAATAAAAAAACTTAACTACTAAGTTTTAACTGATCATTTGACCGAAAAAAAGTTTTAACTAAATAAAGTATAATATATATAATAATAAGAATAACTTGAAATAAATAAAATATACACAACATTAATTTTTATAGTCTTAATTATTTCATAAATTTAATAAATAACAATAATTACAATATCACAGATCGCGGAAAATAGTGGTTTGTTCAAATTCAACTACGCTACAGTGCTATAGCATCGGTGATATAGCCGTTATTTGACAACACTTTAAATAGCGTATCGCGTAACAATAATGGTTGTTCAAATTTTGCTATGCTCAGTGGCAGATCTTTTCAATGACAAATGGGAGCCTTGGCTCCCCTAATTCTTTCTCAAATAGGAATATATCAGCTTTGGCACTACAAGTTATAGAATTTCTCGTGGCGTAGTTGTTAAACATTATTTTTGCAAGTGATAGGTCTAGGTATCGATTCCTGTGGGATTTGTTTTATCATTTGTGCAACCGTGTCTCTAAGTAGTTGAACACTGTTCAGATTTGCAAAATTAGTTTTACTGTTGCACACTTTCATCTCAATGTTTGATGGAATTAAAATGACAGAATATTTATATATACATGCATTTAGCCTAAGCACTGCAGCGCCGTTATTTATAGTCTTAACAGTTTAAAGTGTATATATACACACTCAGAGTATTATTTATTAAATTTAATAAATATAAAACTATTACATTAGCAGTCATTCCGCCACATGCTAGACTACTATCCCAGTTTTGGGGTTGACAACCTAGAGGAGTATAATAATTACCCTTAAAAACTATTTTAAAAAGAACTAGTAAAGTCTAATTGTGGAATTTTAATTTACACGTTTTGACAGAGGTTATATGAATCACCGGATCAAAAACTGCCCTCGGTTTCTCCATGGAAGGAGCTGGGTCATGGATCTTATGAAGCTCGTCAATCATTCCCATCAGCAGGTAATTGATTATGTATGCTTACAGGGTCCCTTTTTTTTTGGGTGATATAACTGGTAAACTAGTTGCCAAACAATAATCAACCCCAAAATTATACAGGTAGCCATTTTGAGAACAGTCCAATAAATGGAACGCTGAGAATACAGCCAAATGATCAGCTGCCTGTGGATAATGTTGGCCACCTTCAGTTGTCTTCACCATTTACGAAGTCCATCTCTCCAAGCAGGTATATTATGCCAGGGCTATAATGTGATGTTATATTCATTCTATGTATAAGTAGTGTTGAAGAAGGATTTATGTAATTTTAGAAACCTGTCTTTGTCATAGGCATCTACCAGAAGGAGACCTTGATTCTAGATATAGTTCACCTCGGAAAGGCTTGATGCCAATGCCTGAAACAAATAATTCTAATTCCTTACTGAAGCAGGTACTTCCTTTAGTTCTAAAATATCATCGTAAATCAGTACTTGATATTTATGGAGCCATATGTGTATTTATTTAGGATCTGGCTATTAAGGTCCATGAACATGAAGAAGAGGTCACCCTATTAAAGAAACATCTAGCAGATTATTCTGCAAAGGTAAAGATGTAAATATTTTTTTAAGTGGTGATGCATAGATCTTTGAATTATCTTTTGTCTTAATGTCCATTACGGTGACCATTGATTTTTCCATGTAGGAAGCACAAATACGCAATGAAAAATACGTCTTGGAAAAGCGCATTGCATATATGCGTCTGGTATGCATCGAATTTTTGAAGTCTTCATGAAATTACCTAAGCACCATTATATTTTGCCCTTCCCCTTATATATGATTTGAGATTATGCTTATTTAAATTTTTTGTAATGTTGCTGCCAGGCCTTTGATCAACAACAACAAGACCTTGTAGATGCCGCATCAAAGGCCTTATCGTACCGACAAGACATAATTGAAGAAAATATTCGTCTTACCTATGCATTGCAGGTTATTTTTCCTACTTGTTTGGTCTTGTTATTGGTGTGGTATAAGTTGAAATTTGAGCGATAATTTGGTTGTTCTAACCTCTAAATAGTTTTAAAAAAATATCATCAGGTAGTACCTTGTATTGTTGTGTGTTTCATAATAAAATTTCACGTTTTTGCCTTTTCTTTTTCTTGTCAGGATGCACAGCAAGAAAGGTCAACATTTGTTTCATCGTTGCTACCTCTTCTTGCAGAATACTCCCTGCAGCCACCTGTTCCTGATGCCCAGTCGATTGTTAGCAATGTCAAGGTCAGTTTGAACCTGTTCCATTTTTGAAATAAGTAATGCTGTTACCCTTGCATAAGGACTTTCACGTTCACGTATAGCCTCAAAATATGACACCTGGATGTATTTAAAAATTTTCATCTCTCTCTCTCTCTCTCTCATTTCGATATTTTGAGAAACATTTGTGTGAAAGTGCGAAAAAAAAAAACATAAGAGTAATCAACATCAGGACCTATGATTAGCAAACCTATTGTTTAGCCATTGCTCCACTTGAAATAGTTGTTTCATATGCGTCAAATGTTATATTTAACGGCTCCTCCCCATCGTAGAGATGCTCTGCCATTGTTGAGACACGGTGTTAGTTTTTCAAGGCAAATTGGTTTGGTGATAAATAAATGATTGTTAATTTTTGTATTATAGCGGTCAATAATTTTAATAACTGGTGAAATTTTTCTTGATTTTCTTAACTGTGTTAAATCGACATTTATTAAAATAAAAAGAATAGGGTAGAGTGTAGTTTATGACCAAGTTTGGAATTTGGGATAATGGGATTGTGATTTGTTCAACTATTATTGTGGGACAATGGGATTGTGATTTGTTCAACTATTAAGAATTTAAGAGATATGTGAAGGTGTTCGTGTTGTATGTTCTTTACATACATAGCCTAGCACCAGGATCTGGTTGCACAAATTCCAGCCTCTTTGGAAGCCAAAAGAGATTTAAGAATGTTCTATATATGAGTTTATGTTGCATTGTTGCTAGATAAGTTGTGTTTATCTACTACCTCAGGTAGAAAGGGTACTTAGAAAGTCATTAGTTCAGCTGGGTTTAGCAATTTTGGTAGTTTCTTACTTTTTATTTGCTAGTTTGGGAGTCAAATTATGGTTTATATCTGGTCTTAATTTCTGTGGACTTTTAGATGGTCCTTCATTTATAAGTTGATTCCATACTGTTGAAATTAATGAGTATGGGGAATCTCTGTGATTAAAGTCTTTGCTTTGACTTAATATGTTTAAATAATTTTATGAGTGGGAAGAGTTAAGAATTGATTGGAGAGTTTCAAGGCACGTGACTGGGTTTTCTTTTTCTCATTCCAGCATCATACATTGTGATACTCCTTCAAAATTTCAATTCTCTTGTAATTCAAACAGCACCAAGCCCTAAACTTTTTTAGGTTAAAGACTTGTAGTTCCTTCCGAAGTTATTGAGTTGTGCTACTATATTGAACATTTAGAAGAATAATAAAGCCTCTGATGTCTTGTTTGCATGGATTACATTATCTTGCTTTTAGAAAAGCTTATAATCAAAAAGCTCTGCGGAGAACTTTAGGTGAACTTTAGGTTGGAATATATTTTCGCATGCAGCTACAATCTTTAGAATAAGATAACCTAAACATGGATGTCCTTTTAACTTCGAAAACTCAATGTTTCTACTTATACGTCATGGTGAAGGTAAACTGTCATGGAAGACGGTTTTGCCACCCTGCTGATATCTTGACATGTCATTTAATTTTGGATTAGCACTATAAAGAGGATATGTTGCATTTTCGTCTAGAGTTATTTGTTTCAATCTTCTCTATTGATACAATGATTTTGACGAAATGAATAAATTGCGGAAAATATTTGTTTCTCTTCCTTTGATTGTGGTGGATTTAAAAGATTTTAAATTTTGACTTCACATTTGCTCAAGCAGTTGGTGATATCTGTTACAAAAAATATCTCATAATATTTGAAATATCTCATAATATTTGGGTTGTATACCGTTAGAATATTAAAAAATATATAGACTTAATTGCAGTTTTAGTCCCCCTATTTTAGCTGAATCACGAAAGTAGTCCATTTATTTTATTTCTCCCCAGTTTTGGTCCCCCAAACAGAGTTTTGGTCCAAAACTTGATGAAGTGTCATTTTTTAAGCCACACCACATCATTTATGATCATAGATTTCAGGTACAATTGTTGCACCACGAGATCTTGAGGCATGGTGTGGCTTAAATAAGCGCAAAAAAATGACACTTTATCTAGTTTTGGACCAAAATTCTGTTTAGGGGACCAAAATTGGGGAGAAATAAAATGCGGGAACTATTTTCGTGATTCAACTAAAATAAGGGGATCAAAACTGCAATTAAGCCCATTTTATAATATCTATTATATTATATTAGAGTATCTTGAGTTATTTCTTAGGATCAATTTATAATCATAGAGATATCTTAGAATATCTCTCGTTATTATTATGATTTGATCTTGATTTAGGGTTGAGCCCATGTTTCTCTATAAATAGAGATTAATGTTGAGTCTTTTGTAATCAAGTTAGCTTAAAACTATTATCAATGATATTCAAACTCTTATTATTTTCTCTCATTTTTTTTCTCTAAAATCCCACAACTTCAACATGGTATCTAGAGCCTATTTCGATCCTCCTTGAACGATCCCGCCTCTATTCCACTGTCGAGTTCCCAAAAGTTTGGGAATGTAGTAATTTCTCGTTTTTGATACGATCTCCTTTGTCTCGACATTTTTCATTCAGTTTGCTACTGCCGCTGCCACGGTTTTTGACAAACGACCACTCCATCACCTTCGCATCTTCTAGATCACCCACACGCGCTGTCTCCTCCTCCGCTTGTCCAATCCATGCACAACTACCTTCCACCGCGCAAGATGGCGTGTTTGGCAGCCGTATACGACGTGGCCTTTCTCGTTGCTCTTGCCTCGGCCTTGTGATTCCAGCACTTATTTTTCAGTTTCGAGTTACGGTTACATGCAGTTTCTTACAAGAACTGCGCTTTTGCCCTTGTAGAGGAGGTTAAAGGAGGATCAAGTTACGGTTACATGTAGTTTCTTACCAGAATTGCGCGTTTGGCAACCGTTTATGACACGACCTTTCTCGGTTTGTCTAGCCTCGGCTTCACGGTTCCAGATCTGCCCTTACTTTCCAATTTTGATCAACCGAAATATGCATTCTTGTTCAAACAGCTGTTATCTCTCCTGTTTTGGACACATTTTCTCACTCTGTTGATCGATCATGGCTTCGTTTCGTTAGAGTTGTGCTGCTTCTTCTTCGATGTATGTCATGCAATTTAGTTCTTACTAATAGATTATAACAGTGGCTTCTATTCCCACTGACGATCCTTTCGGTGGTGTCCCTTTTCCCACATATGAATTATATTAGTGATGACTTCTTTTTCTTCCGTTGATAGTTATTTTGATATTGTCTTTTATTTTCATTACTCACTTTAGCTTGGCAATTTATCCCAGATGCACCGACCCTATCTTTGTCCCAGATGTACTGGTCTCGTTTTTCTCTCCCTGAAGCACGTCTCTCTCTCTCTCTCTCCCTAAAGCAAATTCAAGTTTAAATATTTTGAGTCTCCGATATTATTAGTTTGAAGCTTCCAAATGCAATTTTTAGAAGAATGGACCTTGCTTTGTTCAATTGCTTGTCATGAATTTCTCTCACGCTGATGATCATTCCGACTATCTGGCTAGGCTATATTTATAGCAATTCTCTCCGACTTCACCTGCATCCCCGAGTTGCCTTTCCATCCATTTTTATTATTTTGCGGAGCAAAACATTATTTTCATGTAACAAGTTAAAGCTTAGTAAGCTTAAGCTTTAGCTTGAGGGGGAGTGTTAGAATATTAGAAAATATCTTATAATAACTATTATATTATATTAGAGTATCTTGAGTTATTTCCTAGGATCAATTTATAATCATAGAGACATCTTAGAATATCTCTTATTATTATGATTTGTTCCTGATTTAGGATGGAGTCTATGTTTATCTATAAATAGAGATTAGTATTGAGTCTTTTGTAATCAAGTCAGCATAAAACTATTATCAATAATGTTCAAACTCTTATTATTTTCTCTCATTCTTTTCTCTAAAATCCCACAACTTCAACGAAAGAGTAATTTGGAATATCATATATCATCTCTTAGGATTGGCATCCGTATTTCATGGTTTATTTTCTTATAGAAATATGATTAAGAGTCTGTTGTTATTATAAATAAGGGTTTGTGTTCAGTGACTTCTGTCTTTTGAATAATTAAAATTAAAATTCTTCATTCTTTCTCTTCCCCCTCTTATTTTATCTATAAGCTTACAACTTCTACAATCTGACATGGAAAAGTCTATTATTCTCTGTATAAAAGGTCAGATTAGCAATACTGAAACCTATACCTTGGTTTACATCCAAATTATAGGGCCTCGCCCATCTTGAATTCACGGTGATTTTTGCTTTTGGCAGGTTTTGTTTAAACATTTGCAGGAAAAACTTTTTCGCACTGAGGTATGTTGGGCAGCTACTTGGGTTGTCTGTTTGCATTTACACTAATACAAATTGATGTGTATTATTTAATAGAATCAGTGCTGAAGTTTAACTGGCTAGCTATTGCCAAAATATTGGAAGTTTATATTTCCCTTTTTGCTAGAAGAATTGGTTTTATTAGTTATATTTGCTCTTTATTGCTGTGTTACAGTCGAAGCTAAAGGAGTCACAGTATCAACTGACACCTTGGCGTTCAGATTTGAACCATGTAAATGTTGCTACACAATCACCATTGAACTCCATTGGTGCACCTTTGGCAACTTCAGTATGTTCACTTCTTCAAACTTTTCCTTGTTATGCTTAAATAAAATCCTAAATAATGCATTTTTTTATCAGAAAAAAAATGGCCTTGAATTGGTACCTCAGCATACATACTCTCAAGTTAATACTCAGGCCTTTGTTGATGCTCAGCGAGGCACTGATTGGGAGGCAATGGGTCGCCACCAAAGCGGCATGGGTGGTGGGCTGGTATCGAATGTGGATGCTGATGACTTGGGGAGATATTCACCTCTTGGAAGCAGGTGAGCCTGATCAAATGGAGACTGCTACTCTGAACTGAATGTATTGGTGGGTTCTGTTTTCATGAAGTTTTTGTTAAAGCGGTCCTGATGCATGCAATGTTGTTCCCTTCTGATAGACTCAAATGAATAAACTACTCTTATAATTGACCTAGTAGTAGCATCTAAGTTCCAAGTTGGCATTCGATAACAACTTTTGTAGAGTCTTCCGTGTAGAGTTTGGTACCTCACTTCCCAATGACACTGATTTCCAATTGCAATGGGTGCTTAAGTATGAATATTGTTGTAATTGCTGGGGTGTTCTGATATAGATGAAATGCGTTCTTGCTTGAGTTACCATATTTATCTACCTTGGCTTATTTTATATCAACTTGAGTCCAATTGGTCTCCCACAGCTTGTTGTTTAAGTTTGTCAAATAATATAAATTCTCTCTTGGTTTTTGTATATTTCAAAATTCAAATTGAGAAGGAATGTAATCCATTAGTGGTTCTTTTCATTGAACAAGTACTGATTGGTGTGATTTCCCTCTCTTTATTTATCTGCTGTCATTAGTTCCTTATATTCCATTAAAGTTCACCACTAGGAGACTGGAAATATGAATATTTGAGTTTTGTTATACTTCATCTAGCAATGGTAGAGGGGTGATGAAAGTAAACTTTCTATGGGCCGTTAGGCAATGGCATGTTTGCTCAAATATATTGGTTATTTTACAGGAATTCTTCAGCCCATGATGTACCCAATCACCAGGTCACTCAGGGTGATACTCAGAATGAATACTATGAAGAGATGTCTAACAAACATGTCAAATTTCGTGCGCCTGTCAGCAACAATGAAGTGGATGATTCGGAGGGTGATGGGGACAATAGTGAGAAAGAGACACCTGCTAACTGGAGTTCAGGCAACCCTCCTTATACAACAACTGTCGAAGATCCCAGTTCCTCATATTCTCCTTATCTACCACCAGTTCTTGAAGAACCTTCTTCTTCATTTTCTGAAGGTGATAATTATGGTTGGTTTGTTTTCTCGTTGCCAGAACACTTTTAAACACTTCTAATTTGTTCATAAATTATAATGATCGAGTTTTTTTTTAATAAAAAAAAGCAAAAACCTCCTAAAGTTGTTTTTATGCTGTTTTGGAAGCTAAACTAATAGTATCTGGAAGGAGCTCTAAAAAAAGTGGAGCGTACAATCATTTTTAAGCTGCCATTATTTTTCATTTAAGCTTTACTAAACATATGAAGCTTTAATGTTGGCTGAATTAAGTTGAACAACGTTTGGATATATAGGGGAATATTGTAGTATCTTTGATATTTATATTAGAGTATCTTAGTTTATTTCCTACGATCATTCATTCTTCATCTAGAAAGAGCATATCTCCCTCCGTACACCTAGATAAATTATGTATGATGATCAAGATCACTAATAAATATGTATCTATTCCCCGAATTTATTAAAATAAATATGGGAATAGATCCTCATACAAATGAATCGCCGGGAACCAGATTTGAACTGGTGACACGAGGATTTTCAGTCCTCTGCTCTACCGGCTGAGCTATCCCGACCATTCTTGACGCACCATCCTAATTTTAGGAAATTACTTGAGTCTATGTCAACTAAATAAATAAATAAAAAAAAAAAGACTTTATCCATTTTCATTCAAAAAAGGATATAGGATAAAAAATTAGAGAATTAAAAGGGCTTTTGGGGATAGAGGGACTTGAACCCTCACGAAGTATCCTAGATTAGTAGATTATACTAGGATTAATTTCTATATTACTTAAGATATTATTATTTATTTCCTGATTTCCATATTTATTTATAAATAGGGATTAGTGTTTAGTTTTTACTATAAAGCTATTATCAAGTTACCCAGATATCATTTTGGGTCTGATTATGTCAGGCTTTGTATTATCTATTTCAAAGGGTACATTTGTATCAAGCTTAAAGCTTAGTAATCTTTAGCTTGAGGGAGAGTATTAGAATATAAGAAAATATCATATAATATATTTGATATTATGTTAGAGTATCTTAGTTTACTTTCTAAGAATAGTTTATAATCTTAGAGCATCTTAGATTATCTCATAGGATTAGTTTTTATTTTACTTATATATTATTATGATGTGTTTCCTATTTATTTAGGATCGAGTCTATTTATCCCTATAAATATGGATTAGTGTTTAGTCTTTTGTATCAAATTGCTATCAAGTTATTATCGTTCATATTTAAAACGCCTAAATTCAGCTGCAGATGAAGATCCATTACCAGCTATAGAGAACCTTCAAATTTCCGGAGAAGCCTTTCCAGGAAGGGAACTTCAGGCATGCGGATACTCCATCCATGGCACCACTAGTTGTAATTTTGAGGTGCATTTATGTATATAATTTGGAACTTGTTTCTTGTTGCCTTATTTCTTTAGATTTTTTTGCTTTATGGTATCAATGTTAGATATCTTCCGATCATTTAACATTGTCTTTCTTTGTCCCTTGTTGGACTTCCAGTGGATTCGGCACCTGGAAGACGGTTCTTTTAATTATATTGAAGGTGTTTTTAAGCTTCTGTTTGAGCTTATGTTCTCCTTTTCTTGCATTCTTATGTGATAAACTTATTGTAGTCGTTGTCCAAAATATAGGGGCAAAGCAACCCAACTATCTTGTCAGTGCCGATGATGTTGATACATTACTTGCCATTGAAGTCCAGCCTCTGGATAACAGGAAGCGCAAGGTACTATTTTGAATTGACCATAATGGCAGTCTTTTACATTTATGTGAAAATTGACTGGAATGGAATTCTTATGAAGTGGCTTTTATTTAGTTATGGACTTTCCCTGATATGAAACCCATGACCCATGTCATGAAGCAATCATTTTGTCAAGGAATTATGAATTTGAAGGAGTATTTTTGTGGAATTTGAACATTGAGTGGCTGCTGTTAATCTTCACTTTGCTAATTAAGCTTTTCATATTTTATTTTTTAATCTTTTTGTTATGTTTGAATTACATTAATATTTTTAATGTTATATATGCTGTGTTTTTCATATAAAAAAATTCTGTACTTAAATTTTTAATCTTTCCCTTGCAATGCAATGGTTCAAATCAACGAGCCCTTTGCACAATAGTGCACTATGCCCATTAAGTAACTTCCGATGCCAAGGGGGAAAGTAAAATATGATTCATAAATGTGTACTTTGTAAGAGTTAGACTCAGTTTGGTTTTCTGATTATGGTTATCTTGTTTTTATTTTTCATGAAATCTCATGCATTACTTGTTATTGTAGGGAGAACCAGTGAAAGTTTTTGCCAATGATAGCAAGAAGATCATTTGTGGTGAGTACCTGTATAATAATTAATGTTTTTGAAGTTTAGTTGTTGCTGCCTTCCACGTAACTTGTGAAATAAACTGCAAATGATTAGAAAAATTGCAGTGAATATTTCAGAAATTTGAAGTGTTGTGTATGAGTCTTATCTGCTGTAGTCCTTTTGAAATTAAGCTCATATTACTTGTCACTTGCGCTGTAGAAAAAAAGTAAAAAAGGGCATGATTGTTGTTGCGAGAAAGAAATTGGTGTCGTTTTAATCGACCAAAGCATCTATTAAAGCCAGTGTTCTGACTTATTCTTTGTGAAGTTTACTTTTCTGATTCACAATTCAGCACCTTATGTTCTTGTAGGGATATAGTGCTGTTAGGATATAGAATAATGGGAAATTAGAGTAGTTAAGAGATAGGAGCTTTTATAGGTCTTTCAGTTATTTTCTATTTCTGTTTTAGGTTTGTTAGTGTTCTGTTTATGTTTTCCTGTTTCTTAGGCTAGAGTTGATTGATCCTTATCCCTTTTATCCTATTGTATATAGAACCTATAAATAAATGTTCCCCTTAGAAAGGATCTTTTGCCAAACTTATAATTTTTCATCAACTGGCATTCTGGTTGAAGGGTGCATTCGCCCTTGAAGAGCATATCCACTCTTGCTATCCTTTCTTTATTATTAATAAAATTAAAGGGACAAATAAAGTTCTTTTGCCACTAACTTCTTTCAAAAGAACCTAAGAAGTGCCCATTAAGGTTGTTAGACAATTTTAAATGGCAAGTTGTCTTATTAACTTGGTATGTACTTGAGACAAGTATGTATAAAAGAGAGGGACAAAGCTTAACATTTTTTATGCATCCATTGTGCTGAAGTTATCAAAAGTAAATACTTTAATTAAAATAATTATCAGATAGAAAAGTATTACAAATAAGGAGAATAAATATCAATCAAGTAGAAGAGTTAGAAGGGACAGACAGTTTAAGTTAGATACCAAACTACCAACTTATCTGCCTTGGATGTGACGATGTGCCATACTGGTTCTGTTGATATTAATTATTTGATATAGGTTTCCTCTGGTCTCCCTTTATTTTTTTTGGGCTGCAAATATAGGGAGTTCCTAAAATAGTTTATCAAGTCATTCTCTTTTGTTATTTGTTCTCAGATCCTGAAATGCAGAGCCACATAGAGAAGAGTTTTTATAGCGGACATGCTTCGTATAAAGTTTCTCTTTCGGTAATTCAATGAAAGTAGCTTTCTTAATTGTTATGAGTCCTTTGAATATCAGTTTCAAATTTTTATTTTACTGCCAGGCTTCTTTACGAAGAATTTCAACAGTTTAATAATTTTTTTTCTCTCAACATTACAGACTGGATATCTTGATATATGGGAGCCAGCTACATTGGCCATTAAGAAGGAAGGTTACAGTATCAAATGCAGTGGACCAAATGGAGTTGTAATCGCAGAAAAATTTTCTCCATCCACCACTGTATGTCTTATTCTTTGATATGCTGTGTTAAGATTTTAGCTAGTTGGAATTGTGGGAAAGTTATTGATTGGTTTAGAAAAATAAAGAAACACAGATTCTGGGAGTCATTAAGTGAATTATTCCTTTCTGCCTTTGAGCATAAATTTCTCTATATTATATTTCTTTCATGCTAAAATTCTTTATAATATTTAAAAAAAATCATAAAACATAATATAAAATTGAATTTCTTTCAAAACAAAACATACTTCATAGAACATGACTTTATAAAACTAGCATGTGGTTTCATTTGGACGATGCATGTTGAATTTTGGTAAATTTAATTAATGGAAAATACAGTTATGCTGTAAACAAGAATAATATGCAATGAATTTTTAAATTCTTGTGTTTGCAACAACAAAAAAAGTCATGCGTTGAAATGGACTAAGACAGAAAATAGAAAATGTTGTATTGATATTGACATCTAGTGCCAAAAAAATTGAATAGTTATCTGTTAAAATGAAAGGATCCAACTATATTAAAACCTCTTGAGCTGTATCTTAAGTGTCCCAGCCTTATCAAAATTCTGATTTTTAAAATGACTTTGTATACCTTACAAATAAGTATTGGTGGAGTAGCCCAAAAAGTATATATATATATATATATATAGGGATGCATCTGATATGATATGCAAAGAAAGTGCAAGTATCAGTACTTCATAAATCAGTTTCTTGTGATATGCTATGAAAACAGTTGTGTTTGTATGTTTTGAACACTAGAAGACTTAGTATTCAGCTAATGGCGTATAATTTTATCTCTCTTCTCCATTTACTTCTGTAGGTTGTGATTCCATATGGTCACATTTCAGAATTTATTATAATCGGTTCCACTGGGGCTGAACATCTTTTAAGAGCAGAAAACAACTCAACAGATGTCAGTGGGTAAGTATTCTTACTGTTGCTTTGTTACACAAACTGACTGACAAAAGGAATTAAGTTGCCAATGAGATCATGTTTCATGTGGATATTGAATGGAATAATGATCCCTTATCTAGTTGTGCTGTTTAATTATCTATCTTCTAAATGAAAAATGTTCATATTAAAGGTTTGTTTGGTTCATTGGAGGGGAGGGGAAGGGAGTGGAAAGAAGGGAAATAGGGCTATGTTTGGTTCAACGGAGGGGAGGAAGGAAAGGATTTTGAATGATTGTGTTTTGTTCAAGGGGAGGGGAGGAATTTTAAATGGTTTATAGATTGTTTTGGCCCCCTCTCCTCCCCCTCCAAATCCCCAAAATGGAGGGAGATTGTGTTTAGTTCAAGGGGGAGAGGAGGAATTTTAAATGGTTTATAAATTGTTTTGGCCCCCTCCCCTCCCCCCCTCCAAATCCCCAAAATGGAGGGGGAGCAAAAATATGTGTAGGAGGGATTTTGCTTCCCTCCCCTCTTAAAAATTGAACCAAACACATTTTTTAAAATCTCCCCTCCTCTCCCCTCTAAAGCTCTCCAACCATGCAGACCCTAAATGGAAATCATTTTCTTTTTCATTTTTGTATGTATGGTCATTAATTTATGGATATGGAATTGTTTTTGGAATGAAGTCTTGGATGCAGTCGTAGTCCTTTGGTTTAGTGCCCTTGGTCAATAAATAGGATTTCATTTTCAGTAGCCTGAATGCCTTATTGTTTGTTGTTGCTTCTCTTTGTTAATTTTAAATGCAATAAAAAAAATCACGAGCTGAAGATTAGTGTTTTCTACTGTATTTGTGCCCTTATGTTTTTTAGTAATATTTTTCTTTCAAAGTTCATTGGCTCTGGTTTTTGCTTGTCATGGATAGCACAGGCATAAAATGTTTATCTTGGCTATGATGGGTTATTTTTTGCTACAAACTATTGGAATTAATTTAGGTTGTACTCCCTCCGTCTTACAATGAGTGTCTTTTAAAGTTTTTTGCACACATATTAAGAAATGTTGTAATTAGAAGAAAGAGATAAGTCATTTTACTAAACTGTCCATCTTAACTATTGGTGGATTTTTCACTATTATCAATGCAAAGTATAATAGTGCTTTGGAAGTTGTGTATATAATAATCATTGAAGGGCTGTATAGAAAAAAAAAATTAAAGTTAGCATTTAAAATTGGGAATGACATTCATTTTGAGACAATTTTTTTTTTTGTTAAAGTGATACTCATTGTGAGACGGAGAGAGTATTTCTTTAAGATCAACAAATCCTTATTTATATTTACCAAATAACACCGCTCAAGTCCCTGCTCCCTATCCCTAGTGTTGGACCTTAAGCTGTTAACTAAAGAGAGCTAGAGAAGTTTGAATCAAACAAACTTATAATATATTATTTGCTCACAATGCGTTTGGAATTAATTATTCTTTAATCTCTAAGTAAGAAAGATACTTATTTTTTTTGATAAAAAGAAGTACCCCGTGTTATTAAGTTGTCAAATGGTTGGGCAGTAGGTCACATTTCTGATTCTTGTCTATTTATTTATTTTTTTCTATTTTGGTTTCTGCTTTTAATGAAATTGTTTATGTTGCTCCTTCTGCAGTGCTAGAGACACTATTGTGCTCACATTGAGATTATTTATCCTAAGGGTATATGAATCTTCTCCTTACTTTTTGTTTTGCCGATTAATAATATAAATGCCATGGTTATATATTAGACTTTTTTCATTTTCCGATTCTGTTTCCTTGGCATGTCATTATGTTATAAAAATAGTTAGAGACAAAGGCAACATTACAATCTCAGCATCATTGAGTTTGTTCAAACTTCTATTTAACCAATCATTATAGTTTTCAATGAACTCTCTGTAATGTCTGTAGAAATTATCTCTTGCATTTGTTATATGTATATGTTCTCTGGTTGGAAAGTATGGGATTATTTGATTAGATTACTTTACCTCTCTTTTTCTGAAGTCCATTGAGCTTTGTAAATTGAAGGCTGTGATCCTTTTTTGTCCCTGAATTGATCCACATCATTTTATGCATTCATTGCTGTTATTTGTTTTTGTTTCAAATTTGTTTCTAGTATAGCTTTTTTATGCAAAGTATTGTTCCAGTGAGTAGCCATTATATTCAAGTATTTTGTTTTTTTGATTCTGCAGGCTGGGGACAGAAAGAGGGGAAGGAGGAAGGGATTATTATTCTTTAACAAGTAAGCGAAAGTCGGCTATTTTGCAGAAAATCTCTGCTGCTAGTAAAATGTGCTGACCGTAGATGGGGACTGGGAGTTATGTTTAGTGTGCTACCTAAATTTTTGCTGGTTTCATATTCTATAATAGGGCAGAATTAGCTTCAGCTGTAATTGTGATTCTATGCCATCATATTTTTCTAATATTTAATGATTCTTTTTGCCATTTTCTGTGTTATGAGTAGCAGTGTTCACATCCAAAATAATTCAAATAAAAATTGCAAAATGATCAAAAAATAAAAAACCACACCAAACATAATATATTGAACATTTTGCGAAAATCGCTCGGATTTGGTAGTTTTAGTATTAAATTTGTATTAGTATTAAATTTTATTCTTTAATATTTATTAGTTTAATTTGTTTTTACTTATGTATTTCAAACATAATTGATTATTTTACTTTGTAGTTTCAACCACCAAACTACCAATTTTTTTATAATAAAGGATCGAAGTGTTGAGAAGGTGTACGTACCTAGAGTTTTTTTCCCAAATATCTCTTTTTTTTTAAATTTTATCAAATTGCCACCTTTTCAAAAAGTTTTACTAAATTGTCCTACTTTTTGGGCCAGGCTGTAGGTTGCTACGGGGAGTGCGACCTCCTGAAGAGATTTTTTTTAAGGCCCAGTGGGAGGTCGCTGGCTGAGGGTGCGACCTCCTACTGGGGAGTTTATTTTTTTTTTGTCTTTTTCTGTTTGTTTTAAGTTTTTTAATAATTAATTAATTATAATAATAATAATGATAAAAATAATACATTAATAATAATAATTAATAAATAATAATAATATTAATAATAATACATTAATAAATAATAATGATAATAATAATAATAATTAATAAATAAATAAAATACAATACATTAATAAATAATAATAATAATAATAATAATAATAATAATAATAATGACCCTTATTAGCTAACTAATCTACACATCGATTATTATTATTATTATTATTTTTTAATTTATTATTATTATTATTAATATTATTTATTAATGTATTGTATTTTATTTATTAATTAATTATTATTATTATCATTATTATTTACTAATGTATTATTATTAATATTATTATTATTTATTAATTATTATTATTATTAATGTATTATTTTTATTATTATTATTATAATTAATTAATTATTAAAAAATTTAAAAAAAACAGAAAAAGACAAAAAAAAAAAAATAAACCCTCCAGTAGGAGGTTGCACCTCCAGCCAGCGACCTCCCACTGGGCCTGAAAAAATACCTCTTCAGGAGGTCGTACCCTCCCTTAGCGACCTGTAGCCTGGCCCAAAAAATAGGGCAATTTGGTAATACTTTTTGAAAAAGTGGCAATTTAGTAAAGTTTAAAAAAAAAAAAGGGATATTTGAGAAAAAAACTCACGTACCTACCGTCAACATAAATAATTTTTTTGAAATGGTTAAAGTTAGTATGGAAACGGTTAATTTGTTAGTAAATAATCGAGGTGAGAATTAAATTTGAGACAATATTAACAATAAACTTTTTTACTCTCGTCTTAGTCACTTAACCATCATTTTGCATTTTGTCCTCTTGACTAAATCAGTTTACTTCCTTTGAAATTAATTATAAACATCTCTTTATAGATTTATACCTATATCCAACAAATTTTTAAAAATGTCATATATACTCTTGATTTTTTTATACTATTTTACCAACTATCAAATTATTTAAGTTTTTCGATACAAAAGATTTCTAGAAATTACTAGAATTTTTTTTATAAGATTTTTGATACAGAAGGTTAAAAATGTGTCTACCGGAAATCTTTTTTAAAGTTTGTCGGTACAGAAGGTTAAAAAGATTAAAAAGTTGTGTATCAACAAACTCATGTATTGGAAAACCTTTTCACTAGTTTTCCTGTACACATTTTTTAAAAAAATGAGTTAAAAAATTAAATTAAATAAATAACAAATTAAAAAGAACTTCTGGAAAACTTGTAGGTTGAAGTTTTGTGGTAACTTTCGGAAATGTCAAAAAAAGTTTTTCAGTATTGTATATGTTTCAAAAAGGTTGAAATAAGTTTTCCGATACTTTCGGAAAACTTCAAAAATGATTTTCGAAAATGGTATTCTGTATCGGAAAACTATTTTCAAGTTTTTCGGAGTGTAACTTGTGTACCGAAAAACTTAAAAAAAGTTTTCTAGAAAAAACAAAATTTTTTTTACTCACTTATGTACCGACAAACTCAAATAATGGAATGGTGAAAATCTGAAACTTTTAATATTTATATGGAGACATTTATGTCTTTTCCTTTAGTTTGTGGGTACAAGATAAAATTTTCCTATGTCTATGCATTGATTTAAGGCTCCGGCTATAGTGGGCCCTCAATGGTCCACAAAAGAACGCTACCATTTTTAATTGAGTTTTTTATCTGTCACGTTCAAGACACATGAAAAGACAATTTTATTTTTTTAATAAAATATAAATTTTTGAAATCTTTTTATCTCCCACTTTTTCACTCTTTAGAAAATTTAATCAAATTTCAACAAATTTGAATCTTTCAAACTTTTGAAATGTAATTTTTAAAATTTTTAAATATTTTTGAAATAAGAAATTTCTAGGATTTTTGAACAATCGGAAATGTTCGAATAAATCTAAGAATTTTGAAACTTTTGAAATATCAAAATTTTAAAATTTTAAACTTTCGAAATTTTGATTTTTTTTTACCATTTGAAAGCTTTAAAAACTGAAACTTTCGAAACTTAAAATTTTAAAATATTCGAAAGTTTTGAAATTTTCGAAATGTATCCTTATTTCGAAAATTTGATTTTTAAAAATTTTGAAAACTTGCTTAGTTTGAAATTTCCGAAAATATCAGTTTCGAAAATTTGAAACTTCCGAAACTATCAATTTCGAAACTTATTTTAAATGGTTAAAAGGGTAAAATTGTCTTTTCATGTGTCTTACGAGTGGCAGGTGCAGCTGAGGATGACAAGTAGAAAACTCTTTTTTGTTTCGACAATTTGATCGTATGGATCTATTGGAACATATCATGATATATTTATTCCTTCTAACTAGGTAGGACAATATAACCTACATGTGAGTATTTGCTCAAATCTATTTTCACTTTGATGGAGATTTTGACAATATAACCTACATGTGAGTATTTGCTCAAATCTATTTTCACTTTGATGGAGATTTTGACGGGCTGTGGGTGGGATTTTCTCCAAAATTCAAATTCGAGGCGGAGTTTTATTTGATTAGTCGACGCATAGGTGGGGGAGGAAAAATTCGGCTTCGACTTGTCCCGGCCATACTTAATTCCCACTTTTTCCACCTAGCGTTTGCTTCTTATTCTTCGATGATGCCGTCACTCTCTCGATCTTTCCTCCTCCACTCGAAGTTTGCGTTGATAAATCATTAGGGACAATTGTATGATACATGTAATTAGTAAGGCATGGGGAGAAGAGTCGTGGGGAAGGGAAGAGTTCCATCATTAGCACCATCTTTGTTGTGCTAGAGAAGTGGAGAAGGAGATGAAAACTAAAATATAGAAAAAGAAAAAATTTAATAAAACGTGAGACACTTAAAATAAATCATTGTAATTGAAAGGTGATCAATAGTATATTAATAGAAAATACCACTATTTTCTTCTACTCTTGCACAATAATCATATCATATTGAGATTAGACTGATTTATACATCAAATCCATAGTAATAGGAAATAATACTATATTTTCTAATTTCAGATCTTACACCATTGTGACACAAACAATAACTTACAAATTGACAGTATTCCAAATATCATCCTTGTTTCAATATGACATTTTTTGTTTAATAAAATTCACTTACATTTAAGTATTTAACTATCATTTTAATCCTTAGAAAAATATAACTAAAAGAAAGTGTAATATAATGTTAGAAAAAAGAGGGCTGATAAATTCAAATCTATATGCAAATCAACAGTAACTTGATAAACCCTAAACTCAAAATCTCAACTTCTCCTGTCATCACTGCTCGCCGGCGGCAGCCTCCCAGGCGCCATCTCGCCGCCGATACCTCTCTTCTTCTTTCTCCCTCGGTGCGCGGATTCGTTTCCCTTTCTCTTTCCGCCGCAAATAGCGACCACCAGAGCCTCCACCGCCCTCCTCCGTCTACGAAGGCGCAAACCGGGTCACTAATACCTCTTTGTTTGGCTTCCAACTACAGTAAACAATCATCAACTCAGCAAGGTAAGGTATCGCAAAATTCCATTGTTTAGGGTTAAGTGGTTTGGTTGATTCATTATTCGATTGAGACTATTAGTAATATATTTGTGTTCTGAAATCATTGCTAGGGTTTTTCATATGTTCAAAATTAGGGATTTTGTGTTATTCTTCAAATTTGTGGATTTTGTATATTTGATACTCTTCAACAAAGAATGGTTGGTTGCTGCATAAATTGGCTCTGCATTGTTTGCTGCATCCGGAACTTAGTATCATTGTTATAATTAATGCACAATTGGTTCCGCATTGTTCTAATTAAATGATGATACCTCTTTTCATCCACTGGTTCTCCATTATTTTTCGAACATGGTTATAATTATACACTTTGGATCTGTTTGCAAATTCATAGTTACTGTTAATTGGGATGAATTCATGGTTACCCCTTATTCAAATCTTTGATACCTTAATCATCAATTGTTTGTATTATGGATAAATAATTGTTAATTGTTGTTGTAAGAGATTATGGAGAAATTTTTTAATAGGAAATAATCATTGAATGAGCTAGAACTTAAGAGACATTGCCACACATAGTAATCCATCTGTAACCTTTCCCTATAGACTCCTAATTTTGGTCACTCTTTCCTTCTTTGGTGTTCTATGCAGAGTCCTAATTCTTTTAACAAACAAAATAGTTATGTTTATGAAAAAAAACCTCTCTTTGTTTTTCTTTAATTTAATGTCCCTTTTTCTCTTTTGTTGAATGAATATTGGTGGGTTTAGTGTTGGTGTTTGGTGTGGAGAAGGGGAAGAAATTGTTAAAGTTGTCTATTTTTTGTGATGCAGAGGTTGATATCATCATGTTCTCTGGCACTGGTAAGCTCTATTTCAAGCACAAGGCGACCCTTTTAAACCTTTCATTAATATTTGGAACCTTGACATTTGTCCAGAACATGAAATTGCGTAGATGACAATTATAGAGTATGCCTGTACTTTTTTGAATACTATGTATCAAAATTTTATGATTTTAATATTTATGTTTTTATTTTTTAAATTATTAATTGAAGTTAAATAGTTTGCACCTCCTGGACCAGGGTCTTGGATACGCCACTGACCGTCACCGTCTTTCCTGCAACGGTTTGAGATCCACCCCTCAGTCCATGGTTTTCTGTTATTCTTGCTTAATCTGGTGAAGGAGTCCCTCCCTGTGTTCGATTCTGCTTCTATTTTTTTCTGCTTTTTTTTTGTTCCATTTCTTGTTTTGTTTGTTACTCTTTTTTATGCTTCTTTTGTTACACTGTTAATGCTATTGGGTTATTATTTAGAACAAAGTTGATTGGTTGCAACTTGCTTCAATGGCGCAATCTAAAAGCTTTTTGATTTAATAATTCATTTTTGTGTTAATTATTAGCAGCAACTCATGGCAATGACTCAAATTAATTTCTCCAATATATTTTAGCACTTGTGTATTTTTTTAATCTAAAGCACTGGTATTTAAAATCTTGTTTTAGGCCAAAAAAACATTGGATTACATTTGGACTTCACAAATATTATGTTGCCTTTTCTAGGTGTTTCTCGGATGATACATACACTAAAAGTGTTGCATCTGCTGGTGTGACAAGATATATCTATAAATGCTTGGGGTGTCATCATCATGTATAACTGCAAATATATACCAAACTCTGCTCAGCCTCCTTGGCAAATGCAAATCAATGCTTGAACTGAAGAAGCTTCATGCTATTGGGATCTCTTTTGGTTTGTCTCAAGAAGACACATTTATATCAAAAGTCCTTTATTTTTCTGCTGTGTCCAATTCAGGAGACATTGATTATTCCTACAGGGTTTTCTCCCAGCTTTACAGTCCAACAATTTTTAGCTGGAATATAATCATAAGAGGCTATTCAAATAGCAAGAATCCAATTTATTCCCTATCCATTTTTCTAAAAATGCAGCAACTTGGGGTTGCACCAGACTACCTAACATACCCATTTCTTGTGAAGGCCTCAGCACGCCTTTCAAACCAGGAAAGTGGTGTATCTCTGCATGCCCAAATTATAAAAACTGGGCATGAGTCTGATATATTTATCCAAAACTCTTTGATTCACATGTATGCCTCTTGTGGGAATATTATTGGGGCCCACAAAGTATTTGATAGTATGCAGGGAAAAAATTTGGTATCATGGAATTCCATGTTAGATGGCTATGCTAAGTGTGGAGAAATGGTTTTGGCTCATAAAGTTTTTGAGTCTATGCAAGAGAGGGATGTTCGGTCATGGAGCTCTTTGATTGATGGTTATGTGAAGGCCGGGGAGTACAGGGAAGCTATGGCCATCTTTGAAAAGATGCGGGTTGTTGGTCCCAAGTCCAATGAAGTTACTATGGTGAGTGTCTTGTCTGCTTGTGCACATCTAGGTGCTCTAGAAAAGGGAAGAATGATGCACAAGTACATTGTTAACAATGGTTTACCAATGACAATGTTCTTACAGACTTCTCTTGTGGACATGTATGCCAAATGTGGGGCAATAGAGGAGGCTTTGTTTGTATTCCGTGGCGTCTCAAAGAGTCAAACTGACGTGTTCATTTGGAATGCAATCATTGGAGGTCTTGCAACACATGGGTTAGTGGAAGAATCTCTTAAATTGTTTAAGGAAATGCAAATGGTTGGTATCCGATCTGATGAGATCACATACCTCTGCTTGTTGGCTGCGTGTGCCCATGGAGGACTAGTTAAAGAAGCATGGTACTTCTTTGAGAGCCTTGTTAAATGTGGCATGACACCTACAAGTGAGCACTATGCTTGCATGGTAGATGTGCTGGCGCGTGCAGGTCAATTAACGGCTGCTCACCAATTTATTTGTCAAATGCTGATAGAACCAACAGCTCCCATGTTAGGTGCTCTTCTTAGTGGGTGTATTAATCATAGAAATTTAGATCTTGCAGAAATAGTTGGCAAGAAGCTTATTGAGCTTGATCCAAACAATGATGGGAGATATATTGGCTTGTCAAATGTTTACGCAGTTGTCAAACGTTGGGATGATGCAAGAAGCATGAGAGAAGCCATGGAGAGAAGAGGGGTGAAAAAATCACCTGGGTTTAGTTTTGTTGAAATATCTGGGATTCTTCATAGATTTATTGCTCATGATAAAACACATCCTGATTCGGAAGAAACTTATTCTATGCTAAATTTTGTTGTCTATCAAATGATACATGGTGTTCGCCAAGACAATTGGGGGGAGAATTTTTTGAATGATACATTAATAGAAGATGATTTGACTCTCTTTTGAGTAGAATTGCATTTAGGTTTGTAGCAGTTAACACTTGTTTTGGAAGAGTTATTGCATATGACCTAGATTTCAATGTAATTATTATCAAAATCCTTTTGGTTTTTGTCTTTAGCAAAGTGTCTTCATATTTTAATGAAGTTTAGAAGTCCATGTAACATGTAAGGTTACATGCTGTTTAATAATGTCCTTGGCCTTTTGGACCAACAAACTCAAAAAAGTATTGCTAGGAGAATAACTCTGACTAGCAGACATTGTTAGGTGCCAATATTGTTTTAATCATTACATATTATTTTTCTTATTTTATTTTAATTTTATTAGTTAAAAAAATCTTAAGTGTTTGATTTTATTTTTAAATAAAGTTTCTTAACTTTTAAAAATGCTGGAATCGAACCAATTTGTTTTTCAAGGGTTTAGTTCTCATTTGCCTCAATCAAGTAAAATGAATATCTCTTTGTTTAACTATGATGAACGTATAGATGAGAACCATAGACCATAGTTATTACACTTGAAAATATGAAAAGTGCTATTAATACTCACTCCTAAAACAATTTTGTTAACACTATCTTTTATTTGGAGGAATTCATTTAGGTTTCATTAATTCATGTGGTATTCATTTTTAAAATAACAGATCTTACGCGAATTTCACATAGTAAAAGAGAGAGGGGGTTGAAAAGAGACTCTTAAAGTGGTGTTGGTGACATTCCTCTAAAAATATTAGTACAAAACTAGAAGTATGTTCTTTAGTCCTCCCAAGAACAACTACCGACACAAGAATAGAGAGAAAAAGGAGACATACTATGTGAGCCGCAAATTTGGATCTGAATTGTTTGCAGTTGAAACCTTGTAGTTTCAAAGTAGTAAATGATCTCGGCTGTTAATATAAAATTGAATGGTATAGATTAAATAATAAAGTAGACAATTGCACGTAGTTCTAGAAAATACCTCAACTTTATTACTTGATTGTAGAATAAGTATTTGTTTAGAAGTTATTTTTATAATCAATACGAAATAAAGTTAAATTGTTGGGAGGTTAATATATTATAAATAGATTTTTGATAATTTGTCGACTTAAAGGTGAAAACAAAATATAAATTTGTTATAAGCTATTTTAGAAGTTGACCTTAATACTTACATAAGTGTTTATGTTATACATAAAATAAGTCTAATAATCAAGTGATTAAATTTAAATAATTAATAAATTTCAGTTAAAAATGAATCTATTAGAAACTGTTACTATGTTAGAGAGAAGTAATATTAGTTCATTATCATTGATTGACAATAACCTAAGGATTAGGAATCTATAAAACTCATCACATTAATATTTTTGCCATATTTTTCTCATTCCTTTCCCATTCTCTCTAGCTTGAATTAGGATACGTTAAATAAAGTGCTAATAAGATAACGTTTTACACATTATATCTATCATCATTCTCAATATCAGAATAATTTGCTTCTTTTGTGAATGAGCATAATCCAAAGTAATGAAAGTATGGTACCATTATTAGAACCAACCATTAGTTTCTTATCTTTTTTTATGAAATTTCAAAGTGGTTGTGACTTGTAAGTATCATTAGAAAGTAGAGACACACAAGAATTGTCTCCAATTTCTTTATGGTCTCTTTAGGAAGGGATTTTTGAAGGGGATTTATTTTTCTTTTTGAAATTAAGCAAGTTATAAATTATTTTTACGAATGATTAAAGTGTGATTAAAATGTCACGTGATCATAAATTATGTTTTTTTTTAAGTTTTTAAATATATATATATATATATATATATATTAAAACTCTAAAATACTCTCCTCCCAAATAAACCCTTAGCTACCTGGGAATCTGTTTTTATGCTTTAATTGGAACCTCAATTATTTATTGGTGTTATATTACTACCAAGAATAAGATACCAAATCTTGCAGGCTGAATAGTGAAGTTATTGTTGCCTGTTGGCATGGAAAATATGGTTAAATATCTGCACTATTTGCAGCACTTGTACGTCGAATAAGAGCATAATGAGAAGGTAATAAGTCCATGTTTAGGTTAGATTTCCATAAGATTTTAAAAAATAAAAACATAAAATTGGACATTCCTTCCATTAAGATTGAAATGTTTTTTACCAAATATATAATGATTTTAAGTTTTAACGACACAATTTTGTCAAAATAAAATTTTAACTGCCCATTCCCAAAGTACTCATAATAGTCGCAGAAATATTTGATATACTGAAACACGATTTTGAATTCAATATACCCCTATTCTCCAAATTTAATATGAGTTTCACCGCTACTCTTTATAACATAAAAAAAAAAAAAAAAAAAAAAAAAAAAAAAAAGTTTTAACCTCACAAGAAATGTTTATTTTATCATATTTCATTTCACAAACAAATTACAATTTAGTAGATAGTAAAACAAAACATATGAATCGCCAAATACAATCAAAAAATTTAAGGGGAAACCTCACTTGAAGGAATCTAATGGGGCTTTGAACATGCAACATGTCGGACACTACTATGCCATGCTTCACTAAGATAACGCCTTGAGGTCAAGAAGATTTTAATTTTATTTTAAACTTAATTACACTTTTGACTCTAGAAGTCCCTGTCCAACCAGTTGAACAGGCCAGTCTAGTTTTGATCATCTAGGTAACAAGATAGTCAATTGAACCGGCCATACCTACCGTAAATAGGAGCATATACTTGCCTGCAGTTTTCGTCAAGTCGGACTGATAACCATATACTGAAGCTCCACCAAAACAAGGTACAATATTTGAACAAGCATATAGGTGTATGATACATAAAAGTTCAGAATCCATCATCAATGGACATATGATTGACTACCGAGTTGCCTCACTAATCATCATCTCCATGGCGGCGTCTCCTCTTTTCTGATTTTTTGACATCCCTACCAATCCTTGAATCTTTATATCCATCACTTGAATCAGTGTCCGTTGACGACGATGTCCTCTTGCTTTTTCGCTTGTGCCGTGAAGTGGAATCCTCAGATGTTTCAGAATCAGAATCTGATAGTCGGCTTCTCCTTCTCCTCTTCTCTTTCCTACTCTTCCTTTTCTTGTGCCTATATTCATCACTATCATCTGGAGACTTGTCCCTCCTACTCCTCCTGTGCTCCCTCTTTTTCCTCCTCCTGCTCCTCCTCCTCCTCTCACTGGAATCATCTGAATCACTAGCCTCCCTCTTAACACTCCTCTTCTTTGCCCTACCTCTCTTGTTCCTCTTTTTGCCAGAGTATTTGTCTGACTCAACGTCATTGCTCGAATCCCCCTTCTTTCTATAAGGACCTCCCTTCTCACTAACTTTCTTCCCAGTCCTTTCAGCAATAGCTCTCTCAATCTCTGAGTCAATTTCAGAATCTGAACTCTCACTATCCTCATCCTCCTCTTCTGAGCTCTCAACATTGCTTCTCCTATCCACCTTCTCAGCCTTTCCCTTCAACTTATCCATTCCAACCAACTCCAGAGGCTGCATTGCTTCAGGATCCTTCTCCTCCTTGTCATCTTTGATTTTCACATAGTTCTTGCACTGAAACTTGAGGTGCCCAACACGGCCACACTTCTTGCAAGCTCCACGGGACACATCCACTTCAGCATTGGTAATCTTAGCAAGCTGTAGAAGCCCTTGGAAGCTGGCATATGCATTCTCAGCATCAGGTTCCGCATTAGGCCGACTTTGAGAAGAATCCTTGTCTTCCTTGTTGGGTGCATAAGGGTCATAGCCAATGGCACTCTGCCATATACCATGGGTTTGAAGGGCTGCACTACTATGAACCCTGTTGTTCGCAGGCATGCGAACCCTACCTGCTGTAGCCGGCATCTTAAGATTTCAATGTAATTCCTGAACCTGGGAACGAAAAAAACAAGACAACTATCAGGAGCATAAAAAATAACCCCATAAAAAATCATCATGCTAAGTGACCAACCAGGGGCTATGGATGCACAAGCCCTGAAGCTTCTCACATTAACTAACATATGCATCTGATAAGAAAAGCCCAAATATCATAAATCAACGAGAGCAAGATGAAGTATTTGATCTCAACCTAAAATTTACACTACTATAATCTAGCATGCAAATTGTGAGACAACCATGAAAAGCCTTCAAAACAATCACACACATCAGCACTTGACAGTTCTAGAATAAATATGCATTTGATTTTACCACAATCACATCGAACTGTTAGAACTTCCAATCTCTATGTGTTCAATCTTCCATAAACAAGATATAGATACAATTACAGTATAAGGACAGGGTTCATCTTGCTGATCTTTTTCAGACCGATTAGGACTATTGGCTAGAAACTTCCTAAGAAAGATAATTAGCCTAGATGACATAATAGGCAATAATTCAAAGGGAGGTAATTATGCCAAGATGACAACATATCAACACTCCCAAATGTAAATAGACTATTAATTTGTTCAGATCAGATATATAATTCTGCCACTTTAGAAATTAGAAATTAAATACAAACATGAACACCAAAATCTTCAAATCAAAAGTTCAGCCACTTCAAAAAGGAATTATATGCAAAAAAAGGTCTGTCCAGACATAATAATTAGCCAAGTATCAAGCATCAAGGGAAGTAACAAAAGCAACCAAATTCTTCAAAGAATAAATTCACCAAAATAAATTCATGTCTCACAACAAATTAATAACACTATCATATTATCTGTTGAACTCTGCCCTCAACAGTAGAGCACACAAAAAAAGTCAGATGTGGGAGATGGCTCTGCATTTGAATTCCCAAGTCATCAATATATAACTCCAGAATCCAAATGATGGCAAAAAAAGGGAAAAGAAATCACTGACATTAAAAGTTGTAACAAACTAAGTTCATTCTTATAGACTATACACTATGGACCATAGTCTTGACTCATGAGCATGCACATCAACAAGTATTACAAGTCATAATAAACTGAGTAGCACAACGTAACCCATTAGCTTTATGAAAATAATACTTCTTACTCATAAAAATCTTAAATCACAGTGCACCACTAGGAAGTAGTATTGTAAAATACAAAAGGAAATAGGCTAGTAAAATAAGCGCAATTAAACATGGCCCACAAATGCACTTCAATTTTAAGCCTTACTCGGCAGAGTAAAAATTGTGGTCTGGAAATAGAAATAAAAGAAGCTACTGTTTTTTGTTTGCAAGTTGCAATTGATTCAATAATGAATGGGTTTCTCTTCAATACATATTCGTTACTTAAGATGTATACAGTCAAAAAGTACACAAAATTAACACGTAATAGCTATATCATAAATCTATTTTAAGAATTTTGACAATCACAGGCACACTAATATCATATTCATCTTATTAACAATTTGGTTAACTTTTTAGGACCTAGAAGTGCAATTCCATAAGCAGCAGGTAGTGACAATAGCTTCTTAACTTTTCCATGTAAGCCCTTCAACAGCTCCTTAAAAGAAGTATTCACAACAATAACCGTGTAAAATTTACTGCCCTCATCAACATTGAAAAAACATTCAAGGGAAAACCCAATATTATTAGAATGAGCCAAGTGGGATTATTATGCAGGCAAGAGAAATGTCTTAATTGCATGCTTGATGGTTCAAAATTTGGAAAAGTAAAGAAAATCTTAGAATCTTGACATCAGATGCAGCGGTGGGGGTTCAGAAGGATAGAAGAATGCAGGCAGCAACAAAAGAATTGAGAGAGAATACAAAACCAAGAGAGATCCAGAATAGCTGCATCTGAATTTACCAGCTGAAGGCACCAATTGTTCATTTGTGTATTTAAGATTCAGTAGTTATTACACTCTATGCATCAATTCATTCATTCAGGAGGATTCTGTAGTTATCACTATCACCCAAGAAACTTGAAATAAACCCATTAACATTAACCACTCAGATCAAAGCTTATGTCTATGTACTATGTAGTATGGCATTGACAAGTTCAAATCTCAAGTTTCCAGAACTTTAGATTTCTTCAAATATTTTATGTTGTTCTCTGTCATTAGATGTTAACTATACTTTCAAGTAAATCATCATGGCAGTGATAACACAAGTTTACCATCTACATTTACAAGCACTTCAAACTAGCTGGTTTTGTGAGGTAATTCGTAAAAACAGGGGACTCTAGATGAATCCAACAGGCTCATTCAACCTTCGATTGAAGGATATACAAGTATTATAAAAGTAAAAATAAAAATATCATAATCAAACAGATGCACCCAAAATAGAACAATATTAAGCTAAATCGAACAAAAATTAAAAACAAGGAAAGCTCAGTGAAGAAATAAAAACAACGAATAAATTTCAAATATAAAAAAATAAAGCAAATATATGGAAAATTGAAACAATGGTGTCAAACCCTACACACTATTCTGATAAACATTCATTATTTGGCCTTAAATTTATTAAAAAATTTAGTCAGGAAAATTACTTATAATTCTTTGTAATCCTATGAATATTACAACAAAAACCCATGCAATCGTTCAAGAACTGAAACAGATGTAGAAAGATCGGATGGCCAAAATAATTTCTTTATAAACATTGTTGCTTGAACTATGTAACTCATTCACCATGAAAGTAATGCTCATAATTTTGCTTGAAGGTCATCTTAAAATTAATCATGATGATAAAGTCACAACCATAGAAGGAAAAGATGAGGAACCTAACCAATAACAGTCAAACGGCAACAACAAAATCAAATTATAGCTAAAATGAACATAACGAAATCAATCTATCTTAGAGACGATGTGAATTTTGGAATAGAGAGGGAGAAGAGGGTTAGGGTTTTCAAAAATAAATTTGGGGATTTTCAATTTTTAAGCACAAATTGAGCAAAGTAACAAAGAAGAAAACTCACCCTTAAAGAAAAACAGCACGACGGAGGCCCTACAATTCCCGCACGGTGGTGCTGGGGCGGAGGTTTGTTTCAAGAAGGTTGTCGTTTTTTTTAGTTAAATACTGTAATATATTTTTTGTGGCGAAAACATAACTATGGGACTAATATCCTCTATTTCTTGCATATCCATTTATGGGTATTTTAGTAAAAGTTGGTCCAGAATACTAGGTATTTTAGTAAAAAGCTTAGTGAAAATGAAATTTTGAAAGAAATCCTATAAATAAATAAGAAAAAATCTCAAGATCATCTAATATATAAGAATTAATTTAGTATATTTTATCATCGCAAGTAAACTATTTTCATTTCATTTTTTATAACATATTTCTCTCTATATTAAGTTTCTTCACACATATTAAAAAAATAAATAATGTAATAATAGAATATTTAACACACTTTTTAACATGTTATTTTTTATTGGTTAAGTTTATATAAATTCATCTAAATTTAAATGAGATTTCCATTATTTGGTGTATTGCTAATACTCCTCTAAAAGAAAATTCAATTAAAAAAAGTTTAATAATTTAAAAAATATATATTTATGATTATAGAGTAATTTTTATTTTTACTAATCATAGAATAGTGTTATTTTTTTTGGTAAATAAGATAATAAATTCCATTAGAAATTTGTGCAAGTCTCATAAATCAAACCTATAACATATTACAATTTAATAATATTGACATTTTTATCGATTAAATTAGAATTTAAAGACAATCACATGGTAATAGTTATATTTTAACTATTGTTATGTATGAATAAAAAAAAATCATATATAGTGAAATATAATAACATAACAACGGTGCACATATATAGACA
>JBBPBQ010020324.1:3801920-3812013 GCA_037974755.1 Cicer yamashitae
TTCAAGGACTACCTCGAAATATTTATTTACTCATAATTATATTTCTTTTGTCTCATTATGTGTTTCATTTTGAATATGCACATGCACTTTTTAACAAAATGATTATTCATACTACTTTTTAATGCAAAATATGAATATATTATAAAGACTAAAATATTATTGTACTTCATTTTTATTTATCCATCACATATTTGCAACTTCTTTGATAAATAAGAGTAATATTGATCTCGTAAAAAGTAACAAGAGTAACATAGAAAATAATAATAAAAATAATGTATTGATATTATAAATTAACAAATAATTTGATATATAGAAATTTTTAAATGAAACACATAATATGGGTGATGAAGTAATTAATTTGAACTCGATAAGTATTTGATTTAAAAATTTTGATAAGAAAATAATTTGTTTGTTTATTTATTTTTATGAGAAAGAAAAGAATTTATTTATTTTTATAAAAAAAATTTAAAATGAGGAGATTGTGTCAAAGATAGAGAAGACTTTATAATTTATTGACCATCTATAAAATAATTGATATTTGTCTCTCTATAATGATAATAACGACAATAAAAATTCTATGATTTGTAAATTTTCCAAATGACATCATTTGATTTCTAGCGAATTTTAAATTCTAAACTAGAAGTGTTTCAAAAATCATACACTTAATTAATTGAAGAATATTTTACCGTGGGTTATATATAGGTCCATTCACAATATTAAAAAAAAGAGAGAAAAAAAAAAGGTCCATTCACGAGCAAGCCACCAATTTATTCCGGGGGAGGGGGGGGACACATTTAATTATGAATATTTTGCACATGCTTAAAATAATTTGAGAATCAACCAAATTGAAAATGTATGGTGAAATTAACAATATATAAATAATCCAACATAGAAGATATGACTACTTTAGCTAAATGGATTTCAGGGCCCCTGCTTTTGGTATGATCGATGTTTATAAGTTTGGAATCTTGAAATTACATACATACAAAAAATGAATATTGGAGAGAATCTGCATACCAATTGGCTGGTGTAGGTTTTGAAATTCTTTTGCAAAACATGGCCCATCACTTTTTTCTAATAGCTTATAATAGTAATAAAAAGTGGGTTAGTAAATCCATAGAAAAAAGTGGGTTGACGTCTGCACTTTGTTTTGGTGGTCCTGCGTTTTTAAATTGCAATCTTAGAAAAAGGAGATGTGTTTATGGCCACATTCAACATTGGTTTGTCTTTACGCTACCTGCTTAGTGGAGAACGCTTTTCCATTAATCCATTCTTGTTCATTAAAGCATATATATGAGCGTGTGCTTGTGATTTTTTATCTTAAAAGAAATATAATTTTTTTTAAAATTAACTCACACAACTCTGTAAAGTCTCGTATTCGAATCTGAAACAAGACGTTGGAGATTTGAATTCCGTCAACTTTAACCACCATACTAATTTAATAAATGTATTGAACCTAATTTAATTAATTTTTATATAATCCATTCAAAAGTAGATTCACATAATCAACGTTTAATTTTGTTAATTTGTTCATAATAGGACATTGAAAAGAAGAACATCCTAGCGGTTCAAACTCTACGTAATCTAATAATGGGATCAACACTTATGGCGACTACATCAATTCTTCTCTCAGCTGGCTTAGCAGCAGTGATAAGCAGTACATACAGTATTAAGAAGCCTCTCAATGATGCTATATATGGAGCTCATAGTGAATTTATGGTAGCACTTAAATATGTTTCACTCCTAACTATATTCTTATTCTCATTTTTCTGTCACACTCTGTCCATTAGGTTTTTCAACCAAGTAAGCATCCTCATCTGCACACCACAAAATGTCATGTCTGTTATTGTGATCACACCTGAATATTTGACTGAGCTTTTGGAGAAGGGAACTATTTTGAGCACTGTTGGGAATAGACTTTTCTACTCAGCACTCCCTCTTTTGCTTTGGATCTTTGGACCTGTGTTGGTTTTCTTGTCTTCTGTTGCTATGATTCCAGTGCTTTACAACTTAGACTTTGTTTGTGGGAATGGAAATGGACTAAAAGTGAAGATTAATGACAAAGGGGATGAAGATTATGTTTAAGATCTACTCTTCCGTCCGAAAATACAAATAAAGATTTGTCAAAAGAAGTCGATATATTTAGTCTAAAATTTAGATCAAATATATTAACTTTTTTTTATCTATTTTTATTTATATTTTGAAATAGAAAGAGTACTCAAAAAATCAAAACGTAACTTTAATATCTTCTCTTTCAAAACATAAAAAAATTAGTTGTGATAAAATACACTTAATCATGTGTTTTCACGGATTGTATTATTGTAATATTATTATTTCCGTTAATATTTAGATATGATTAGAGGTTTTAACTACTACTAGAGGTACATATATTATTATTTGGTAATTTTTACATAGATAATTAAATTAAAAGTATTTATAATTAGATCTCCAATTTTTTTTAATCGCCTTTGTGAACTTTTAAATGATTTGTAATTAATTTCCACATGAATTTTTATACAATTTGCAATTTTAGTCCCTCCATTTTTACTGATTCACGAAATTGGTCCATTTATTTTAAAAGTCGATAGTTTTGACATCTCTTTCTTATTTTTAACTAAAAAATGATGATGTGGGATGTTTTAAGTAACATGATATGATACGATAATGTAAAATGATTAACACCCATAAAATTGGAATAAAACGCAGTAAATACTTAGCTTTCAATTTCGTAAATTCTTTCATATTTTTAATTTAATTAATGACATATGAATAATTAATGCATCTATATGGTTCTATATCATATAATTGTATGTCACATTAGTAAAAATATGTCAAATCTGCATTTTTTTAGTTCAAAAATATGAGGGAGGGACCAAAATTGTCGACTTTTAAATAAGGAGACCATTTTCGTGAATTGGTAATAATAGAGGGACTAAAACTGGAATTAAGTCTGTAGATTATTAAAAGTTCATAGACCTTTAAAACACTTTTTAGTTCAAGGGCTTAATTAAAAATTATTAACAAGCTTATGAATCAAATTACAATTGTCTTTTTAATTTAGAGATCTATTTAAATTTCAAACAGTTCCACAACGTTTAGACTAATTCAACTCATTTTTTAAGTTAAATATATTTAATTCGTATAAAATTTCAACTTTTTAATTTTAGTCTCTGTAAAATAAAAATACAATTTTTAGTGTTTACAAAATTATCGTGCATGCAGTTTTATTATTTGCTATCAAGTGAACGCATATTTTTGAATGAATTTTTTTAAATATATTTACAACAATATAAAAAGTTTCTCCATAAAAAATAAACATTAAAATTTGATTTTTTAAGTTTATATTTTTGTTACAATTATTTTGAATTTTTTATATTTAAAAAATTCATATTAATTCATCTAATTTTAAAAAATTATAAATTTATAGAAGAATTTTTGCAAAAAATCGTTGAGATTTATTTAAATTAAAAGATAATTAAACATATTTCATTTTAGTTAGAACTAAAACTGCTTCTAAGATAATTTTATAGTGATTAAAAATTATATTTTTATGTTACATGAATTAAAATTTAAATTTTAAACTTATTATAAATATATTTAACTATGCAATGTACTCTACTCAAATTTAGCAACTACAGGATTTTAGTTCAAACTATATCCAATATAACAATATCGATATTTGTGAAATAATGCTAAAAATATACTTTTAAGCTACACTTTTTAACGTATTTTCTCTTATAACTTAAAATTATATAAACTTCATCAAATTTATATAAAATTGATATGATTAAGTGAGATTAATGTTAATTTTAATTAATTAAATAAGGTGTTTAAAAGTAATTATATAAAAAAAATACGTGTGATTAATTGTCTTCTACAAAATATATACGCTATATATGCACGTAATTATATTTGCTTCATCTACTTTGTAAAGGACCTAAGGGCCCGTTTGATGGACCGGATATGATAGACATAGGATAGGATAAGGAGCAGGATAGAAACATGATAGGATATGGGTAGGATAAAGAGTTATCCTGTCTTGTGTTTGATGTGCACATGATAACAAATTTGATAAAATTAGTTTATCCTATTCAGTGTTTGATACACAACAGATAACAAGATGATATGATTTATATTTTGATAAAATGACAAATTTGTCCTTATAATCTATTTAATTTTTTTCTTTTAAAATAACATTTATATAATTTTTTATAAATAAACAAAAATGCTAAAAAATGTAAATAATTTATGAAGTAATTTTATATACTTGAAAAAATTGTAATTTCTCTATCCATCACAATTGAAGAATGACTCACGGTCATAAAAATTGTGATTTATCTATCTATCACAATTGAAGAATGACCCACTATCATAAAAATGTAAATAATTTATGAAGTAATTTTATATACTTGAAAAAATTGTGATTTCTCTATCTATCACAATTGAAGAATGACTTAGAGTTTGTTTGATTCAAATCCCAAAAACTCTATTTTAGTATTTTAAAATTTAAAACCTAAACAATTTGTTTGGATTACTTGTTTTTAAAAACTATTTTGTAAAACTATTTTTAATATTATACTTTTTTAAACTAAAAAAGCAAAACAGATAAATGGTGTTTTACTTTTTATTTTTCAGTTTTTTTAATTCTATAGTCAAAGACTGTTTACAAAAATTAAAGTTAGCAAACAAATTTCTTTAAATTTTCTTTTTAAAAACAATTTTTTAAAATTTATTTATAAAATAGTTTTAAAAAACTAAAAAGTAAAACACAATCAAACAAACCCTTATTATCATAACATTAGAAAATAATTATTATTTTTCATCAATTTTTTTTATATTGTTATACAATAAAATAAATAAGAAAACAATTAAAAACATCATATACGAAAAAAAGGAAATCAATTTAAATTCACCAAAATTATGGTAAATATGAAGAAAAAAATGGAAGAGGGGCACGGGACAGACTCGAACACTATTTGTTGAGTTAGAGGAAGAGAGAAACGCGAACAATGATATTCCACTTCAAATTAAGGATAACAATATGCGTCTGCAACCTGATTATTTAAAAATTAAGGATTTGATTGTGATTACCATATCATTAACCTTTTTATCTATATCCTATTTATTGCAATCTATTTTTTTAATTATGGCGTTAAAGAGCCTTAAGTTTTCATTATTTTAACAGAGTAAGCCGTATATATTAAATATATATCATAATTTATTTATTTTAAAAAATAAAGTACTCCTTATATTCTTATTTATAATAAAAAAAATTGATAAATAAAAATTAATATATTTAATTTAAATTTATCAATTGTTATTGATTAATTTTTTTTTATAAATAGAAACAAATAAATAAACAATATGAAGAGGAATTTACGACTTTTCACTTTTTTCATTAATATCTCACACTCCTAAAACATATAAAAGTGCATATATTCTGCCCTCTTTAACAATTTGGAAGATTTCAAGTTATAAATAAATTATATTTTTCTATCTTTAAAATTTAATTAAGTTTAAAAGTTTTGAAATGTAAATTTTTAATATTTTTTAGAAAAAATCAAAATTTTTGGTGAATACAAAAACATCGAAATACAATTTCTTCATAAGTTTAAAAAAAATTTAAAATTTAATTGAATATAAAATTTTTAAAGACGAATGATTTAAACAAACTATAAAATATTTCTACAAGAAATTATAATTAAAATATTTATATATCATGTTATTTTAAAATTTCAAATATATAATAATTATGGAATTAGTTCTTCAAAACCCTTTCCTAAAAAGCAACTGATCCAAATATAACCTAAAGCAACAAATATTTTGAGTTGGAAGCGAACGAACTGAGAATTAGGGATGGTAATATAATCCGCACCCACGGATACCCATCCAAACCCGTTTGATTTGGGCGGGGGAAACCCGCTTTGATTGGGTGCGGGTGCGGGTGCGGAATTTCTCCGAAATTAAATTTCGGGGGCGGGGACGGGTTTGGGGTGATGATATCCACCCCGCACCCGCATCTGAACCCGCCCCACAAGTAATATTATAGTAATTTTTGAATTTTCTATACATATAGATATTAAATATACTTAATATTTTTTTAAAATATTAAAAATTATAATATTATCTCTATAGAAAATATTTTATTATTATCTAATAATAATTATTTTATTATATTAATTATAATAGATATGATTTTTAAATTTAAAATTTTATCTATATAAATGGATGCGAGTGTGGGCGGGGAAATCCGAACTCCGTTGTGGGCGGGGATGGGGGAATAAATTTCACACCCGCTATGAAACGGGTGCGGGTGCGGGTTTTCCCCGATTAGTCGGGTGCGGGGGTGGAGGAGGCAAAATCCGTCCCCAACCCGCCCCATTGCCATGTTTACCGAGAATATAGAGATATATTATGAACCTACGTGGAGGATTATACCATGCACCCCCACATCTAAACTTGTCACCCCTCAATCAACGTGAAAATACAATTTTGTCCTTTATAAAATCTTCAACTTTTTTAACTTTTATTTTGTCACCCCTCTTTTCAAAATATTCGAAAGTTTCTAAAGTTTCGATATGACAATTTCCAGAATTTTCGAAACTTTGAACGATTCGAAACTTCCGAAATAGAAAATTTCAGAATTTTCGAATCTTTCAAATAATTCAAAACTTTCGAAATAGGAAAATTTCGGAACTTTCCATATTTGAAAATTTCGAAACTTTTCATATTTGGAAAATTTCGAAACTTTCCAAATTTTCGAAATGTAATCCTTATTTCGAAAAATTTCCAGATTTGAAAATTTTCGAAACTTTCCAAATTTTCGAAATGTAATCCTTATTTCGAAACTTTCCATATTTGGAAAATTTCGAAACTTTCCAAATTTTCGAAATGTAATCCTTATTTCGAAAATTACCAGATTTGGAAACTTTCGAAATTATCCAGATTTGAAAATTTTCGAAACTTTCCAAATTTTCGAAATGTAATTCTTATTTCGAAAATTTGAAACTTCCGAAAGTTTCAAAAATTTAAAACTTCCGAAACTATCAATTTTGAAACTTATTATAAATTGTTAAAAGGATAAAATTGTATTTTTATGTGTCTTGAGGGAGTGGCAAGTATAAATGTGGAGGTGCATGGTATAATCCTTATCTATGTGTTATGCGATGATCCACTAAAGTTACTATACATAGACCATATTTATAAATTACAAATAAATATCCAAAATCAACCATGAAATTGGATACTGGTATTAATACATTCTATCAATATTCTAAAAACTAACTTTTACTCATTAGTCTTAGTCAATTAGTAATTTATTTTTCTAACAACCAATTAATTAATAAATTAATAGTTAGAAGGGACAACATATCAATTAAGTGTTTGGTTGTCACACATATGATTGGTACCAATTAAGTGTTTGGTTGTCACACATATATATGATTGGTACGTGGGCACCGCAACACCAATGTCAATGTCATCCAACATAAAATTTAAGTGATTAAACGTGATTGCAATTTTATTTTCTCTATTTTTACATTTACAAAATTGATCTCCTTATTTTAAAAGTCGACAGTTTTAATTCGTATTTCTGATTTTTTAACTAAAAAATGATGGCGTCAGATCTTTTAAGTAACATAACATATGATACGATAATGTAAAATGATTAACACTCATAAAATTAAAATAAAACGCAGTAAAAACTTAACTTTCAAACTTCGGAAATTTTTTCATATTTTTAATTTTAAATTACACATATTAAATATTAAGTTGGAAGATTGCATGGACAAGATTAAATTTGAAGTTGGTAAATCTAATACTCACCAAGTCATGCAATTTGACCGAAATTGTTATTCGTTCATGGTGCATGAAACAGTAAACTTAGTTCTACAGTTAAATATACTTTAAATCTATGTAATTTAAAATTTGTGTTTATGTCTTTTTATGAATTATTTTAATTATATATATTTTTATTTTTTTTTTTAATTTAAAAATAATGGATTTTTTTTTTTTTTTTTATAAAATTTCTTAAGGAAATCGCCTTTGCAAACGCGGGATTCCTTAAGGAAGTCGCAATTTGCAAAGGCAACTTGTAGGTGAGTATAAAAATGAGGTATTTTAGTATATAGTTTTGAAAAGAGAATATTTTAGTAATTTTTTTTGAAAAAGAGAATATTAAAAAAAAAAAACCCAATAAATGATAGTGATATTTCTAAAATCAACATCTTTCTAGTTTTTCCCCCTTTTTTTTTCCACTTCTATCTCTCTTTATATTTAAATCATTTGTGTTTGATCTAATTGTTCGGATTAATTAGAATATACAACGAAATATTAAAAATACATTAAATTCTTAATTTCTTGTAAAACTTGAATAAAAAAATTACAAAGTAAAGTCAACACCAATAATAATAGCTATAAAAGGAAAAACTAAAAACTTCACACTTCAAATTTTTTATTAAAAAATTTCTCTCAATGTGAAATAACAAAAATCATGAGAGCTAGTAAAGCCAAAAACTTTCAGTATGTAAATGTATAATCAAGAATTTTTCTATAGCACTAGGGAGCACCACATAATCAAACAAAAAAGTGAACACAAATTATCAAATTAGCAATAAAACATATTTGTATATCAAACTCAGAGGAAAACAAAACTACTTATAAAACTTAATTGTATATCAATTTTAAAAGTAAGAAAAACATATTAAAATTAAAATCTTATACAAAACAGAGTATATATGGATGGCAGCTTCTATTTTGTGCGACTACTGTTTTTCATGCACGCGCTGTTGGTTGTTTGCAGTCACTTTGGAGGTTTTAATTCCCTTTTATTTCACATAATAATGGATTAATTAAGGACCATTCCCACAAACATTGATTTCCTTTTAATTGATGTGAGCTCTCATTTGAGGAAGATCCACCAACATAATGATGGATTCTCCAGTGTTAAAATTTTCAACTCGAGTCTCTTAGCAAGGTAGAAAACTAGAAATAGATGAAAGAAAAAAAAAAAAAAATATATATATATATATATATATTTAAAAAAGAAACTATTTTATCTGCATTTTTATCATTTGCCTATTATAAAAATGGAGGAGTTTTATTATTTACTACTCCATTTGATGAAAAATGTTTAGCTATGCTAGCTTAGAAGGAGAGGTGCTTTCACTTTATTTGGAACGACCCTAGACTCTCATCATTCCCGCTTTTTAAGGTTTTTTTTCTTTTCTCTTTCTCATTTATTTATACAATAAAATACAACAAACATTATATTGGACCAAGTCTCACAAATGTCATATAATGCGAGAATGTTTAAACTAATATAATCCTTCTATTAAAAGAAATATGATATTATTATTTTGATTTTTGTTAGTTTATTATTAAATTTTTGGTCATTAGTAGTAGTTTTTTGTATAAATATTACTTGAGAAAAAACACAGATATACAGGCTTGTGGATTTTTTATCATAATATTCTCTTTTTTGAATAACTTAATTAAAATACCTCACTTTAAAAATTACAAAATTTTTTTACACTCGCATTTCCAGGATGCGACCAAATAAACGATTAATTTTTTTTTTGTATAGTAGGAGGTCGCATCTGAAATTAAAAAATACATCAAACTTAATATCAAACTTTATGTGGTTGACTAAATATACTAAAACAAACAATTTTGTTTTATTTGATTTTATTAATATAATTTTGATGTATTTTTTTTTCAATTTAATGTATTTTATTTGATTTTATTAATATAATTTTATTTTTTTAAATATTTTAATTATTTTTTATTAATTAAATTAACAATATTCAAATGTTAAAATAAAAGAAAAAATAATTTAATCTTACTACATAGTCGCATGAAAAAAATAAGACAATTTAATATATTCTTTTTAAAGTGGAGTATTTTAGTTAAATTTTTCAAAAAAGAGGATATTATGATAAAAAAATCTTTGTAGTATTAAAGTATCAAAAAGACCGGCTAATTAATTAATCTCTTCTCTTCAGTTTCCCTTTTCCATTTCCAACAAAAATTAATGATAATAAATAAAAATCTTTTTTATACCTTTCACCTTCCTTCTTTTTTTTTTTTTTTTTTT
>JBBPBQ010020324.1:3812196-3824373 GCA_037974755.1 Cicer yamashitae
TTTAATTTCTTCTTGTTAGAATCTCATTTACTTCAATAATAATATAACTTTTTTTCTTCCAACAATTCTCTATTTTTTATTAACTTCTTTGAAATTCCCTAAATTCCTTTAAATCTGAAATTTAACCACCTATCTTATTCTTTTCCCTTCCACTTCCCAAAATCATATCCTTCTTCTTCTTCTCCATTTTTTGCATAGAGTTACTCACCGGTATAATTAGTTTTTACTTTTTCTCAATTGAGTATCATTTATTGAACTTTGAGTACAATTTTCACATTATTCTTTTTCTATCAACCACACTTTATTTGTTCTTTTTTTTCACCTTCTATTTCGTTTCCCATCTTTCATATATATGATTCATTCTTTCGTTTCCCTATATTTTATATCAGTTTATGCTCTAACTTTCTCATCAACTATTTTTTGGCATGTTGTCTACAAATATTGGTACTTATCTTTGCTTAGATTAGGATTTGGGAGGCATTAATCCATTCAATAGTTGTGGAGTTATGACATTTGAGTTACATTTCAATTTCAAGTTGTGGTTTTCCATATTTTATGTTTAACTTTTTTAACTCTCTTGATTTTTGTTGTCATTATTCATGCAATTGTCGTTCTTACTTAATCTTTGTATAAAATAGTCTAATTATTACACTTGATTATTTGTGACTTAACTCTAATAGCAACGTGACAATTAACTCGCATGTAAAGGTACTTTATATACATGATATACTACATTGCGTATAAAATTGTATGTTTTTAATCCAACAAAATTGAATATTTTGGGATTGATGACTATTTGCATCCTAGACACGGAGTTCCTTTACATGATAATTGCATTCTTTGTTATTTGTGTTTTTCATTTTCAGCTAAGAACTTATTTGAGGACATGTGTTAAAATTTTGTTCATGTATTTTGAAATGTGAATGAAGTTTGATTTTCAATTTTACTTATTTTTTAGTTTCATCTTTTGATTTGGTGGCGGTTGAATTAATGCATCAAGTTTTCATACAAATAAAATTTGATGCTTGCATTCCACCATTCAATTTCTTACCATTTATTTTTAATTAAACTAAAAAATTGTAGTATTGAAATGCAAGCAATCTCTGAATGAATTTGGAATTGGAGGAAATGAACAAATACATAGGTTAGAATAAGGATGAAATTACTACTATTTGATACATCCCACCGAAGACAGTGTATGAGTTGTTCAAACTACACTATCATGCTTTTCTTCAAGCATTTTGTATCTATTTCAAAAACATCAGATTTTAGCAACAATGACATCAATTATCATTCTGTTTTTATCTTGAAGGAGTAATGTTATACCTACAATCAGAACACCAGCAAAAAAAACTTTCAATTACAATTATTAAACTTGCATAAATCGAGCGGAAATATAGTTATAAAATCAACCATTAATATTTATATTATAATAAGTTTTTGGCAACCACAAATTAAATTATTCAGATTTTTGTCTTTGTAACTTATCCTCTGGCCATCCTTTCGATGTATGCTTTGATATCCTAACCGAGGAAAAATACAGAGGATGACTGCCTTTACAAAATGAAAAATGATTTGAAACTCTCCTCACACGAAAATGAAAAGACCCAGAGTATGTTTGAGCACATCTTAGCCAAAACTGGCTACTTTTCTTTTATCAGTTAAGACTCTAAGTGCTGTTTCCAAGTAACCTTTTATAATGATCATGAGATCATCCAGCAGTACTTAACATTTGATACTGGACAATGTTATTAAATGTTAACTTGTTATCATACTTCTGCTTAAATTCACAGATATTTATTACTCGGAATAACAGAATGCAGTATATGAAGATGTAAAATTAGTTATATTGCTCAAGAAAACATATTGCATAGTGTGCTCTACTCTGAATACACAAGAATATGGTCGAGTTTCTCAAACAACCTTCTTAACTGAATAGGTTCTTGTGTTCGAAAATATTTTTACAGTTTCTATGCTGTTCGAAAATAAACTTCATTGGTGGTTTATGTTGATTCCTATTTTTATCACGTAAATTTGGTCACTTGTTTCACCATCAAGTAGGCATTCTTGGAAACATCATCACCATTAAACGCAGTAAAAGCAAATACTCTCCCATATCTGAACCCCTGAAACTATACAAAATATAGTCCCTCTTCCAATTTGGGAGTCACTCCAAACTCAACATTTTTTTAACCCTGGACTTTATCTATTGTTGAGTGCTATAATAAAGTAGTCTTAGATATTATGTTAAAATGTTAATATCTTCACATGCTAAGATATTATTATTGTAATAAGCTCTATCAGAAAAAAGGGAAAAACAATTAATGTAATATTTGTTGTAATTTTGGACCACCATCGCAACTCAATCGATATATACCATAAACAACTCTTATTAAACCTGCATAACAATGATTAATTACATAGGATCTGAGGCGTCTCGGATGACTGTCGTCCTTAAGGATTTAAACGCCCGATGAACGCAAATCTCGAAAGTACAACAAGTCCTTTCCCCAATGCAAAGGTGACAGAACATCTTGAATTTAATGAATATAAAAATGTAACCCAGGAACTCAGTTTAATTTTAGGAGAGAAAAATAAATTTTCAGAGCTCAGAAAAATACAAGAGAGGGAGTACATATACTGTGCGAGTAATTTTGTGTGTGTGTAAATATCCTTCTGCAGAATACGCATGTATGCTTATTAAAACAAAAATCAACATTGTTAAAAGAAAAATTAAGGCTTGCAGTAAGAATAGTAGCATGTTGTAGTTGAGAAAAGTAAGGCCACTAACAAAACACTACACAAACCTTTGGAAAATATACTTCATTAATTAAATAAAAACCGTGGTAAATAGTTAGTTACAGTTTCACTTTTTTTCAATTTCATATACTTAATTTCTTTGATGAAAACCAAAATAAGATCTTCCATTTTGCTATAAAAATTCATATGTGGAAGTTTATTAATATACATCTGAGTTGTCTGCTTATTTTCTATGCTATTAATATAACATAGATTTGTTAGTATATGTTATTTAAAAATATGATGTGAAGGCACATGTAACTAACTAGTTTATTACTATAAAATGCAGTTCAACTGAAACCATGCAAGCATAGATTCATTGGTGGGGGAAGCTCACTTCAGCTAAACCTTATTAGTTTTTTTATATTAAGTTTACCATATTTACAAAATCGATTTATAAAATGATAAATACCCTTTTTATAAACTATTTTTAATTGTTATCTCTTTTTAATGTGAAATTTGAGTATTTTTCCAATAAACGAATACAACCTGCATAACTAAAACAGTATCTCTACGGCTTCTCCAACCATACAAGTAGATCAAAATCTCATTGTCATACATTCAATGTTCACCTCTTTTTTCACTATAAAACAAACATATTAATCTAAAAAAAGAAAACAAGACAAAACCACCGAAAGCATGTCATGTGACAAGAGTACTTTGTGTATTTTTGTGCTTTTGAATATATAGATTGAACCCAATATATTACATAAGGAGCAAACGAATGTGCAGCGGCGAAAGGTATGGTCCTGTGTTTAAGGTTGTAATAATTAACGGGTATGTGACCTCAAACTTTTTGGAGCACTATAAAATTAAAGGGTGAAAGCAATTTTGAGGCATAAAGTTGTAGATATGTATGGATCATTCAACAAACGGACAATATAATACACCTGCGATTCACATAATGGATTTGTCAACAAAAGGGATTATAAACCAACATTACAGTCCCTCATGTTTTCACTATCATAATCATCAGAAAATGCTTGGCTATAAATGGCTCTTATATCATATGCTAGATTGGGCCTATTTGGGTTACTGTATACAAAAATACAATTATATATAATAAATAATTACTTTAGTTCATTGTTAATGTAAAATTAATTTATTTTCTCTTGTAGTAATTAGAAAGTGTAATTCAATCATACCTTAATGACAATATGATCGGGATTAATTAGCAACTCTATACAATGTCAAATAGATTATTTAAACTATAAGAGTTTCACTTCTTTATTTCTTGCACTAGGAACTAATTTCATTATACAACTTGCGTTTATAATTGCATTATCACGTCCCAGGACAAAGTTTGATACAGATTGTAGCTTTAGAATAAATGTGCGGTGACTTTACTTTTACCGGGAAAACAAGTAACCTCCTACAATATAGTAAATTATAATTCCAATTTCAATTATTAAAAACATTTACATTTAATCTAGATTAGATTAGATTTACATTTCGATTTGTAAATGAAAAATAAAAATTGAATCTAGATTCTTTGTTATTGTACATTTACACATATTCACGCGGTAATATATCTCGATCGTTAATTTGTAACCCAACCACGTTGATTTCAATAGTTTTATACGATATTAAATCCCAGTTGTACATCTCAAATTGAATGCTAAATCCAATTTCCTAAAGGTCATGTAAAATGATCTGAAAATGAAATCAAAAGGAAACGTCTTGTCATAAACTTTATCCATAAACATTATGATTAATTAATTAATCTGCTAGAGCCAGTGTGCCTTGTTATAGGAAAGAATACTACTTTGTTACATATAATGACCGACATAGATGTCATCCTTGGCCACGAAATTTAAATGCGCATCACCATTAATCTTCTCATATCCCTTCATTTTAGGGATTCGAACTTTTCACGGGTCATTCTCAAATCCTATGCTCTTAGTATAACTTTTTTCACATCTTGTCACTAACCAATTAATTACCGGTAAACCATTATTTTGGTTTAGGAATATGTACGGCATTGTCATTTTACTATTAATCAAAATTTTAAATTAGTGTTTAATTCAATTAAACGTCTTAATTTAGTCTCTCACATTAAGTTGATTTATAATTTATTAATATGGATTATTATATGGTATATAATGAGGTGTCATTCTCTCTCTTTCACGTGTGTATTCAACAAGACAAAATCAAAATAATAGTAAATTCAAAATAGTTTCAAAAAATTTCTTTATCTTCTTCATTTTATTATTCATCTTCTCTAGCCATAAACTTTTCCTCCAATTTCTTCTTCATCTCTAACCTTAAATTTTCTCTCCAATTTCTTCGTCATCTCCTTTCTCCAATTTTTCTTCATTTTCTTCCCCCCAATTACATCATACACGTGTTTGAAGTACTTCATCGTTTATTAACTTCTTCAACCTTATTTCTGTATAATATCTATTAATTATAGGCCCTCTCAGAAAAGTCTTTCTCTTTTCTCTCCTTTTTTTGTCTTCCAATTTGGGTATCCTCCTTTGTAAAGTTGTAAAATCGATATGAGATGGAAAAGAGAAGAAAAAAAAGTGGATGGATCTCAACTATAGAGAAAATAAAAGAGAGGATGAAGTTATAATTGAAAATTTAAAAACATAAAAACAAAACTACCCACATTTTTTAGCGAATATGAATTGGTTTTTTTTGTTTGTTTCAAAATGTTGTGCTATGTATTTGGGGAAAGAACATATTTTTAAATTATTATTTTATTTATGACATATTGTTGAGTTAGAGACTAAAATGATTGTGCTATGCTGCTCACAGACCAAAAAAGTGATTTACCCAATTAATTACTACAATTTAAAAGCTTCAAGCCACACAAACATAAATAGGAAATAAGTCACCATCTTTACCCATACAAATTGAAGGGTAATGCAAGATTCTTATCTTTCTTTCATAATAATTTATAGGATATAGATGACACTTAAAGGGGAAAATGTGGGCCAAAATTGCTTGAATCGGTCCCCTATTTTCTAAGTCCAATCAAGCAAGGTTTTGGATAATTTTGGCAAAATTGCAATGCGGGTCTACTTTTGGTTGGCAGATATCATATGGCCACTTGCTACTTTTAGAATATAGATAAATGCAAAATCTAATATATATCATATCAACCTATATGATAAAACAGCAACCATAGTGATCAATTACCTTCGTGAAGAAGAAAATAAGCATTTAGTCTCTTCCTAAGAGGAACTTACATGAAGAGGCAGAGAGTGTAGTGCAGCCAAGGATGACTTGCCGGCGACTAGGCAAGTTTATAGCTATCTCTCTACCGGCAAGTTGTCATTGGCTATATTAGACTTTCTTCTTCTCATGTAAGTACCACAGTTAGGTTCAACCATTTTGAAGTAGGGAGCATTCCCATGACTACATATAAGATAAGTACAATTTTGTTGATAATTATTCTTCTCAACCAAAGTGCTATATTGATATCTGAGTTTGAAAATGGAGGTTGTGTTTGGTTTGAGATAATGTCCTGTTTCCTTTTCATGTTCTTACAAAACTATTATGTTGTATTCACTTGGTTTCATTTTCCTGCTTTCAATTTAAAGGAAACAATGTGTTAGTTTTATAATTAAAAGAGAAAAAAAAAATTTAAAAAAAAAAAAAACCTTCTTTTTTAAAACCAAACATACCTTTTACATGTGCATTATTTCTTTTTTGTCATGTCATTTTCTTAGACCAATTGAAAAATGAAGCTTCAACAATGACAACCACATTTTGATGAGAGTTAAATTAAGTCTTAAACTGAGAATGAAGAGAAATAGCAAACTTCTTATAGAGTAGAAGGTGATCAATATTAACATTGTTATCAAGGTGATTTTATGGATTTTACAGGTTGGGAATGCATATTTATCTTTGGGCTGCCCATATAGCCATATGAGCAAATAGTATGCATGCATGCACATAAAGGGTAGTTAAATTAAAAGTGAGCCAAGCAATTAGATGCGGCTTGTTGCGGATATTAAATCAACTAAATCATTCCATTAATGAAACATTTGCAATCATGTTTACATGTACGGTTTTAAATTGCAGATGCGGTTGCCTATAACGATTGCGGACATTGCAACGGTTGCAATGCGTATTGTTGTCGTTGAGGTGTGAATTTATCTTTTATGAACACAAAATATTATAATTTATTACTAATATTTTAATTCACATATTTTTTATTCTATCTTTAATATCTTATTATCAACTTTCTATCACTTTAACATTTTTAATTCTTTAAAATACACTCTAAAAAACCTATGATACAAAGACAAAATAAAATAGAAAAATAATGTATTTGATCGTTACATAGTCTATGTCGTTCTCTATGTGATGTGATGCAATCGTTGCACCTACGATGTTGTGGTTTTTATGTGAATTACAATTGCACCATAATTGCGGTCCGATGCGTTGCCGTCATGGCTGCAAACCCAATTTGAATCCCTAATCATGGCATATATAGATGTTATGGACGCTTCAATGAACAGTGTGGTTCATCAATACTTGCATATTATAACACTTGTGTTTGGCCCTTGAAAATGCTTCAAACATCAGCTAATAATATTACCGTAAATTTATTTTGAGTCATTATCATCCTAAATTTTGTACTTTTTTCTGTTCACATATATATTATAATTAAATTTAAGAATTTTGTCACTAGACCTACTACGAACTATGGATCACCCTTTCATTTTGGTTGTGGATTGCAAAAATTTAAATTATTAAATATGGGTATACTTTATGGGGGTCCATAAAATTGACCAATTTGAAAAAGGAAAAGATGCATATATGATATGGTGGCTAAATCAGCAAGGGCAAGAGAAAAGAAAAGTATTGAAAATGATGGCAAAATTTGTGTCTTTACAAGTTAGCAAAGGTTTTGATTTTTATAAAACCGAAATCAAATATTGTTTGAAAAAACAAAATGACGGCCAATTCTACGGTGAACAACTAAAATAAGTGGTGTATGGTGATGATGCATATATTTTCCTTATTTTCAATTGTCTTTCCTGTGCTAAAATCTAGTAGAAGAAAATTGTTCAAAGTCTTGATTGTTGAATATTCCACAGAGAAAACGGGTATAAAATGCACTGATTTCAATTTATTGTGTCTTGGTAAATATAAAAGGGAAAGACACTCAAAATAAAAGTATGTTTGAGTTTGTGGCTTGTGGGGGTGAGTGGAATAATTTGGTGTGGCTGGTCTTGCATTAGATTTCGAGGAGAAATAATTAATATAATATCAGAAATAGTATGAATTGACGTGGTTTTAAATAAAAGTTTATGACTGCAATTTTAATTGTAACATAACATTTTTTTTTATATCATCCAAACCATAATTGATGCTGCATTTGACCGCTATTTAAAACGCCAGAGTTATGTGCATTTTGGTTACACTAAATATTTGAAGAAAATCAAGCTGTTCTTCTTTATAGTCAACTATTCCTTTCACAGGAACAGAACGACTATGAATCAACTACAACTCCTACAACACAATTGTTGAATAACACTCATGAACAGAAATACATACTACACTTGACAAAATACCTCAGTCATATATCAAATATACATGATTAATATTCACTTATTAAGTCTATAGACACTCTACTGAATCAATAATAGCAGTATTAGCTTAGTGGTTCATTAATTAAATAATTAATTAGAGTATGCAAATTTAAATCACAAGTCATAGATTCACTTGCCTCCTCCGAAGCAAAATATATATATATATATATATAGAAGAGAGAATTATGTAACTTCATCATTTTATGTTACTAAATTTTTTAGATAAATAACTATATAGTCGTGTACTCCATGAAAAAAAGTGTGCTTAAATGAGTTGAGACTTCCTATGCTAAAAAACTTTCAAAAAAATATTACGTGATTAATTATAGAGAATACTGGAATATAAAATTTGACATAAAATAAGACATAAATACACCGATATTTTATGAAATACAAAACATAACATACACTATTATATTTGTGTCAAATTTGTTAATTATATGTGCATTGAGAAAATAATTCGCAACGGGTTAAAAAGGTTAAAAAGATGATATTGACATTTGACAATCTTGCTATTAATTAGTGTCTTCAATTGGAAATTGGATTATACACAATTACGTAATTGATTTGAGTCACCTGATCTTAAATCGGTGGTTGAGATTGTTTAAATATAAATAAGTGAATCTTAACTCTTCAATTAACACTAATTAAAATAAATAAAGTGTCTTCAATAAACTATATAACTATTAGTAAAAACTTGAAAAGAGATCATAAATCCGATTTTGTAAAGATGGATAGATCTAATATTAAATTTAATGTATTATGAGAGTTTATCAATTTGGATCGACTCTTCTTATCACGTCGTTAATATATTACATCTCCCTCTCTGTTCCTATTTTTCTTAAGATATAAAAGAGATGAACACGTATTGATTATTTTTCTTTATAAAATGTTTTCCCTTAAAAATGATTTTGTCGAGAGCAATGAGTTATCTGAATATTAAAATAAAATAAAAGCTAACAATTAGGGGGTAAAAGCACTTAAATAGATCTCAGTAGGGAATAATGAAAGAAAACTAAGGAGCAGTCTTATTATAATGCATGTTTACATGAAGAGATCTAAAGGTTGATATTGATTTTACATCAATGAAGAAGAAGACTGAAGCTGATGAATCTTGACCCAAGGCATATCCGATGGCTGAAAAGGAGAATCATTCACAATGAAAGAACTTAACTTTGGTGCAGATATCACATATTTGTAAGTCGGGTCATAATTGTTGATGGTCAAATTGGTGAGTGTAGCATTGGTTACATTAAGGGTTCCTTCCACTTTTAAAAAGATATCTATAGGATGAACAAAACAACAATTCTTAATGAAAAGACTGTTTAACTTATTACAACTGGAAAAGGGTTCAGCATAACCATTATCATCCGTTTGAATCCCAACACAATCAAGATGCAAACTTGTTAAAGAAGGAAGGTGAAGATAGTTAGGAAGTCTAGTTCTTCTTTTATCATAAATTGAAGCTGAGATATAAAGAGAGGTCAAAGAATGAGAAGTAAAGACACAATATGGCAAACCAACATTCGCTGGGACAACTACTTTTAATTTCTGGACGCCACGAATGATAGCGTGTTCAATGAGATCACTGAATATTTTGTGTTGAAATGAACCGTGACGGTTGAAATCAAGTGTTTGTAAGGGATAGTTTCCCTTACTACGAGATGACACAATATTAGAGACACATTCTGCAAAAAACCATGGTTTTTTGAATTCAAAGGTATTTAATTTTAGATCATGGAGGTGTTTCCAGAGATTTTTCCAACGTTTTGAGAGTGTGCTAGTCTTGACGATGTCTTTTATCATCATGAATGACATTATATGAAGCAGAATTGCGTTTGGCAAGTCACTTAATCTGTCTCTCTTTTGCCTCAGCCTCTCACTCCTCCTTGGTGGCTCCATTTGCTCTTCTAGTGTGATCAAAACAAAAACAAAAAAATATATAAGATTCAGTCATTGTCGCTTCGATTTGTTAAAAAAATAGATATTTTTAGAATTGAACAAACAGGCAAAGAAACGAGTGAAAATACCTTGTCAGTTGAACAAACTATGAATGGATGTCTTCTAAGATTTGGAATGGAAGTGATATATTTGAAGGAAATGAAAGACGGTGGGTTAACTCCCTGATTTAAAGATTGGTAATTTGTGAGCAAGTGAAAGTAATGATGTAAGATCAAACTTTGTGAATGCGTGTAGCTGTTTCTTGGGTTAATTGTGAATGAATCATCTCTAACTACATGAAAGACATGTGTTGTGTTGTGTTGTGTTGAAATGTAAAATTTGTAGTTGTTATCTTTCATGCACATTTTAAGGTGAAGCACCTCGTACTATGTTTCATAACAATTGAACAAATCATTTTGCGTACTCCTGTTTTTAACGGATTTTTTATATGTTATTTGTAATTAGATTTTATAAATAAAATATCTAAAGTTAAAAGTAGATTTAATAAAAACAGAAAATAAGAATATGGAGAAATATAATAAAAGGTGATGTTAATATTCTTAAGTTGAACGTCTTGTTTTATGTTCAAACTGAAACGAGTTAATTATAGTGAAATTTATCATTTTTAACGAAAAGAAAAAGATAAATTATGTTTAAATTGAATATTAAATACTTTAAGAAAAAAATTTAAGTGTGTTTTTTATGGTAGAATATTTTCAAAATAATATTCACAAATGTCATTTATTTAATAATTGATGTAATATTTTTATATTCAATAACATTGAATGTTATTTGTATAACATTAAATTACATCATCAATGTGATTGAGCAAAAGCTCTTAGAAAGTCCTAATATTCTACATCTCTTGCTTTTTTCTACCCACAAAAATAAAAATAGATTGCCACCTAACTCTTACACTATATTTCGTGAACGCTATACTGCAACTATATTTCTTCTATTGAACAAATAATTTTTACATTTTAAAATAAGAGTTAAAACAAAAGTTAAAACAAAATTAAAGTTTTCTTCTATTTTTGACTAATTTACTGTTTTTTCTAATATACACTAAAATAATATTTGATAATATATAATGTACTTTTTTTATATATACACAATTTTTATTTAAAAAATAATCACAACTATATCAGCCATCAAATAATCTTATAAAAGATATTGAGGAAATGAAAATTTTTATGAATTAAAAGTAGTACTAATGACTATTTTATAATTTTGCATGAAAAGTTATAAGATTATAAAATCAAACTTTTATTATTGAAGGAACGCTTGTACAAATAATGTTTTTACTTAATATCAATTATATTTCAAAATAAAACTATATAAGATGAACTTACAGAGTTATTTACATATCCTTTCAGGGAAAATTTATTTGAAGCTTTGATTACTATATATTATTAATTAGCAGCAACACTCACATGTTTTAGTTTTTTTTTTTTTTGGTCTTATGATTTAGTTATTTAATTTCATTAATCTATAATATTGATTTTCTTTTTATAAAAAGAAGTTTAACATTCAAGGCGCGGAGTTTATATCCCCAAGAAAATATTTTAAAGTGACAATTAATGCTAATTTAATTAATAATAACTTCATCATTCCCAAGTTTTTGAAATAATGTGCAAAATTTTAATTTGTAATTGTTTTCATCATCCCAACACTTTCAGAAATTATCTTAATTATCAAGTATCCATTAAGTTTTTAAAAAATGAGGACTGAGAAATTATTAATAATAACATTGATATTAATGGTCATTTTAAAATGGTTTCATATAAGATTTTGAACTATGTATTAGTGAAACTCTTACCAGTAAGCTAATACGTATGAAACAAGTAACTTTCAATTATATAAATATAATATTTTAAAATATTAATTC
>JBBPBQ010020324.1:3825009-3844116 GCA_037974755.1 Cicer yamashitae
TTACATTTTTTTAATATATAATAAATACTACAATTAAAATATAAACTCATTTTCTGTTTTCAAAGATAAACAAGTAAAACAATTTAAAATATCAAAAAAATTAATATTACGACCAATTTTTTTAATTTTCGTGATTTAGTGAAAGAAATCTTATATATAAATATGAATGTTTTAATATTCAGTGATTTATATTGGTCTTTTATTTTTTTTAAATATTTTCACTAAAACACGTTGCTATGGATAATTAATTTTAAGAGAGGTTATTTTTATTGTAGAGATTAAGGGAGATATGCCATAGCAGATGTTTTAGACATTCACTTCCTACATCTCTCATGAGGTTTTTTTGTGTTTTGTATGTGTAAAAATATATGAGATACTTATATTATATGATTGTATAGTTGAGCATTAATTTAGGCTTATTGCAAGCCAATAATTGTTACCATAATTGTTTTTGTTTAGAGCAAGTAACTTCAGTTCACCTGTCATGTACTCATTTCAAATTCTTTTTGCATCAAGAAAAATTCATGCAAAGAGATTCATTAGCAACACCGGAACATAATATTATCACCGAACATAATATTATCAACATATATTTGTTAGACAATTTTCTAAAAAATTAGTATCTATCTTTTCTCTTATAAAATCATTTTTCACTAAAAAGATATTAAATTTGCCGTACTAAATTTTGGAATTTGTTTAACACTGTTGAAGGCGTAATTCAGAAATTTAAAATCTTCAAAATCAAGTTGTTGTCTCACCGATACTTTTTTGTTTATAAAATAATTGTAAATAAATTTTTCACATCTATTTGATAAAGAAAAATACTATTTTGTGCAACAAATATTAAAAGCATATGAACAACATCAAGACTAGCAACAAGAACAAATTTTTCAATAAAATCAATATCTTCCTCTTGTGAGTAGTTTTGAGCAACTAAGTTTGTTTTGTTTCTTACTACTCTACCTTCGTTGAACTTATTTCTGAAGATCCATTTAGTATTGATGAGATTTTTTTTAGTCGAGGTACTAAGTCTAATACTTTATTTGCATTAATTCTTTAATATTGTTGGAAATGATCATAATAATTATAGATAAATTAGTTATTATAAAATTAAATGTATTTAATTATCATTTTTTAAAATAAATGTAAAATATATACTTTTATTTATAATTTATATGAAAAGAAGCATATATTTTTAGTTTGTTTAGATCGAAGATAAAATAATTTAGTAAAATATTTTGAAAATTTCCAAAAAAAAAAAAAAAATTTGAACTATGAAAGAGCAAACGGAATGAAATCCCATGAATTTATCCCAATGGTTGAGAGGTACAGTAAATGTAGAAAAATAAAAATTGATTTACACATGAATGCAATTGTGCGAGATTTGGTAGATCCGATAAGAGTGGATTGCATCGCCACCTCCATCACCACTCATCCTCAAACCCTTCTCAGGAAACGCTACTGCTGACGACTTCAATCCCAAATTATTCATTCACTATCCTCTTCAAATCACTAGGTATTAAAACAACTCTTGCTTGTAATGGAATTTAACCTCTTTATTTTACATCAATTTCTTGTTTTTCGCCCAATTTTTGAACTACTACCTAAATCACCACTCAAATTGTATCTCCATTCAGATTATTTTGTGTCCGTTTACTTTATGAAAACATTTATTGTTTTTATTTTCTATAATTTGTGTTCGTTTTGATTTAATTAAGTGAATAATTTTCTAAATTTCTACAAAATGTCAAAAAGTTGTTTTCATTATTATTTTCGAAAATGCGGCTTTATTGACTAACATTTCATATTCTCTTTGTAATCTTCAAAAGTCTCTTCTCAAAATAAAATGAACTCAAATTTTATGAAATCAAAATAGAAAATGTTTTCACAAAACAAAGGGACTATAGTTTTCCCTGCTTGTTTTGTGTGTAGTTTCTATATCTGCAAGAAATTTAGTGAGTAACTATGTTCCATCAAATATTATCTGAATCCATTGCTTTTGATCTTACTACAAGAGAATCAGAGTAATCGGAGCCAGCAAGGCGGAATGAGTGATAGGCTGAAGATGAAGAGAGACAGTCTCAATGACTTGCCCAATGAAATTCTGCTTCATATAATGTCACATATGATGATAAAGGATGTTGTTAAGACCAGTGTCTTGTCCAAAAGGTGGAAGAATCTATGGAAATACCTCCCTGATCTTAAATTAAATACCTCTGAATTTAGCAAGCCTTGGTTTTTCACTGAATGTGTGTCTAATATTGTGTCATCTCGTAGTCAAGGTGATTATCCTTTACGTACTCTTGACTTCAATCGCCATGGTTCTTTTCAACATAAGATCTTCACTGCTCTCATAACACATGCTATGTCTCATGATCTCCAGCAATTGAAGATAGTTGTCCCATCCAATATTGGTTTGCCCTATTCTATCTTTTCTTGTCATTCTTTGACCTCTATTTACATTTCGGTTTCGAGGTATGATGTCAAGAGAAGAACTAGACTCCCTAAGCATCTCGACCTTCCAGCTTTAAAAAGTTTGCATCTTGACTTTGTTGGGATTCAAGCAGATGAAAGTGGTCATGCTGAACCCTTCTCAGCTTGTACAAATTTAACCAATCTGTACATTGATGAGTGTGTCTTAGTTTACCCTAGCTCTCTCTCCCGTGATGTGGAAGGAATCCTCTATGTAATCAATGCTTCACTTTCCAATTTGACTATCAAGGATACTTTAACTCAAAAAAACATGAGACCTGAACCAACTTACAAATATGTGATATCCACGTCGAAACTAATTTCTTTTACCGTAAATGGTTCTCCTTTTCGGGCATCTTCTGTACCTCAGGGGGTGAAGATCGAGCTTCAGTCTTCCTCAGTGACGTAAAATCAATACAATCACCTCGAGATCTATTCAGGTAACATGATAATAAGGGTGCTCCCTTTCTCTCTCATTACACAATGTAATTAAAGATGATAGAAATAATTTTCTTTTGATATGGATTATTTTGTTCACGAGGTTGATGGATATTGTACTTTCTCTTTTCGTTTTTTTTCACTTTCAGTTTTCATTGTATCTTTTTCAACACTACTCGTTTGGCTTCGGAAAAGGTTTTAAATTGATGGTTTGTGATTTAAATTGACATACTCTATAAGTATTTAATGAAACATTAAGCTAGTAGTGCTATAATTGATTGTAAGGTTTAATTTGTTGATTGGATGATTTTTCCATATGTTCAGTTTCATTCAGGGTCAGCTATTATGTGTGTATAAAAAAAACTATTATGTGTTGTTATGATAGAATCATACCCTAAAATTCATATTCATATATTTGTTGTGTGAAATTCTGCAGGTGACAGAAGAGTGGTTTCCATGCAATGATATTAGATGTCCTAAAACTTATTGAGTATTGAGTTGACCAGTCCATCTGATCATTTTACTGAGAGGTCTGTTGATCAAGTGTATAGTACTTACTATGCATTTCTGTTTATGTTCAGCAAGTGTTAAATTTAAAGAATACAGTGTTGTATGAGTTGCAGTTGATTCATGTTGTTCCTGTGAAAGGAGTAAGCAGAACAGCTTCATTTTCTTTAAAATTTGGTCTATTATCAGTAACCAAGACGCACCTAAGTCAACACAGGGAATAACGAAGGATTCACTGGAGAATCTTAGAACGTCCTCTATCATTTAAAAACTCAATGTATGTTACATAAATCAAATTATAACTTGATTATGACTATTTTATGTATGAAACTCATTAGAAATAGGTATGAAAGCAATCCATTTTGTTAGAGATTGTCCCATTGCAATGACCAATGGATCATTCCAGATAATTGGGCAGCCTTTATTTTGGTAATTTACACGATTGGTGTGTATTGAAATTGTCAAACCACTTCACTTGTGATGTTAATGGGAATTGGCAATGCCATTTGGGCCACAACTTATTATATGCTTTTATTTGACCTGTTCGTCCGCGGGAGCTGATTTCCCACTTGGTCTCAAGTTATAATGTCGCGTCAAAGCTGAGTGTGCATTGTGTGAAGAAAATCTATGATCACCTGAACATCGATTGGTGTCCTCCTGTTAACGGTTTCGTCAAATTGAATATGGATGGAGCGTCGAAGAGGGATAATCGGATTGTTGGGTACGGTGGTTTAATTTGTAACTCTGATGGTAGATGACTATGTGGCTTCTCCAAGAATCTAGGATTACGCAATGTGTTTATTGCGGAACTTTGGGAAGTGGTAGAAGGTTTGTCTCTTGCTTCTTCTATTGTTGTTGCGGCCATTCAAAGGGTGGAAGATATCTCTATGAATGCAAGGAGTCTCCTTCGTAAAATCCAGGGTCTCTTAAATCAAAATTGGGAAGTTCTGTGTTGTGCATCAATATTGGGAGACCGATTCTTGGGTTGATATTCTAGCAAACAATGACTATCTTCAAGAAGCTACTTTGATGGTGCATGAGTAACCTTTCGGACAAGTTTTACTTTGTGATATTCTGGGAGTTAGTCCTCCCCGTCTCATTCCTTTATAGTTTGTTCTTATGGGCTTAGGCTCCTTCTAGTATAAAATAAAAATGAGTAGTTTTTCCTTTGGGCTTAGGCCCCTTCTAGTACAAATAAAAAAAGTGGATGATGTTGATCTAACCTCCTACGTTTTTATTTTTTTTAATTGAATTTTAGTGTAAATATATTATCGGATTCTAGCTACTAATTGTGTATTGGGAGTGGTCGAACAAAATCAAGAGTGGATGAGCATTTTCCAAAAAAATAATGAGGGAGCAACTTTCATATGGTTAAACCATAGAAATCTCCCGGCTCAAATAAGGACTATTCAAACATTAATTAATTAAAAAAAAAAACACTTTTTTATATGAATGTATTCAAAAATAAATTATTTTATATTTATCATACTTTTAATTAAAATTAATTTTATAAAATTACTTCAATAAATATTAATTGTCACCACAAAATTAAACATTAATATTTGTGAATACATGATTGTGTGATTTTGATCTCTTATTGGAACAATTTTGATCCACCAATGTTTTTTCCTTTCTAATTTTGTAGCTTCCCTCTTAATTTTCCCCCAAATTTAGTCAGCATGACTATTAAAATAAAAATGTCAAACATGGTTTGATATATTAACTTCTTCTTTGTCTTATTTTTAAATAAAAAAATGTCTTATTTTTTAAATAAAAAAATTAGATGAAGAAGAAGTTCATGTACAAAGCCATATTCTCCATCTTATTATAACTCAATTTCTTCCCAAATCAAAAACCATAAAATCTTAAATTATTCCAAAAAAAATTCATGAACATCAATTTTCTACCAACTCTTATTATCGGACCACGATTCACAGTTATCAACCACAACAACCACAACCACCTGAGGGACTTATCTCCAAAAGAACTAAGCTTGCACAATTTGGAGAAATTTTAAATTACATTTCTCTCTTTCTCTTTCAATTGCGGAGTAAACACAAGTAAATTAACCATTTCAGTATTATTAAAAATAAATAAATAAACCATTTCAGCAGGCGAATCAAGCAAGCCAACTTGTTAGCTTTATAGCACTTTGATTCTTGGTGTGTTAAAATTGTAGAAAATAGCCTTAACGTTCATAGTATCCATTATTAATTTTCGTTTTGAATCATCCCTAACAAATTTGCATGCTCCTTCAGGCTACTCAGTGTAGTAGTTTACAAACCAAGCTATATGAAATTGTCAGCAGTAACAATGAATTAGAAGTGTACATGGCATTCTCAATCTGCATCAATGATAAAGTAACCACTCTCCTCGTCGTTACTAAGATCCTTCCCAAAACTCTTCCTTGCATCTGCAGGTTCTTAACGAAAGTAAAAAAAAATACTGAACCTGAGATTTGAATTCCAGATTCCCCTATTATTTGGTACTTTAATTGTCTTTCCTTCTTTCAACTTTCACCCCTTACAGAACATGGACTACTGACTGACTAAGGTGATCAATGCTGAAAGCGAAAAATGTGGCCTACAAACTAGACCAAATATCAAGGACCTGTAAAAAGTAATGAAATTAGTAGATCCCATATTTATAAACATGATACTCCCCATGTCCCATAATAATAGACATATTTTATCATTTCATTCAGATTAAGAAAAATGTATAAATAAAAAGAGAATAGTACTTTAAACGAACCATATCAAGTATTATTGTATCTACCATTAACATAAATCATAAATGTAAAGTGGAAGCTATTGAACTAGGAGTGGTGCACGTAGTATTAATTATATGGTACAATTGAAAAATATAATTGATATTACATTGAAAATAGATAGTGTCAATTATTTTGGGACAATTTTTTTTGTAAAAAGGTCAATTTTGTGGTACGAAGGGAGTAATAAGATATGAACCAAATCCCAATTAGTTTGGATTTAACTTTAACTTATGGGAGCTTTTATGGTCTTTGTTCTTGTGAAAAACACATTACATTACAAGCTCAGATATTTATGGAAAATTTAAATGGGAGAGCTTTTGGAAACATTGATATATGAACTTATGAGTTATTAATAAGAGACTCAACTTTATTACTGATCTTTTTTAATATTTCTTTCTCCATAGGTGTTTTTTGAGAACATTATCCAGACAGACACTAAATTACCAATGGTTAAAAGGAAATTTTCCTTCTAGCAAAAACAATTCAGGCTAGATTATGCACGGTTGACATGTACAAGATAATAATACCCAGCCAAAACACGGGAAAAAACTGACCAGCGCCTATTACCCAAAAATTTTAAACAAGCAATGAAGTAAGGGCTTGAGTGAAATATTTGGGCCATTCATGAAGGAAAAGGACCAAGTGCAAGGTTTAAAAGATATATCATTGCATGCTTAGTATTTACTAGTTGGTCTACACCAATTAATTGCATGCATGACCATAAGATAATTATGTTAATAACATTTTGAAGCTTTGCCACTTCAGATTGACTTCATTTCTTTTACAGAATATAAGCATAATAAATAAATAACTCATGCTAATTAAGAATACTAGTTAATCTCATTTAAATTTTTTAATATGATATATAAAAAATATAATCGCATCCTCCAAATTATTCTTCATTGAAGCTTGTATCACGGAATGAAATGGGTTATTGAAATCTTAAATTTTAAATTAATGGGACATTTTATGAATGATATCATTAAATAAAGTAAAATTAGTTTAAGATTTTCTTAAATTTTATACCACCAAACCTTTCTTTTTTTTTTGCTTATATTCGAGATTGGAGGAAGTACTTCTTATCCAAGGTTGATAGAGGTAGGAAGTACAATGCAGCTGAGTAATATCACAAGAATTTGTGTTGTGAAAAGTACTACCTCAACATTCTAACAGAAACACATATAACTATCTACCATCGCCAATCTGAGTAATCAGGCAACAGTGCAGAATGATACCTTTTCTAATCGAGGCTACTTGTTTGTGTTGTAAGCTGGGATATATGACTCCAGAATTAATTGTGCTGGAGATGGTGCTCTAATCTCAACAATCAAGTATGTGTATTTCCACTCACTGTCAGCTCCTTTGAACATCTCGGCAAATACTTTTCCATGTCCATGAGGGCCCCGGATATAGAAATTAACCTGTAACCCAAATGAATATATTTGAGAGCAGCAAATTATACTAATAATAGAAATGGCACAGCTGCTAAATATCAAGGATCTTCCACCAAAAAGAAAATTTAAGAATTTGAATATCAGAGAAAGAATGCAATAATGTATCCATCCAATTAAGTACTACTGTCTACTAGAACCTGGTCTCTTCTACCCTTTCCTTTTTCATATTTACCTCCTCCCTCCTTTATGAAAGGTCTTTAACCCCAGGGATGTATTCAAAATAATTATCCTAAAATCCGTATGTATCTGCAAACAAATTTGATTACATGTTAACAAATTTACCTCTACATGCTCAACACCCTCCTCATCAGTCCAAACCCTGTTGGGAATTCTTTGACGAGCAGCACGATTTCTACTCTCCTGGCCATAACCTGTAATTGGGGAGCCAATCCTCACTCTGACCTGGTACGAAGCAAATCCAATACAACTGAACATGAAAACGTTTTTGGTAGAGAATTGGCTACTGCTCATTACCAAAAATAAACATTCAGATCATTGTTTGATTTAGTTTCTTGGTGTGTGCATTTCTTTTAGTAGAATTTGGCCTATACAATAAAAACAACAAGAACAAAAATAAGGCATGGACTTACTCTTCTTTCATTTATATATGCCAAAAAATGTTGCAGGAATCATTGTTCACTGAAGCGTATAAGGGGTAGTATCTTATTGTTCAACGTAAAGTGCTCATTTTTTTTTAACAGGTAAAGTGCTCAAGTTAAATATGGAACATTGGTATTTTTCATATACAAAAGTCCTTCACCCAACTCCAACCACCAACTCAGTGACACTGATATGGATGGGCCTTCTGAAGAAACCTTCTCTAATTGGGATACACGTCACTGCTACATACAATAACCTATCAGACACCCATACCTAGCTTACTGCGAATTGAAAGGATCTTCAACAACTGACTCAATAGGTAGAAATCCTAGTGGTTTTATATTAGATATTATTAATTGCCATTGAGGCATCTGTTATTTTCGCGCTGACGACAGAGCATTAAGCATTGTGTTATTAGCAAAAGTAAAAGATAAAAATTTGACATTAAAAGCCATCAAGATTTGTTTGAATACCCATTCCATCACCCAATTTTAGTTGACTTTGTATAGCTTCTTCCTACAAATAGCGATCTGCAGAATGATCACCTTCATTTCATGTCCAACCAACACAAACTGAAGGTTATTGGACTGAATATTTCAAATATTAAGTTCCTTTGAATGGAAATGATTTATTTTGGTTTTCTGTGTGTTCACAAAAATGGATGTGAAAGAAAAGCATCACTCACCTGACCATCATCTTGAATTCTTTTGAGAGCCTTGTTATAGATCTTGTACCTATCATCAGCTTATAACAATCAGAGCAAGATAAAATAATAGAGGGGAAAAAACAATGAATTATGCCATTTTTAGATTGAGTAATGCTATATAGCAAAAAAAATTAAAGAATCAAACTAGACTCTGCGGTGGTTGTTGAGTAAGACATGGCAATAAGGACCGCCCAAAACTCAACGATCAATAAGCATGGCAACTCATTCATTCAAAAGCTCTTGCCATATACTAGCAATTTCCTTTCAGATAACATAGTATGAGCAAGGAGATTAAACTCTTTACTCTTTGGGTTGAAATATAAGTTCCTTGAAAACAGCATATCCAGCAGCAGCTGCAACTCCAAGCCCTGCAAGAATTATTACACTGTAGGACGCCCCTTCCACAAATGTTACCGGCTTCTCTGGAATATTATATGTTGGAGAAGAATCAAAGGGATCCTCAACATTTGTTATCTCCTTTTTCGTCTACAAAACAAATGTTAATATAAAAAATTAAGCCACATAGTTCAATGGCAAATGACACCAAACAAAAGACCATGTAGAACACAGCCATTCTATGACAACAGGACAATAGGGAAAAATAATCATACTTTTAAGTATCCATTGGGCTACTCTTATAAAATGACACTGCCAAGAACACTAATGCAGCATGAAGCCTTCACCTAAACATGCATAGAGAATAGATTGGAGGGTTTTTTTACTTAAGAAAAAAAAATAGATTAGGAAGGCACACACCCACATGCAAAGCTAGAGAGAACCACCAACATCGGCAAGAAATTCAATGTTGTTAATGGAAAAGGCAAAAAAATTGCCATATGAACGCCCCATTGTGGCCTATGGTGCCACACAAATTGACTGCCAAGGTTGTCAAAAATTCAACCGCACCATTCTACTACGGCCACCATTTAACAACACTGACAAGGATTTACAATAGAATCTACATATATTCTACCAAGTGGATGATAATTCAAGACCTGAATACAAGTCAAACGTATCTGTTAACTCTAGTTGGTGATTGGAATTTTTTCAAGTCAACAAAATAACCTAAACCTAAATGTTATTCCTTAGTTAAAATCAGTAAACGAGGGATGCATACTGTTAAATTAATCGCAAGAAATTAACCAGTAGGGTGAAAATGAAACCTTTTCTGAGCCTTTCCCCTGTTCTTGCGATGCTTTTGAAGAAATGAGTCTTGCAAAAGAGGTTGTTGATCCATGGTTTTCTGTGATTCTTACTCCTAGAAGAAGCAAAAAAGAGGGAAAAATTAAAATTAAATTAAAAAGAGAAATCAATGAGTGAGAGAATAGTAATAATAATAATAAAATGAAGTGAAAGGTGAAATTAAAAGGTGTTTGTAGTACTGACCTAGGAAGGAAGGGGGATGGGAACGAATGAGAGAACGCGTTTCGGATGAGGAATGTGCATTGCTGCGGGTACATGATGAGAGTGCACGATAAGACAACATTCTACGGATGCGAAACATGTTTGATGAGGAAAACAGAAGAGAAGACAGAAACGGTGACGAGGGTTCACTTCAAAACGGCGCCGCTTTCTGATGTTAATCCTTCCTCGCCTCTCAATCCTTTACTCAATTTTATTCCAGTAGCATAAAAGTGGCTAACTATCTCACCATTTCTCAAACGAAATAAGATTCAATTACTATACTTTTTAATATATATATATATATATATAAGATAAACTATAAAAAAAAATATAACCAGAGACGCCGCAAGATATATCTTATAACCAGAGAGATGAACTATAAAAAAAAATAAAGTAAAGACAGATGCAACAAGGTTTCTGATGCACCAGATCAACCGAGGTTGCAAGTGCAGAGCACACTTAATATTTAATGAACAATAAATATGTAAAACAAATTTTGATTTCTAATTCAAAAGAGAACTTACAAGTAGTTTTGAAAACGGAAATGTAAAAATACAAGGTTTTGCGAGAATATTGAGACAATGAAGATTACAAGATAGTTAAGACTCTCTATGTAAACTCTCTGTTTTCAAACTCTGATTTGTGATGAAGAAGAGTCTTCCTTAAATAGCCATCGAACTGGGACAGGTGGCTTGTTTGGTGGAGGAAATGATGAGATTCTTTCTTCCTTTTTGACTAATGGTGTTTGTGGAGGACAAAGTGGCCATTGGATTCTTCAACTTTTGACTTTGATGGCAGACTGATTGTCAATTTGTCTTCTGACGTTTTGTTTGCTAGTAATAAGTGGAATATTTCCACATGTTTATGTGTCTGATTTGCCGTTTGGGCTTTTCCCTTTTTTTTTTTTTTTGTAAATTTTATGGCCTAGGCCCAATTACATCATTTTGATATGGTCCGGATTATTTTACAGGTGAGAAGATGTCAAAACAGTCATCTTCGTTTTGATCCTCCAATTCGATGCATGCTTCAGAAGTTGAGCTGGAAGAGGGTTTTGTATAACTGGTTTTGCTTTGTAATAGTTGAGACATGATTTCGAAATACTCATCCTTAGTCTTTGCGGCTACCAACTGAGTTTGGGCAAAAGACTTTTGGGCCAAGAATTGATTTTGTATTTGGGTTGGCTTCATTAGTCCTTATTTTTGAAGCCATGTTGTGACGGCTTGAGTTTTGACGCTTGGTGGTATTGAGAATTTTGTCCACCATCTTACTTTGAATCTTCTAGTTAGGATAGTCTGGACATCCTTTTGGTCATTTTCAAAGAATCATGCCAAGACCCATGGTATAAAGAATTTGGTAGAGAAAAGCATGAGAGGGTGAAACATGTGTTCCTTATCTAAGGGTTTGTAATTTGTTTTGAAGATTTGGAAGCTATCCTGGACTTCCTTGTGAAGGATTTCTGGGATGGAACCATATAGTTTCCACCAATGGGCGAACCACTGTGGGATTTTTGATGGATCCATGGTTAGGTTGAAGAAAAACAGCCAAGTATGACTGAAATTCTTGTTTTGGATTAAAAATGCATTATACCAGGCTTGTTGGTAGTCCCAGTAATTGAATGTCTTACAATGTTTTATGGTGGTTTTGAAGTCTAATGGGAATTGTTTTGAAGTGTATAGGTTTTGTCCCCATTCGGAAGGAGGGATAATTTTGTGGATTTTTGCAGTGGAATAGTTTATTGGGCCCTCTTTTGGGTTATCCTGGATTGTTACCGAACCAGTCAATTCAAGAATGGATTTGTAGTAACTTTGGGGTTTTGAAAGATCCCATGGTTTAAAAAACCAACCATCTGGGAATATTTTTTGAATGATCAAATGAGGATTTTTATTGAAATAATTGTCCTCAATTGTCCATATGTTTTGAAAATCTTTTTTGATGAAATACTCAGACTTTGCTTTGAAATTAATCAAAGTCTGTGATTCATTAAATTTTGAAATTGTTTTGCAAGATGATTCTTCGGCTTTTACTTTGAGTTTCATCAAAGTTTGAGGCTCATCCTGTTTTGAAATCTTTTTATGAGAGGGAGTTTTTGAAGATTCACCCTTCTCTTGTTTTTGCAAAAATGGAATTTCCATCGAGAGACTTTCAATCTCAAGTTGGAGCTCCCGAAGTCTGGCAGCCTTTTGAAAGTTAATGTCATCATCCATTAACCCTCTGAGTTCTATAAAATTTTGAGGTGGAACAACTTGTTGGCTTGAAAGCCATTTTTGAATTTGTTTTGTTTCTTCTTCTTCTTCATCCTCAACTGCTTGTGCCCAGGATTTAATAGGCAATGCTGAGGAGATTGGTTTTGGTTTAAGTAGTTGGTCCAGTTGGACCTCAATCTTCTTTTTTCTGGGTGGCATAACTCTCAAGACCTGTTTTGAAGAAATTCTCTGGTTAGAAAATCTGGAATTGAGTTTTGGTCTCCTTTTATAAATTCAATATCAAAATCAAATATGCTAAGAATGGTTTGCCATCTGGCAAAAATTTGTTTTGATGCAATGTTTTGAACATCTTTTTGTAAAACTTCTTTGGCTGATTTGCAGTCAATTCGAAGTAAAAATTTTTGATTTAATAAATCACTTTGAAATTTTGTAATGCACATGACAATGGAAAGAATTTCTTTTTTAATGGTAGAATAATTCTTTTGACAATCATTCCAATGTGCAGAAGTAAATTGAACAATGCATTCTTTTGAATTTGATATTTGTTTAAGAATCCCCCCATAGCCTATATCAGAAGCATCTGTTTCAACAATTTTGGGTGCTGAAGGATCTGCTAAGTGTAGGCAAGGAATTTCTTTGACTTGTTTTTTGATGAGTTGGACAGTTTTAGTGTGGACCTCAGACCAAGTGGCAGGGTTTTTCTTTAATCTGTCATGGAGAGGTTTTGCAACTCTGTTGATATTTGGGCAGAAGTCTAAGACATAGTTTAAACTTCCTAAGAACCTCTGCAACTGAGTTTTGTCTAGAATTTTGTCTGGGAATTTATCAGCGAAAAGAAGGGACCTTTCGATAGGGGTTATGGTGCCCTGAGAAATGTAGTGCCCTAAAAAGCGAATTTTTGTTTGAAAAAGCGAAAGCTTTGATTTTGAAACAACTAAGCCATTTTTCTTAATAATCATAAAGAAAGTTTTTAAATGTTTAAAATGGTCGTCAATTGTTTGAGAAAAAATTAATACATCATCAATATAGACAATGCAGAATTTTGAAAAAGGATTGAAAATGTCATTCATAATTCTTTGGAATTCTGAAGGAGCATTTTTTAGTCCGAAAGGCATAACCGTCCATTCGTATTGGCCAAATGGAACAGTGAATGCTGTTTTGTAACGATCTTTTGGTTCAATTTGTATTTGCCAAAACCCTGATTTCATGTCAAATTTTGAAAATACTAACGAAGAGTGAAGTTTTTGCAAAAGATCTTTTTTGTTTGGAATTGGATAACGGATCCATTTTAGAGTTGTGTTTAAAGGTTTATAGTTGATTACTAATCTAGGTGTTCCTCTTTCAATTTCTGAGTTTTTGTTTACATAGAAAGCGACGCAACTCCAAGGCGATCTGGATTTGGTAATCAAACGTTTTTGTTCCAAATCACGAATTTCATTTTTGCAGTGTTGTTCTAATTCATAATTCATTTGGATAGGCTTTGCTTTGGTTGGGATTTGTTTATCAGAAAAATCACTTTCATATGGCAAATCTACCATATGTTGTTTTCTGTCCCAAAATGCATTCGGCATATCTGAACAAATTTCGTTTTCGATCATTTTCTGCAAATCAGAAATTTTGTTTTGAACAAAAGCTTTTTGCAATTGTTGTTCGATTCTCAGAAAGGAAACATCTTGTTTTAGAAAACATAAATGCTTTTCTTTTCCTTGAATTAAACAGTTTAGTTCATATTTGTAAACAGAACAAGCCTTTAAAAGGTTTAAATTCTTTGTTCTAGGTTTTGAAATAAAAGGGAAAACAATTTTGGTTTCTTTTGTTTTGCAGGAAATACTATCATGATTGACAGATAGGGAGTTATCATGTTAATGAAAGGAGTCCCTAAGACGATAGCATAAGATATATTTTCTAATAAAACAAAAGGGGTTTTGATGGAAATACTACCACTTCTAATGGAGGCTTCAGTTTTGCTAGTTATAATCATATTTGAATTGTTTGCAGCAACAAGCCTTTCATTAGTTTTTTGTTGAAATCTTTGTGGAACAATGCTATGTTTAATACAATTTAAATCTGCACCTGTATCAAAAAGTGCAATCATGTTCATTTTGAAATTATCAGAAAAAACTAACTCGATTTTGATTAAGTATTTGCGTGTAGTAATAGAACGCAATACACATAAAAAGTCTTCTGGAATATCTTCTAAATTTCTAACGTTGGGTGGTAAAGGAAGAGACAGATCTTCATCTGGTTCTTCATCTTGTTCAGGGTCAGAAAGATTCTGGTTATGGATTTGGGAAAGAAGATTCTGTAGAATACTAGAATCAACTTCTTGTTTTTGTTTGAGGGATTTGAGTTCATGTTTGACTAGTTTAATTTCTTCCTGAAGGGATTGGATAGTAGCAGGGGTTTGGATTTTTCTTTTGGTACCTAAGATGTTGGTCAGATCATAGGTAGTTGTGAGAAGGAGCTTTGAAGAAGAGGTTGAAGGCTTGATCTGTCTAGACTCAAAAGTGTCTAAAAGTTTACCTATTATCTCTTTTTGTAAACTGGTATCACCAACCTGTTTAACAATATCAAGAATTAATTCTTGATCTTTTGTTAACACGTTGATAGATTTCGAACCAGAATCAGAACTAATGGTTTCGGAGGTTCCTAGTTCATCAAATTGTATGGGTTTGTTATCTTCTGAAGATCCTGTTTCATAATCTGAAATGTTTTCTTCATCAGAGGTTTCTAAAAGGATAGCTTCAATCTTTTGCATTAATTGTTCCTCGATTTGCAATTCATGAAGCCTTTTGGTTTTGTTGCAATATCTTGAAATGTGCCCTGTTTGGCCACATTTAAAACAAGTTATTGGCTTAGAGGTTTGGGGTTCAAATTTCTTATGGAAGGGTTTTTTCTTGTGGAAGTTGGGTTTCCTATGGTTATAGGAATTCTGAGGTTTAGAATTTCTATAAAAATCTTGTTTGGGAAAAGGTTTCCTGTGAGGTTTTCTAAGTGTTTTGGAACAAGATCCTGCACAATCCTTTGAAGCACTTGTAGTTGGAATTTCAAATTGTTTACAAAAAGAACCTAGTTCTTGTCTAGTTCTTTTCATTTCCCACTTCAAATGCTTCTGAAGTTTTAAATCTTGGCAGATCTTTAATCCTTCTTTTTGGGTGAAGCTAACTAATTCCCCATAGGTTAACTGGCTATAAGGAATTTGGTTTGTCCCAAAAATTTCTTTGATTTTGTTTCTAACCTTTTCTCCTAAAAGGGTAGGGAGTCCTGCAAGGAATTTCTCCTTCCAGAAAGATTGGTTTGAGTCTTCCCTAAGCATTACTCTGGTTAGGAAAGTGTTTTTGTAGTGCTGGAAATCACTTAGTTTTTTACATCTAAGGTTTGAGAGGAGTTCAGCATTTTTATCCTTTAGGTGGGACGGGTCTCCAATGAAGTGTAAGCTAATCGTGTGGATTAGAGTTGCAACTGCATCAGGTACTGGGTTACCTAATTCGTCTAGGATGGGAATTCCTTCTTCCGTGGTTTGGATTGCACTCAGGATTTCTAAGTGTTGTGCGGAGGTGAGATGGTAATCCCACCATCCTTTGAGTTGGCCAGAGAATCCTGCTATTAGGAGTTCTGCTATGGCTTTGTCAGGTGTGTTGGTTTGTGTTCTATAGGCATTGGATGCCATGGTCATTTGTTGGAGGAGGCTGAGTATGTTATACTCAGACATACCATCTATGTTCCATTCATAGACAGTACTAGCATTGAATTTTGATTGAGAAAGGACGTTTGGTCTATTCTCAATTCCAAGGTCAGGTGCTGACACCATGATCAACGGTTGACCCTTTTGCCAATGGAGTTTACACAGGTTTTGTTTCTCAGTCTCAGAGACTTGTTCTATGGTTGTGATGGTTTTTTCTAGAGTGTCTTTGGCAACTAATGGTGAAGAGGTAGAGGATTGTTCTACCCTACTTAGTTGTTCCCTCAAGGCTTGGGTAAACTCAGACTTACCATCTTTGAAGAGTTTTTGGCTAGTTTTAGAAACCTGGAAAGGTTTGAAGACTGGGTTTTTTAATTTTAACCCTGTCGTCTCATCAGAAGAGACAACTGTAGTCAGTTGGTTTTCTTCCATCTTGGTCAAATGTTTTGCTATGGTGCTAAGATGGGTATTGGTGAAGTTATTCTGAATAATGATATTTTTGATATCTTTATCAGAATTTTCACTTGGGTTTTTGTAAGGTGCTGCCTCTATAACCTGGTCATAATGGGTGATTTTTATCTGTCTTAGGGGAGGATGATCTGATTGGATTTTCCTACCGTTGGCCATTTCCCATTCTGGAGTTTTGTTTCTAACAGTTATAGGGTTTACAGAAGTTTTGTCTTGGATGAAAGGATAAGAAATTTGGTTCTGAGACGCATAAATTTCAAACCAGTCAAAGAAGAAAATATTTGCTTTGTTTTGATTAACAAATTCATAGAAATCATTTTGGATTTCTTTCCTTTGTTGTAAAAAGTTTTTGAAAAACCAAGTTCTTTTTTCTAAATTTTTTGAAGAATAAAATTCTTTATGAAGAATGGTTTTGTCCACTTTAAAATCTTTATCAAGAACATTTAATTCATTAATAACGTTTTCAGTTATTGCAGAAAAAGAAGGTGAAGAAGGTGGAGAGATTTGATGTTCTTCGTTTGTGCTCTGAGGAGCCGTATAAATTTGATGTGGAATATTTGTTGAATAATCAACGTTTTGAAAGGAAGCATTTGGAATGCTCGAACACGAATAACGTGGTTTCGTAAGTTTGGTGGAACCCGCATCAGAAAATCTAGCACTGGAAGTTCTAGTAAAACTTAGTTTTACTTTACCATCCTTGTATTGCAAAACTTCCTTTAATTTGTTGTTAGGTTTTGACTGTTCAGGAGACTGTTGTTGAACAGCTCCTTCCAGAATCCATTCTTCAGGAAGATCAATTTCTTTCCAAAGTATGGTTCTTTGAATAACAGTATTTGATTTTGTTAAATCAGTTTGTAAAAATAGGGTTTCACCCTTTTTGTTATCGATATTTTTCGTTGCTGTAAAAGCAGAAAACATCGCTTTGTAATGGACACGATAAATGATTGCTACAGGAATGGAACCTGATAACATTTTGTAATTGTGGGTTTTGATTTGTAAGACAAGGGATTTTAGGATGTTTGGATCTTTTAAAGATAATGAAAAGCCTGAATAACATTCAAACCAGATTGGTCCTTGACACAGACTAGATTCAATAGTACTAATTATTGAATCTTGAAAGTTTAAGAATCTTGCATCCCTTAAGACACTAAGGATTGAAGTGTTAAGACCTTCTCTAGTTAAAGGTTTGATTCCGACCTGGACAAGACCTATGTGTATGAAGTTATAGTTCCTATCCCGGTGTTTTTGCAAAGTCTTCTCAGAAAGAAGATTTATAGTTTCGAAAGGAATGGTTACGGGAACATCTCGTTCCACAGTTTTGATTATGAAATCAGTTTTGAGTAAATTTTTGAAAAACCCAGATTCATAAACCTGATCTCTTTTGATTTTTGGAATACGCCAGTTATTTATGCATTTTTGAAAATCTTCAATAGTGATTTTCTCACTACTGATTACATCCTTTTTACTATTGGAGTTTTGGGTAGTAGAACTGGAAAAAGAAGAAGATCTACAAAATAAATTATTCATAATTTAATTATTGATTTTGTTCTCAAAGCTTAAGAAAACTTCCAAAGGATTCACTGCCCTTGTGACTGTTCGTCGACTAAGCGGGACTTACTACCCAGGAACTATCATTTCTCAAACTTTGGATTGCAAAATAATAATTTAATTTTGAAAAATTTATCAAGATATATCTTATACCCTCCCAAGTCTGATACCAGAGACGCCGCAGAACAATAAAAAGATATTATTGCATCTGTCCTTACTTTATCTTATATATATATATATATATATTTAATTCATAGACAAATTTTAATAGAGATTATAATCTATCATTTAAAAAATATTTAAAATTTAAACAATCACATATATCCTGTTTTATAATTTATATTTTTATGATTAAAAGAGTAACTTAAATTATATCATTTAGATTAAAATAAAATAAAAACAAATATGTATCGCGTATCAATATAATTAAATTACAATTTTATTCATAAAAATGGGAAGGTCAAAAACTATTACTCCTAATGAGTATTGTCTTATAATTTTCGATGATTTTTAACTACTAATCTACAATCTAAAACTCGTTTGATACGCATGAGAAATATAATAGAATATAAAGTTAAACATTATTATATCATGTATTTAATACAAACAACATAACAACATTTTATTTTGTCATGTATTTGGTAAACGTCTTATCATGACATGATATAATATAATATATTTAAAAAATAACATTATCAATGTCAACAATGGCATATTAATTTTTTTTAATTAACTTTTTAGATTTTAAATATTATAAATTAAAAAAATACTAAAAGTTAAATAAGTTATGAAATAATTTTATATTAAAACTATCCAATGACGCGACTAAATAAATAATTTTAATTTCTTTAAAA
>JBBPBQ010020324.1:3844539-3862244 GCA_037974755.1 Cicer yamashitae
AATTACAGTGCAGCACATAACAATTAACTTACATATAAATATAACTATTTCAACGTTGAATATTATTCGTATATGTAGCATAATTTATCATTTTATTATTTTTTATCTTAGAAAAAATAATAAATTTTATTATAATTAATTCACAATTGTGAAATTTTAGATTTAATATTTGTCAATTGAATTATGACTTAAGGACTTTTATCATTTAATATTAATGTTGAATTAAAATATTATTTTTTTAAACCATTAAATGTGTTTATTTAAATTTGTATATAGATATCATTTATATGTTTCAAGTTTAAAACAAAACGTACACATTTTTTTTTTAAAACTATTACCTCGAAGAAATAGTTAAAACATATAGCATAATTGATTCTTTTAGTGTAAGATATACGAAATTCGAAATATAAATTAAATTAAATAACTTTATGTTAAAGCATTTATTTGTATTAGAATAAAAAAACATTTTTTATATTCATTTAATATACAAAAATATCTAAGAGAAAATATTCAACACACCTACTACGCAGTTTTCAATTTTTTTTTTTTTAATGAAAATATTTCCTATCTCAAACTAGACCTGTCAAAACGGGCTACCCGACCCATTTAGGGCCGGCCCTAATGGGTTACGGGCTTCTTTGGACCGGGCTAAAAAGCTCTGTTTTAATATGGGCTGTTAAAATACTACCCGAACCCGGCCCTAGACGGGTTGCGGGCTGGGCGGGTAGCCCGCATATTTTTTTTAATTTTTTTTATTATATTTTTAATTTTCTTGTGACTCTTTTAATTTAAAACTTTTCTTCATGTCCATTTAAAAGCAACTTAGTTCGAAATTTCTTCATGCTCATTTAAAAACAACTTAGTTCTACATGCCTATTTAAAAACAATTTATATGATATTCTAGTTTGTATGTGAGAGTGTCGTCACATTTCCTTTCAAAATAGGATTTGTACTTTGTTGTGTCTTTGTAAATTCTTAAAAAAATTAGAACCGGTCCAATTTAATTTTTGTTTGTTTGGGCATTTTTTTAAAGACCAATTTTACTCTTTTTATTTTTCTTAAAATTGATTATGCAGGTTGCGGGCTACCCGGTACCCATACGGGCTAACCCTAATGGGTAACGGGTTTATTCGGACCGGGCTCAAAAGCCCTGAAAAAATTCGGACTGAAATTTTTAGGCCCAAGCCCTATGTTTTAGCGGTCTAGGCGAGCCGACCCATTCGGCCTAACCCATTTTGACAGCTCTATCTCAAACGCTTGCAATCAAAATGCATTTATGATTTATCGTGCATTAAATTGTATGACTAAAAATATGGCTTTGCATTAAACAATAAATTTTCAAATTCAATTTTATTTTACAATATTTAAATGATTGATCAATACTCTCGCAATCAACGAGCCTCATTTCTCAAGTGATTTTTTCATGCTTCATTTTGTTATATGGTTATTTTATTGTTGATATTTATGCCATTCTTTTCTATGGAAGTTTTAATTTTTATTCTTCTTAAAACAAAATCATGAAAGTTATTTTAAAATAGAAATGTTAGAAATCTTAACGGCAATTCATCAATTGTGGTATATATAAACACCAACTATAATCATGAAAGTTATTTTTGGACTTCCTCTCCTAAATCTATACTACTATATAAAAATAACACTTATTCTATAAAGATATTTGTACAGGTGGTGGCTCCTAAGAGTTCCTTGCACCATATATCTTTATGTCAAACATAATAAATGCACCTCCAATAATTAAAAAAAATATATTATAATAATAATTGCATTTCAAATAAAAATCTAACAATGGAAGTTTAAAGGACAAAAAGAAAAATATGCGTTAAGTATTGCTAAATAAAAGTGACTAGGAGATGTCATTGATTTTGATAATAGAAAATTTATGTTTTTCTCTTTGAATAGTTATAGGTTCTTGACAATTATTTCTTATTTGTTTTAGGTTGATATTTTCTTTATAATTTAATGTATCGTGTAATCATAATGTTTTATTATTTTTGTAGATATTTTTATTTATTAGAGAGTACAATAAGTCTTTTAATCCCTGTATAATAATTTCAAATTTTCGTTAAGTCCCGGCAAAACAAAAATCATATTTTTTTAGTTTATATAAAATTATCATGCAAATAATTTTAGTCTCTATTGAAATATCACCAAATATTTTTTAATGATTATTTAACAGTCATGTTAACAACATTTTAAAAGGTTCCTCACAAAAAATTAGTTCAAAATTCAATTTCTAAATCTATATTTTTATTACTTTTATCTTGAGTTTATAATTCTTTAAAAAATTCATATTTAGTTCATCATAAATAAATAAATAAATAAAAGTTAAAATTTTGTGGAAACTTTGTTTTATAGTATTATAAACATGTTTACAAAAAAATCATTTAAAAATATGTTGATATTCCAGCTGAATTTATAAATTTAATTTTACATATGGCATCCTGTCAATTACTTTTCCTTGTCAATAATTTTGCATTATTGACATTTTCCAAATAATAAAAACTACAAATGTCCAACTTTCTATATATAGTTTATGTGTTTTAGTTTCATTTATTAATGTTTTCAGTCACATGGTTTATGCGCAAAAGATTGACTCCATCATACTCTTATTATAAGGTCCTTCAATAAAATTTACACACATTAATAAAAGTAGTTATAGTAACATGTTTATCTAAAAAGTGTATTATTTTTATATATTTATCTCAACAGACAACAATTATTGATATCATAAAAGAAATAAATTATTTATTTAAAAACAGATATCGAAATTATTGACTAAAAAATATTTGATGACTATTGTTTGAAAAAAAAAATTAGAGGAGTTAAAAACGAAATATGATATATTTATAAAGATCAAAAAATTATTTAACCCTAATATTAATTATATCCTTATTGATATAATTAAACATGTTATCTTGCGCATTAAACATGTCCCAAAGGTTATCAAGGAGATTGAAAAAGATATTGATTTTTTATCTGATCCAATTGGATATCGATTTTTTGGTATGCTTGATTTTGTTTTTGGATACCCACTATATTCAATAGTGAATTATGCTACTCTAAAATAACCAACTCACTTTAAAAAATAAAATAAGTCATATAAATCATTTATAACCATATACAACCAATTATAAATGCTTATAATATTAACCATTAATTTTTTCATTTTACCAAATTCCTCAAGAACCACCTTCAAAGCTAATAAGACAGTGAACGGTGAAGGTTGGTTAAACGTGAGTTTAAAAAAGAAAAGACTCACGTTATCAAGGCACAATCTATTGAAAGCAATATGATAAGGGTTTTTTTTTAAAAAAAAAATATATATTAAGTGGATTACAAAACTCATTATCAAAATAGAGGTTTTTAGTATAATCACTAGATACAAATTATATTCTTTTTAAACTTACAAAGAATGAATTAAAGAAAAGTGTATCTAGAGTGATCAAAGGAGATTATGAGAGAGATTAAGATTTACAGAAAAATGAGAGTAGACTACCTATTTGTGGCCAAGTTTTCAGCTATATATGTGTAAACAATTTGATGTGGCAATGATTAATTAGCTAAACAGTTAAAACATGACCTATCACGTAGCCTAATATTAGAATGACATATTTTATCATATAAATACTGTTTAATAACAATAGACTATAATTTATTTTATTTATAATTAATAACAATTAATCAAAAATTTATAATTGATTCGTTAATGATCGAACTGTACACATTTGAGCATTGAAAGGTTGCGACTGGAAAGTGTTAAACTCACGATAGCACAACCAGCCACCACTCAACCAACACATACAACTAAAGAGTTCATTCGACACATGTTAAATTAAACACTCTTTTATTTAAACTAAATACCAAAGGTTCTATAAACAGGAGCAGAGTCACTCGTCTGTTTTTCAAATTTTTTTATACATAATACATCTTTTTTATATGAATTTATTTTCTTTTTTATATATTTAAAAAAAATATGAAATATAATATTTGATGTGTCTATTTTGTATAAATAGGTTTTGAATTTTTTTGTGTGTGTAAATGTAATTATGACTTTTCATCTTCAAGATAAGTTAGTAATATTAATAAGGAATATATTTTAAAAAAATAAATATATCTAATAATTACAAATTTAGCTTATATTTAAGGAGAATTTTTTCTTAATAAAAGACTTACAAGTAAGAACAAGGGTAATATTAAATAGTAGATATGACTACTTGAGTTTATTTTGGGGTGTTGTTCTCTTGATCAATTATTATTTGTCTTTTTTTTTATTATTATTATTATTATTATTATTGTCACAAACCAAGCAAAAAAATCATAGAAAATATTTGTCTAACACTTATCTTTTTGTATTTTCTTAAAATTGGAAGGAAGATATTACTATGAATTAAAATAATATTAATGATTATTTATGACTATTTCTATTAAAATTTGAATTTCATTGAAACTAGCTATAAAGTCAAATTTTTACATCCAAGATAAAACAGTACATGATAGTACAAAATTGTACAAGATAATTTTTGTATTTCACTGTATTTGATAATTGATGCACATAAGAAACAATTGTATGTTGTACCTTGTTTGATATGTTTATGCAATTGACAAAATAATGTAATTAGTTTTTATTATAATCATGTGTCGCTTAAATAACTTTTAATCATAGTCATTCATGTGTAGTTGTACCATCAAAATTTATTCATATCACCTTATCATTTTAAAACTCAATTCATTTAATATGTTATCTATATATACACATATGTGTGTGTGCATAAAGAGTAGAGAGAGATAAGACATTAGAGAGAGAGAGATAGATAGATACGTGAAGGTAGAGACTCTTTAATCTCGTGTATCTACTAGAGAGAGATAAGGGAGAGAGAGAGATAGAAGAGGGGAAGAGAGACATATATAAGAGTACATGGAGATTATAATATTTTAGTAGAAAAAAAAGTACTATGGTATTTTCTATAATTTGTATTTGAAATAAAAAGTTGTCTTGTAATTATTGAGAAACAAAAATTATAATTTTTGTGTGATCCCTTACTTCTTATTTTATCGAATCTCATCATCATTTTTTTTAAATCAAACCCAGTACAATAAAATTTATGGTATCTAGTAATTTTTTTTTTTTATATCATATGTAATGCACCCTATATTTAGCCCCTCTTGACATGAAATCATAGTTCCACCCGTGCGTGTAAAAAATATAAAATTTGATTGATTCATTTAGAATTATTATAACTTAAAATCCGATAAGCAGTCCAAGCCATGATTAATCTACTATATATTTTTTGTCTTTTCGTTTAGTTTTTCATTTGGATTTTAGCCTTCTTTTGCGCCAATGGTAATAATCATTTTTAATTCAAACTTTAAAATATTTTTCCCTCGACACACACACCAAACCTTGCACCTCCCTCATTGTTTCTTTCTTCTTTTATTTTCTTTTCCTTTTTCTTCCGATTTCTCATCCCCTTACAAAAAAAAAAAACTCATTTGTTAGTGATAAAAAGATAAAAAAAAATTATGGAATAATTATTCGACAGATACATAAGCAAATTGGATAAACATTTATTATTGTTAAATAAATGAATAAATAAAAATAAAACAAATTTTTTTCATTGATAAATATTTAAAAAACATGACACAAATATTTGTCAATGATAAATCTAAAAAATCACATAACATATATTTACCATTAATACATAAAAAAATGAGGCATAAATATTTATAACTGATGCGTAAAAAACACGAGACAAATATTTGTCACTAAAAAATATAATAAATCATTGAACAACTATTTGGTAGTTATACACACAAAAAAACATGGAATAAATATTAAAAAGCTAGAAAACAAATATGTATCCTTAATAAGTATCTGCAAAAAAACACTAAATAAATATTTGTTTGTGATAAATATAAAAAAAAATTAAACAAATATTTATTACTAATACATAAAAAAAAATGTGGAACAAATATTGATGCATAAAAAATATGAGACAAATGTTTGTCAGTGATAATTATAAAAAGTTACGGAACAAATATTTGACATTGAAACATAAAAAAAACATAAGATATATATTTGTCACTGAAAAATGTTAAAAAATATTGAATAAATCCTTGTCTTTGATTTTTTCTTAAAAATATGAGATATATATTATCATCGATAAATAATTAAAAACACATAAAATATATATTTTTCATTGATAAATATATATAATAAATATTTGTCATCGATAAACAAATTAAAATTTTGTGTTTGAAATTTAAACATGATACTAGCGCTGTGTAACGGGCAAAATGAATAAAGCATACGCCTTAAGCCTCGTATTAAATTGTATACCATATGTAATGGTTCAAAAGACCTTTATATTGTGGACTTTCTTAATCGATACTTTAAATAGTAAATAAATATTACCTAAATTATCCTATAACGTCAAAACAATAATATGACAATTCTTTTTTTGTTTTGTGATTATTTATTGTCTAATTAGGATTGAACTACTAATTAAAATTACAATACTTATTGAAGATTCAACTTTGTCTAAGGCGTTGAAAAGTCTTTGCACGGCCTTGCATATAGAATATCACACAGTTTCTTGCTAGTTTTCAGAAAGAAAAAAAATGGATGAATATAGAATCCAAAAACACGGAAATGAATAGTGATGCATTTAAGGGAGTATTGGAAAACAGACAAATGTGAAATGTGCATTGTAATGTGACGAGGTACAGGATACAGAACAAACAGTAGCAGTACCTGTAAGTAACAGCACATAAGCTTTGAGGGATATGGCAGAACCAAATTCAAACTTATCTACATACTATTAACTTCATCCCTATCACAATTATAGATACATTTATAAAAATAATTTATCTCAAAATAAATCATTATTTTTATTTTATAATATAATAATTAGATTCTGATATACTATTTTAGTTTTAAATATAAATAAAAAATTAATATTTTAAGTTTAAAATTTGAACTATGTCAATTTTTTTAACGTGTTTTTATTTATATTTAAAATCGGATGAAATACGTTACTTCCTATTTTTTCTTCTTTCTGTCTTTTCAACTTTTCCGTTCTTAATTTTTATCAAAATCACTTTATCCATCTTTATTTATAAAAAGAAATGAAAAATACAATTACTATACTTTTATGCATAAAGTCAAATAATATTTATTTATGTCACACATTCTAAAAATGTGTATAAATTCACCCGATCTCCATTTTATTTTTTCTTTCACTCACTTTCAACTTTCATTTCTTTCTCTCTCTCCTATGCATTCCGTTTTCCCCATTTATTGTATGCATTCTATCTTTTTTGTTTCTTTCTCCAATTTTTGTATCTGTTTTCTTTTGTTCTTTGTTCCAACATTATTTATTTATTTTTATTCAAACCAACACTATTTTCTTAACTTCGACAAATTTCTTCATTTTTTCCACCGTTTCTTCAAATCTTTCGCTTCACTTTCATTATTTATCTTGGACTCATGACAAAAGTAAAATATTTTGAACTAATTTTTTATTTTAAAGTAAATAAATTTTTAGTCTCTTAAAAAGTTTTAAAATTTTGTTTACAATCCCATGAAAAAAGATGTTATTTAGTGCATAATAATTATAATTCAAACAATTTTAGTTTCTGCTAAAATACTAACATATATTTTTAAATAATTTTTTTAGGCATGTTTATAATATTATAAAAAATTCTTCTGCAAAAAATATATCAAAATTTGTTTTATATGTCCATACTTTTGTTACTTTTATATTGAATTTATGTGCGTTTAAAAAATTTATATTTAATTCATCCGAAGTTAAAATATTCTAAATTTTTATGGAGGAATATTTTATAATGTTCTAAACATGTTTGTAAAATATAATTCAAAAATTAAAAAGTGGAAGGATAATTAAACATGATTTGTTTCAATAGAGACTAAATTATTTGCAGTATAATTTTGTAGCGACTAAAAAATATAATTTTTTTACAATGACTAAAAAATAAATTTTGAAATTTTATAATGAGAAAAACTTATTTAACCATTTATTTTATAGCCATTTTGTCCATATTTCACATTTTATTTAGTCATTTTTAATTCCAAATAAAAGACAAATATATACTATGAAATTGAACTATCATATACTGAAGAAAGTTTCGGTGACAAATATTTCAAATCATATATGCGACAATTATCATAAACGTGACAAGTTGTTACTAATGAGATTGAATTATCATACACAAAACAAAATATCACTAATAAATATTTTTAAAAAACAATGATACATGGGACAAGTTGTCACTTATGATATTGAACTATCAGACACATGACAAGTTTTTTCTGATAAAAATTTCAAAATAACTATCATACACGAGACAAATTATCACTTATGAGATTGAACTATTATCATTGATAAAAATTCAAAATAACTTTCATATACAAGACAAGTTGTCACTTATGAGATGAAACTATCATACATGTGACAAATTGTCACCGATAAAGATTCAAAATAACTATCATGCAAGGGATAAATTTTCAATGATAAAATTTTCAAAATAATTATTTTATATGAGACAATTATCATATACGAGATAAATTTCCACTTATGAGATTGACCTATGATACACATGACATGTTCTCTCTAGTAAAAATTTCAAAATTACTATCATCTATATGACAAGTTGTCACTTATGAGATTGAACTATCATACACATAACAAATTCTAACTAATTACAAATTTCAAAATAATTATACTTCATGAGACAAGTTATCACTGATGATATTGAACTAACATACACGAGAAAAGTTTTTATTGATAAAAATTTCAAAATAACTACCATAAATGAAAAAAGTTATCACTTATGAGATTGAACTATTATACGCATCACAAGTTCTCATTGATATATGTAATTTCAAAATCACTATCATATATGGGATAGATTTATCACTAATGAGATTCAACATTTAATAAATTTTATCTTTGGAGTTTTGCTTAAGCTTTATCTACTTCACTCAAGTCTAGATTAGATAATTGAGAAAATTGTTCAATCATATTTTACAAGTATTCGTCTATCATTGTTTTCAATTTTTCAAACATATTCACAATTTCTGTAAGTTGATTTATTATTTTTGTAAGTCACAAAGAAATAGTTTTAACCTTAATAAATTAGCCATACAGGGCGCGGACCCTTGCAAACTCGTGAGTATTTTGATAGTACTTCTTTAAAATTACTCATAATCCTTGATCGGATACTAACAAAAATATATTTATGGGTGCATTCAATTACGATTTTAGGGAGTGTATTTAATTAGAATTTAAAAAGATTTTTTTTTTCTTGTGACGAAAAACTTGAAATATTTAATCAATATTTTAATATAATTATAAAATAATTTTTGAAGTGTTTAATTAGAATCATTCAGATTTAAAAAATAAAAATATAGTGAAATTCAAGACTTGTTGCAAATTATAAAAATATGGTTTTAGGAAGATGTTTTGATGATAAATGATATAGAGAAAAATATAAAAGGAATAAGAACGATGACGATTTGTGTAAGATTAAGCGGAGCTTAAGAACCCCGCAACATTGGTGTGATCTCTGCACATTTTATAATGGAAATGAGATGGGACTACTAAGGATTTTTAGTAAGATTACCAGGGATCAAAAGGAGTTGAGGAGATATGGGTTATCAGTAATATAACAGTAAATATCATAATCATTTATCATATTAATGATATTTTATCATTTTCACATATAGCATATCAACAATACTAATATCTACTACATCAATTACAATAACAACAACATTAATTATATAAAACACGTAATATGAACCATTCAATTCTATGAATAAAATTCAATTTAAAATGTCACATTTCACCATTTTAATCAACAACCACTTTTCATTATATAAAAAAATGTGACTAATTTTTTAAAATTATCTTATAATTATTTTTCTTATTTTACTACAACAAAAACATATTTTAGGGATATATATATATATATATTCCTAATTTTATCTGTTTCAAATAAACTAAGATAAAAAAAGATATTTGTAGTTTGGTTAAAAAAAAGATCATGTAGATTTCAATCATGGTTTTGCAGTTAATTAAATTTTCAAAAACTTAACCACAAATTTTCGCAAACCATGTCTATGAAAAATTATTCGTTGTACAATTGTACATGAATGCTTGATTTTGAATTGTTAAGTAGTTTTTTAAGAATTGTACCAAAATTCTCAATTTAAAATCCTACAAATATGTTTGAATATTAAATTTGTAATTTTTCAAGAACTATATCACAAATACTCAAACAATGATAAAAAAAATTTATACAATTCTTCAGTGATGTTTCAATGTTAAAATTATTCCAGATTTTTTTTAAATAAATGAAGAAAGACGTGATAATTATACAAGCCAAATAAATTTCTCATCAAAATTTATATACAAAAATAAACATATTAACGCAAAAAAAAAATATAAATGAGAAAAAACATTACAAGAAAATTATGGATTATATTAGTTTAAAGATATTGAAAAGAATTCGAATTCTTGCAATATAGTCTCCAAACAAATTAGTCGTCACTCGGTAGAGTCTAGTGCTGATAACATATTATAAAATTCACCAAAATAAGATCAAAATAAAATATAGAAATAATAGAGATAAATGTGAAAGATACAAAAGAGAAGAGATAATAATAGAGCATTGTATTATTCTCTTTATAGTGTACTATTTACAATATAATATGAACTCTATTTACTAGACACAAAATTTATAGGTTACAGAAGTTTGTGAATGATTACATTAACGTTAAAATTAAAAATAACTAATCATTCATTAATAAAAATTCTAGATCATACTAAAGAATATAGAAAGCTAAGAGGAAATAGACATCCACCAATATATTTTCATAACGTCTACTACTATATATGGTGAGACAGGCCTCATAACTGCAGTGGCCACAAGGCTTCAATATCCATATTGTGACCACAATACAATTGGTTGCGACTGGAGATAAGCTATCTAAAAAAGTTTGCAATTGGTTGGAACATTATTCTTTTCATCCTTTTTTTGGACAAAGACATCATTCTTTACACCACGAGGTTGTAAATGCCTAGAATAGTTAATGCCGCGAATAGTTATAACGACTAGACTAAAAACAACCAAATTATAGGATGTACTATCACTATATATAGATATAGTTCAAATAAAAAAAAACCCAATATATTTAATAAAGTTTTATTTCATATGTATCATTGGTGTAAAAAAATTTACACTCAATCAATCACAATTGTCAAATAATTAAACATATTTAATTTTTTTTTATCATAATTAGACACCTCTATAAAGTTATGTTTATGAATTGATGTGCTATACTGATATGTAAATTTTTTTCACTGAAGCGTGATAATTAAACTTAGTTAATAATATATAATCATCTACCAAGAAACATTGTTCTTAGCTCAATTCATTAATTAAGAGACATTGAAGAGAATTGAAAAAAAAAATTGTCCCTAATTCAAACACCAAATGACTAACTTAACCACAAATTTGATGACTAACTTGTTGAAATGTTTTTCAAATTCATCCTTCAATGAATGTCTTTCGCAAATGGTGATAATGTGTCAAGTGTATTGTTAGCAATCCGAGACACCTAACCATTGAAAAAAATAATACAAACTTGAAAGAAAGAAATGCTTGAATAACATCATCTATTTTATATTGAATAATATCACACATAGATTGGTTTATATAACTTGGAAACCTGTTTACATGAAAAGGAGAAAATCTAACAAACATGCAACTAACTAATAATAACCCTTATTATTCTAAAATATACTAAACTGAAGTTGACTGAAATATATTGGATCCAACTGCTTGGTGAAGACATCTACTAGTTGTTGGACAGAAGAAACAGGCACCAAATGAATCAATTTTTGTTATAGCTTCTCGCGCATGATGTGGCAATAAAGATCAATATGTTTGGTGCGTTCATGAAATGAGGAATTTGTTGCAATATGCCTTGCATACTAGCTGTCACAATATAGTAAGGCAGGAGAAATAAAATTTGTTTGAAGGTCTTGAAGAAGGAACGTAAGCCATTGAATTTCACATACAACTGAAGCCATTGCCCGATATTCTGCTTCAGATGAAGATCAAGAGATGGTTGGTCGTTTCTTTGATTTCCAAGAGACCAATGAATTTCCTAGGAAAATAAAAATCACTAACTGGCCTCCTTGTGTCAGGGCATCTTGCCCAGTCCGAGTCGCAAAAGGATTTAAGTTGTAAGGTTGAATCTGAGGGAAATAAAATGTCATGTGCTAAAGAGTTTTTGAGATACTTGAGAACATGGATGACATCATCATAATGAATAATGGTGGGCGAGCTCATGTGTTGGCTGATTTGTTGCACTGGATATGAAATATCTGGTCTGGTATTGGTTAAGTAAATTAATTTGCCCACTAGCCTTCTGTACAAAGTTGGGTCAACAAGCAAGGTTCCAAAATCTCTGAGAAGTTTGGTTCCTTTAGGCATAGGAATGGAGGTTGGTTTTGCTGCAAGAAGACCTCTATTAGACAGTAAATCAAGAGTATATTTGTGTTGGTTGATGTTAATACTGCGGCTGGAGCAAGCTACTTCAAGTTCCAAAAAATACTTCAAAGTACCAAGGTCTTTGATCTTAAAATTTGTGTTGAGAAATCTTTTGATGGATGTGCTTTCCTAGACATTATTGCCCTCAATAATAACATCATCCACATAAATCAAGATGGCAATAAAGGAATCGGAAAATATCTTTGTAAACAAAGAGTGATCAGAAGAAGATTATTTTATATCCTATAAAAATTAAAACATTAGACAATTTTGCAAACCATTGCCTACTTGATTGTTGCAAACTATATATAACTTTAAAAGTTTGCATACAAGATTAGGATTGTCAGTTGTAATTCCATGAGGGAGTTGCATGTAAACATCTTTTTCCAAATCTCCATGTAAAAAAAACGTTATGAACGTCCAATTGATGTAAAAACCAGTTATGAGAAGAAATTAAAGCGATTAAAAGTCTTACAGTTGTTAGTTTGACTACACGAGAATAAGTGGAAAAATAATATACCTTTAACTTGAGTAAAACCTTTAGCTACTAACCTCACTTTATACCTTTCTATAGAACCATCAGAGGTGTATTTGTTTTTGTAGACCCATTTGCATCCAATGGGTTGCTTACCTGGTGGTAGATTAGTAAAGATCCATGTTGAATTCTGTTTCAGTGCAGTCAACTCATCATCCATTGCCTTAACCCAAACTGGTTGCGTAACAACTTGCTTATATGTGCTAGGCTCATGGTTAATAGTGATAGCTGAAACAAAATGAAGCGTGCATAGGAATATTCAGCATATGATAAAACATTATAAAAAGGGTACTTGGGAATATTCGAATCATTTTTATTAGTAAGAATATTGTTACGCTGAAAGTCCTGTAGGTAAGCAGGAGGTTGTCTTGGTCTTGTTGATCTTCTAACATGTTCAATGTTAGTATTAGGAGAAGTAAAATTAAAACTATCATCATCAAAATCAGAATTGTTAGAAAAGGAAGATTGATGATTGGAAACATTAGTTGACAGATTAGTATGAAGAGGTATATTTATGACATCATCAAAAATGAAATCAGTGCTACCATTAGAAGGAACACTGATAACCATAGTAGGAGAATTAGAATTACCTTTAATATAAGGAAAAACCTTTTAATAGAAAATGGCATTCCTAGAAACGAATGTGTTTTTATAATGAAGATCAAACAATAAAAAACCTTTAGTGTCATGTTTGTAATCAAGAAAAATACATTTTTTTTGCTATAGGATCAAGTTTGGTCCTTGCTTGAACTAAAGTAGAGGCAAACGATAAACATCCAACCACACATAAATTATTAAAGTGGGAGGATATTTAAATAATACCTCAAAGGGTGTCAAATTTTGAAGAACGATGACCTTGTTTGATCGAGTGCAAATCCTTAAGCAAATCCGAGAATCTAAAATGGTTGCCCTTAGTGAATCGATCATGAAGGTCCGTCCAGAATTCAGAAGCATTATCAAAACAAATTGTGCTTTGAGAGATATGAGGTGATAAAGTTCTTGTTATCCAAGAAAGTATCATGTCATTGCATCTTTCCCATAGTTCAAAATATAGATCCAATGGCGATGGTGATGGCAAATACCCATTGACAAAGGAAATCTTGTTCTTTGAAGAGAGCACACGCTTGATTGATTTGCTCAACTTGTAGTAGTTGTTATCATTCAGCGATGGCGCGACGAGGACGGTGCCAGGGTTTTCACCGGGATGGTGGTAGTAAGGGCTACGAGGATTCAACGATAGATTTGTGTGTTCAAAGGTGTTAAAGTCATAGATTTATGATCGCTCTTTGAATATGAAGAATCATCTTCATCTACCATGATTGATACAACGAAGAAGAAAGAAAAAGAATGGAATGAGATTCAGTGGAAAAAGTGAATGAAAAGGAAATTTAGGGTTTAACGGTGGCGGAAGCAAGATTTGTGACTGAAACTATGTTACCTTGGGTGATTTAAAAGAAAGAAATGCTTGAATAACATCATCTATTTCATATTGAATAATAGCATACATTGGTAGGTTTATATAACTTGGAAACCTATTTACATGAAAAAGGGAAAATCTAACAAACTTGCAACTAACTAATAACAACTCTTATTATTCTAAAATAGACAAAACTGAAGTTGACTGAAGTATATTTGAGAGTACTGTCACTCATATCTCTTTTGTGTTTTTGTAGCTTTAAACAAAGTCAAGTGCGTCACTACATTGAAGATGTAAGATTGCTAGTACAAGATTTCATGTCTCATGAAAGAATAATACTTGGAACTGATTTACACCTTCAAAATATAATTGAGAACAAGTTTTGATACTAACTGTATTAATGAATGATTTTGTGTAGCAATCATGCATAATGCTTTAATTTTGTCACAATACTTTATAGAATATTTTTTTTTACTTAAACTTTATATAAGTTTGCAACTTAGTTATTAATAGATGATTTTTTAATTTACTCTATGTATTAATTTGGTGTGCTAGTATGGTTCTATGGTTATACTTTGGTTATTGAATGATTGTTTATCAAATTATGGCCGCTTACAAATTTTAGTTTTGCATTTATTAATGGAAAATAATTGAATTAAAAAAATAAAGTGTATTATGATTGAATTTGACTACGTAAGATTTAAAGTGTATTATAGTTAAATTTTATAGGTTGACTTATGTAAGACTTAGAGTGCATAGTTAAATTTGACCGCTTGTTTATTTATTTAAAATATATGATATTATTATAATGTTATTGAATCTTCTTATTTCCACTTTTTTTTCTGCTAATTCGTAACTTCTGACTCAAATGATAAATGCGACTAAATATCATATTTTAGGTTTGAACTCAATACTTCACAATTGCTTACGATTTTCTTTATCATTTCTTCTATAGACAAAAATAATAATACAAAAATATATTAATTAAAAATCAAAGTATAGTAAATTTCAAAATTATATCTATCATTTCCTTTTTAAATTTTCAAAAATATAATTTAAGTTAAAAAATATTAGAATCCAAAAAATAAAAATAGTAATACCATAACTAAAAATCAGCGGGGTTGACTCTAACATAAATAAAATAGCTTAAATTCCACAATGTAACAAATCATGATTCAAATTTCAACTAATAAAAATGTCCACATTTTTATAATGTCTTATTACAATGACTTGAATCGGATTACTAAAGAAAACTTGCAGGAAAGAAGTAAAAGGGGCTTTAATTAGAGCAAATACAAAATAGTTCTTTACAACTGTTACACTGTACAATGGTGATGAGATCGATTAATCTGATTTTTACTCTCTCACTACTCCATTCCCCATTCACCTACCACTTCTCTTTCCGTCACCAACTCTACTCCCTCCACAAAAACGAGTGAAAAAGTATTGATTAAATTAGTTATGAAATTTTTTGTAAATTGATAAATAAACTTCTGAAAATGTAACATATCAATTAAAATTATTTTTTAATAAACTTTTACTGTTAAATATTTTAATATAATATTATAATTAAATATATATTTTATTAACATTAATTATGTATTAATATTATCTTTCTAAATATAAATTTATTAATGAGATTTTATTATTTTAAAAACAAATTTATAAATAATTTTAATTATATGAATTAATTATTGACAAATTAATCTATAAAATATTTAAATTCCACAATAAAAATGTCATTATATTATAATGACATGAGATGAATATGCATTTCAGGTAAATAAAGCTGTATTTTTTATAATGTACCATCTAGTCCTTCAAATCGAAACCTGCCTTCATGACACCCAAATTAATTTAGTGATTTTCAGAAACAATAAGTTATAGAGTTTGAGGAAATGTGGATTCTTGAAGTGACTTTAAGTTTTCCAAAGAGGCACTTAATCCGGTGGCAATAATTTTTCTATATACCGTTTATATTTTAAATTTTTCCTTCAATATAATTTACATATTTTAAATGGTTAAGATCATTTGTAGTAATTTTTTAAATTTAAATTACATATACTTACCTGACTAGAACACACTTATTATTTGGATTTTACTTAACAAAAAAATAATAACATATCAAGATATAGGTAGTTAAAAATTACGAGTTAATATTCAATACTGTCAAATAATTTGACTTTAAAGTGATTATCGGTTGAAATTGTCATTTTCAAGTATGTATGTAGTCGGTTCTAATTTTTTTTTATTGAGATAACTTCATATTCTCTTTAAATTTATCTTCTTGTTTTTTGTTTATTATATATAAGTAGTTTTAAGTTATTTTTTGACTTGAATTTATTTATGTATTTCTTTTTTTTTTATTTTAATTTAAATAAGTAATTTTCTTACAAATTAATTTGTTTTTTGTGATTTCGTTTCAAATCAACATTATTTAATTTCTCATCTATCTTAATGCAATGCAGTGTATTGTTTAATTTTAAAGTAATTAAAAATTTCAATATTAATTGTGCTGTTGTCTTTAAATTGTGGATGCAAAGTGAAGTTACATGATAATATTTTGAGTTCTCATTATACTGAGTAAAAATTAATTAATAAAAAAAAATTAATTGATTTAAAATTGCAAAACTATTTTACACTCAAAATGTACCAATATTAATTCACCGACATTAGACTCTTCATAAAATTCAGTGAGATAGGTGGCTCAGCAAAAGACAACATATATATATATATATATAGGCTCGATAAGTTTTTCATTTTTTCCAGTAACACACCAAAATAGTCCCAAATTCTATAGTGTTTTCAATTTAATCTTTATGAACATTTTAATTTAATCTCTAACTATGTAAAATATTTTTCAAATTCGTTTCTCTATTAATGACTGTTATTAAATTTTATTAAATTGAATATTGACAATTAAAATAGTCTTCGACTAAAATTTTAAGTTTTTTAATTATATAAATAAAAAATTTATTATTGTGATAAAAATTATACATAATTTTTTAAAAACTAGTTATTAATATTAATATTACATGTTTATCAATAAATTTTTTCATATAAATTATTTTAATTTTATAAAATTTCATATAATTTTTTATATTTTAAATTATACAAAAAGAATGAGAAAACTACTTTTTATCCTATACTAATTAT
>JBBPBQ010020324.1:3862254-3884717 GCA_037974755.1 Cicer yamashitae
ATTAACTCAACTCTTACCCAAAAATAAAAATGTAATAAATACATGACTAAGATAATATAAGATGATATAATTAATTTATTATATCATAATGACTCATCAAACATTATATTTTAAGATGATATTATAGATTTATTATACCGATCATCAAACAGATTTTAAAGAGATAAAATAAGATATCGATCATCAAAGAGATTTTAAAGAGATAAAATATGATAAGATCTTATAATCAATTTATTCTATTTCATTGACTCAAATAGAGTTGAATTTACACATATAATAATATTTTTTTTATTTTTCTTTTATCTTGATCATCGGAAAAAGATCCTCATGAAATGTGATTAATTACAAACCACCTATAATGTTTTATATATATTTTTATATACATCAGAGAGAATAAAATTTGAATTATAATCCAATACATACTAACCAAAAACCCTTAAAACTATACCAAACTTAGTGACTTATGACATTGTTCATACTGCTGTAATAGACTTTGCTGCAGTATATAACCAATATTATTCTTTGAGTAGTAACAAATAAAACATCAATTAATCTTTTTTCCTAAACTAATAAGATTGGGTTTAGTGGTGAGGTTTTTTTTAATAATCCAATTTTTTTTTAAAATTACTAATATACTTTCTTTTGAAAACTATATACAAAGTACTCTGTTTTTCTGACATAATTAGAAATCGTCATTTGCAGAGCCGAATTCTTTAAGAAAGTCTAAGTTTACAATGACGACTTCATTGATGATTTATTTAAGTAAGTGAGGTTGCATCCATAATGAATTCAATTTTTTTTTCACTTTTGAAATATCTACCAATATTATTGTCTTTTACATATTTCGCCATTGTAGTAAATAAAAAAAAACTATATTTTTTGGTGTCACTTATATGATTTAATTTTTTTTTAATGAAATATAAAGAAAATAATAGAAGGCGGTTATGTATTAATAAAATTAGAAAACCATTCATTATGTCAATGTAGAATAGTTCTAAATTTAAGCTTTAAAAAGGAAGTCGTTGTTACAAACTTGAAATTACTTAACAAAATCGTTTTTATAAATGATGACTTTTAGTTATGTCAAAAAATAAAATAGTTTGATATATAATTTTTAAAAAAGAATAATTGGTAATTTTTTTTTTGAAATTTGGATTATTAAAAAAAAAACCTTGTTCTGAAGCACTTGAGTAGAATGCATGAGTTCATAGTGCAAGTATCTTATCAACACTCGAGATATCAAATTATCTTAAATTAAATAGTATGATAATCATTTACTGATTCGTAACAGTGAAGCTATACAAAACCAAATCCACACAGCCTCCATAAAAGAAACAAAATATATTTGATTTTCTTTTGGAAAAATCAATTAACTTTAAACTATATTTAATCTACAGTATAAGACTATGTTTGACGAGTCTAAAACGCTAAATTGTAGTGAATAGTTTAATAATTGATTTCTGTCACAAGCTTTTAATTTTTTTTTAAATGATACTTCCAGTAGTGTGTATGATTATTATAACATATTATATAATTTTATTTTTTATTTTTACTCTCATTTTTTTAATTAAAAAAACATTACTAATTAAAAATACTTTTTTAAATCACTTTATATTTGTTAGTTAATTTAACTATTAATTTTTTCAAACATTTTTTTATGGAAATTTTTTTAAACATTTAAAAGTCAATCAATTAGTTTATCTACAATCCTTTCACAAAAAGAAAAAAAAAAGTAGTTTATCCCACAATGCACTACAAACTCATTAAACTAATACATATATGAGAATAGGATATTTTAAACATTTTTTACTTTATTTGGTTAAAAAAAGACGTGTGATAAACACATGTACTTGATGATAAACGATGATTGATGGTAAACGACGATAGTCATTTTTTTTATAGTAAATATTCATCTAAATCTTATGTATTTTGGATGTGGACCATTTTAATTTCTAAAAAAAATTAATATCCAAATTAATTTTTATTATAATTGTATACATTGTTTTTTTGAGTTTTGAAAACTGTTTTAAAATTAATTTATGTCACCTAAGATATTATTAGTTGAGTCATACGTTTTGCGGCACTGTCTAAATTATGCAAGACAGACTATCAACCACGAAGTCCCCAGAATAAAACAGCTCAGATTCACTATATTGAAGTTCCACTCTATAAAATCGTTCTAGAATTACACCTTCAATATGGCGGTTAAAGTCACTCTCAATATGACGATTAAAGTCACTAGAAATATAGTACTATAACCACTCATAAATCAAAAGGATTACGGCACAAAAAACGCTCTAAGAGAATACGGCACAAACATCGCTCTAAAAGACTACGACACAAAAATCGCTCATAGTGGTATTAGGACCACTATAAAATCGACGAAACTACGACATAAAAACCTCGAAAGGACTACGCATAACAACCGCTAAAAACCTCGAAAAGACTACGCATAACAACTGCTCTAAAAATCGAAAGGACTACGTCATAATAACCACTCTTAAAATCGAAGGGACAACAGTACAAAACCGCTTATAACTATCGAAGGGACATACAGAAAAGGGAGAAGTGGTTTGGAAATAAGTCGAGCAGAATATAAAAGGGAGAAAAGAGAAAGTTGGGAAATGCATCAAACTTTGGTGTACTTATCACAAGAGTTTGAAACTCATTATATAGTGGTGGAAGCAAATCCACATATGTTTTCTATCCAATGCGAGACTTTAATATTTATAGAGTTGAAAACTATTCAAAATATGAGAGTTTTCATATGTGAGACATAAACAATTTTTAAATTCACACATTAACATGCTTTATATTTCAACAGTATAACATATATATATATATATTAGTCCTTTTGTTAAATTATTTTTTTTTACTAAAATATTAGATAAAGATGATGAGACGTTAATTAGTTATACTATAATATAAAAAAATTGTTGATATATAAATAGTTAGTTATACAGTATATATAATGTTTAGTTTTAAAATTAAAAAAAGTAATATTGAAAGCGACTAATTTAATCTAAATATATTAACATACATGCAATATGGTTATTTGATAGTAAAAAAATCAAATCAATTTAGATTAAATGTAATAGAAAATTAATATATTTCATTTATGTAATTATGAAGAGTTAACTTAACTATGATTTTTTTCAAGCATTAAAATGATATACATGTGATGATGGTTATTTGACACTTAAGTAAGAAATCAGTTAAATTTAGATTAAATTTAATAGAAAATTAAAAATATTTCATTTATGTAATTGTGAAGAATTAGCACTAAAATAGCTTGCGTCCAAAATATAAAGATGAGTTTGAATCTTTATTTTTATAGAAAGACATAATCTACACGTGGGTTGTAACCTAAAAAAATAAAAATAACCCCAAATATATGAAAACCTGAAGCATGAAAGCCCAAAAAAAAAACATAAAGAAAAAACAAAGGGAAAAACGTAATAAGATTAAAATAAAAGGGTTAGAGAAGAAGTCTCAAGGTTGTCGTAGTACTGACACTGTTTCCTTCACACGCGGCGAAGCGAACTCTCATTTCCTCGCCACCAACAACTCTCTCTCTTCAAAAAACACTCAACAACGTTTCTCACTTACTCTCTCTAAAAAAAACACAATCACGAGTGCTACTTACACCCCCCATTGTAACTGATTCAGTTCTCGGACAAAAGTAAGCAATTAATCTACATTCTTTGTGTTTTTCTTCTGTTTCTCTACTTTCTCATTCACTATTTTCCCTTTCAGTTGAAAAAACCTTCCGCTTTTACTTGATTCATTTAATTTTTTCTTTAATTATAAAAAATACTTTCTATTAGTACACAGATTATTTATTATTATTTAATTTTTATTATTCTAAAAAAATCGGATCAATTGTTTCGCTGTCTCTATTTTTCTTCACATTCCATTTTTCATCTTCATCTTCTTAGTTTCCTCACTCTCTGAAAATAATGAGGTAATCACTCTCCAAAGGGAAAATGGGATTTTTATTTTTTGATTGTTTTGACTTTGTGAAAATAATAATTGCTTAGATTGACTTATGTGTTTCCATTTTGAGAAATAAAAATAGTGCCGAAGAGGATTTGAAGGCGTTGTTTGTGGGGATTTTGTGAGGATTTTCTGTCACTTTCTCGAGAAAATTATGTCCTCCTCTTCGTGTTCTGAAAATTATATCTCAAATGCGGATCGTTTTCTTCTCAGTGTTACTCCAGATATTCCTTCTCAGACTCTTCCACTTCAGGTATTTTTTATAATTTTTATTATTTTATAAAATTAACTTTTATTTTTTATTTTTTTATCATGGTAATAAAAAAACAGTCGAATTTTATTGCACATGCGGAATTTGAACAAAGAATCATTTTTGTAATTTGAATTTAATTTAATTTATTGTGCGGAAGTAATTATCCAGAACGTTGAACTCTGTTCTCTTTGCGTCTAGCGGAGTCGTCACATCGACACTTTTTACTAACTACAAGATAGAAAACGCAATAATAGGAATAGGATGGGTCAAACGACACCGTTCTCCTTTGTTTTAAGGAATATTCCTTTATTATGCCATTCTAATGTTATCTTCAACATTTCTACTACGTGTCATTTTTCATTATTTTAATTATTTAATAATAAAATAAATAAATAAATGTGTATAGAGTAGTTGTAAAAACATTTGATATTTTGAGTTGTGGGCTCAAACCGTGACATATTTTTTTTTGATATTTAGTGTGTGAATTCCATCTTTAAAACTCTCTAGAGAAAAAAAAAAAAAGTAAATGTCACATTTTAGTCATGGGTGAATTTTAAAATGGAGTAAGGTAGTACTACTTTTCTTTTTTGGGTGCAAAGTAAGGTACTACTACTATTTCTCGTTTTTTCTGAATTCTTGACTTATGCGGAATCTACGGGGTTTATTAAATATTTGAGTACCGACTTAAACTTTAGTGTCAAATTGATTATGTGTGGAAGTTTGTGATATTATGATTTAGAGAAGACAAAATGCATCTGTTTATTGAATTCTTCTTCCATTGGTTTGTGAGTTGGGACCAAAGCCTAGCTGGATAGATAAACATAGAAGTTCAACACTTAAACTTTTAATTAAGAAAATTAGAAGTCTAGGGCCACGTGATTCTCATGGCTTCACCTTGACCATGTGTGATAGTGATTGAAAATTGGTCACTCTACATGTGGGTAGTGTAATTTTTCTAGTAGTTTTAAGTCTCTATCAAATCAAATAGATAACTTAATTAAACGTTTATAATGTAAACACTTATTGTATAAATGTTTGTCTATAAACTATTTATATAACAAAAGATAAAATGAAATTAAACAATTTTCATGTAAGTTATGAACCTTTTTCATTAGCTACTTGAATAGTTTATATAAATAAACTAAAAATAGCTTATGTTATAAACAATTTTGATAAGTTCTTCCAAATTGTTTTGCAAGTGTCTATGTTACTAGATAAAGTCAAATAAGTCAATCCAACACAACACTGACTCAACTTTTAATTAGTGGACGTGTTAATCAACCTGGAGTAAAATAAGCCAATAGGATTGGTATAGTGGTGGAAATTTTGGGCAGAATGCATGATGTCTTGGGTTCAAACTTGAAACTTCATTGCCTCCATTGTACACAAAAAAAAAACCTTTAGTAAATTAATGATATCACTTGGATTAGTATTATTCATACTTTTGTGTGGATTAGTATTGTTCATTTTTGTATTAGCCGCATATAAAGTGGGAATAATGTTTTGTTTTGTTTTGTGTGATGTTACAATGCAATGAGAATGATATAACCTTGTAGTTGAAATGGAAACTGACCAAGTTGATTGATTTGTTTCCTTGTGTACTGTAATGTAATTTAGCAGAGCTGTTTTCATGAAGTAAACAGCCAATGGCTACCTCTTAGCAATGACACAGTTGAATGCTTTGCATTGAAAGATCTTTGGGACTGCTTTGAAAGATGGAGTGCATTAGGTGCCGGTACACCAATACTGTTGGAAAATGGCGAAACTTTGACACAATATTATGTTCCCTATCTATCTGCCATCCAAATCTACAGCAGTAAGTCTGTTGCAGCTTCTAGGTAAGCAGAAAACAATACTGCATATGCTTATTTTACCAAATGTGTCAACAAAATGGCACAAGTCATCATGTTCTTTACTCTCTTCAAGGAATAGGAAAGAGGACATTGATGCAGTAGAATTTGAATTTGATTCCTCGAGTGAAGATAGTGGAAGCGATAATCTATCTAGATCATTAAGTAACGATTCTAGCAAGGCATGGGATGCTGTTTCCTTGGATTCAAGCTCTGATCAATCGGGTTCATGGCCAACAAGGGATATGCTTGGGTACCTTTATTTGCAGTACAATGAGACTTCAGCACCTTGCTCGAGGGTTCCTTTTGCTGAAAAGGTAGACTTCAATTAACAGCCAAGTAGTATTCAGTATTCAAACCTTGATCATAGGTAATACAAAAAATAATGTATTTATTTATCTATGATCTCTCACACGATGCCCGTCCCGTGATGTTTCTTGTCTCAGATAACTGAGCTTGCTAAAAGCCATCCAGCATTGATGACATTGAAAAGTGTGGATATTTCCCCAGCAAGTTGGATGTCTGTTGCTTGGTGAGCAGAATTAATTTTTAGTGTTATCCTGAAATCTTCTTGTTTTGAAGATGAACACTTCAACTTGAAGTGGTTAAATTGGCCTTTCTTGTAATTGAAACTTTAAGAGTAACTTGTAGTCCAGAACATAGTAGTTGTCTGCTATGAAGTAGTGACACACTGACATGGAGTAATATTTTAAGAAAATAAAAGTGATTGAATGTGTTAGCGTTGTGTCAATGTTAGAAACTGATACATGTTGGACATCAGACACAGGTTCAATTTGAAGTGTTAGTGCTACATAGGTTGTCTGTGAATTGTCACAGATGTTTTTTTTTTCCTTAAAATGATTTTTGATTGTAATTTTGCAGATAAGGTTAAATCCATAGCAACAGTTGGTAACAGATATAGGACTGAAGTTGTCAAATAGTGATCTCTTTCTCTACTTTTGATTATCAGTGTTTTTCAAAAATTACATGTGTAAGAATAATCAGTGTTTTCTATCTCAGGAAGCTTGCTTGTATATGCTTACTCTGCCTGTAAAATATCTAGTTTCTGTTGTATTCCAAGGTAGAAAGATCTTATACTGAATTTGTTAATCTTTGTTTAGGTACCCTATTTATTCCATACCAAATAATCAGATAAGTGAAAAGGAGCTTTCAGCATGCTTCCTCACTTACCATACACTATCATCTTCTTTCCAAGGTATCATGATGTATTGATTAGTCTTTTGAATGAGTATGTTTTCCAAAAATCAGATAAACATTTGAAATACTACTAATTTAGAGTTCTTGCTTTGAAATGAAATGTACCTTCATAGGATCTTTCATTTCCTATGTTTTAAATTAACTTTGCTTTTATTTTTGAACATATTACTTGAGTTTATAACATGATTTGTTATTATGCAGATTGTAAAACCAAATATGATGATATTGACATAACAAAAGACATAAGTTGTATTGAGGAGTGGGAAGGTATATTGGGAAAGAAATGCAAGGAAAACAAGAATGGTTTTATATCTATTTCTCCTTTTGGGCTGGCTAGTTACAAAATGCAGAAACCTTTTTGGTCCTCTTCTGAATCTAATAATGCAAGGATATCTGACCTGTATTGCGCCGCAGACTCGTGGTTGAAGCAACTCAACGTCGACCACCACGACTTCAACTTTTTCACTCTCCGATCTCCCTTGTAAATTGGTTTCTGTTGTTATTTACTAACTTGTTGCAGCCGGCTCGTTTAGTTCGGTACTTCGCTTATAGATTCAGTTTTTGAAACACTGAGAAGGTTATATGTCAAAGGATGTATAGTCCCCTAGCAGAGTGAAGTTTTGTTTATTTAGAGGTGTGGTGCGAAAGGAGATCCACCCCCTAAAAAAAAAAGATATTTTTGTTTATGCTAATTTCCTAGATAGATGGTAGCAGTTTGGAGGTGTCTAAACTATATGTACAGTTTATTTCTTTAAATAATTGTTTTGAATTTTGTATATTCTTCTTTTTGCTTCTAATCTGAATTCAGGATATAATGTTCAACAACTAATGATTTTTTATATTGATCTAGTTGTTACACAAAAATGTTAGTGATTTTGTGGGTTAGAGTCAAGAACGTTAAATTCAAACACTTATGGGAAGCATAAAAAGATACATATTTTCCCAAATAAATCTAGCGCTTCTGTCTGTGTTTGAAGAATGGAATACTAGCAAAGAAGAATCTACTACGACTCTATAAAATATATGGTTAATCGAAACATATTTATAAATTTGAATCACATATTTAAAACAATTCAATTAATAAAATTTAATTCAAAAATTAATTTAATAATTTTAAAACTTTTTTGTTTTTATTTCAATTATGATTTTTTCTCTTAGAAAAATTTTGAAAATTTGTTTTTCTAAAAATAAAATATAGTAGCTTATTTTTCAAAAAAAAATCAAAAAATATTTTAAATTATTTTTTTCTTCAAAAATTTTTAAGAAAAAAATCGAAAACATTTTTTAAAAAATAATTGAAAATTTTTTATCCATAAATTTTTTATATTTATTTTTCTCAAAAAAAATCAAAATTCTTTTTTGAAACAATCGAAAAATTTTTATCAAAAGAATTTTGAAAATTTTTTACATCTATTTTTTTCAGAAAAAAAATTAAAATATTTTTTCTCGAAAAAAATTGATAATTATTTTTGAAAGAATTTCAAAAATGTTTTTCCGAAAAACTAATTTTAACTAAAAAATTGTTTAAAATATTATACTGATTTATATTTATAAACCAGTTTCAAACCGGTTCTGAATTTAATTTAAATATAATTTTTAAAAATTAAATTAAAATTAATATAATAATTCAATTAAGTTTTTATATATGAACACGTAAAAGCTACTTCTCAATTGCTAAAAATCCAAAGGATGATACTAAAGCTAGAGCTATTATTTTCTATATGATGGAATATCTTACAAAATAAGTTTAATGTACCGGAAGACACATAAGAAACTAACTAATAAGATTTTTGCCTATAAAAAAATATAAAAAATAAAAAAGAATAGACGTCGGTAGTTAATTTGACCATCTTTGATGGAGAAGCTTTAACTTCATATGACCATATAACAAATAGGTACCTCTTTTGGATAGGGAAGAGATGTTTTGTTAAACATCTCTGTCTGTCCGCATGTGTCACATATTCTTATATTAAAATATAATGATATAGAATTATTAAAGTAGAATTATTTAATAATTTTTAAGTGTTGTTGTATTAGAATAAAAACATGATTTTAGAAAAAGAAAAAGAAAAAGAAAATTTGTAAATAAAAATGCATAACGTTTAATCATGAAGTTCAGTTAATGATTTTTATGTCTCTAACTAAAAAATAATTATACTTTTCTTTTTTATTAGATAAATAAAATAGAGTTTGTAAAATATAAATTGTGTTTAATAATAATAATATCTTTCAAATTACAACAATATCTAAACTATACCACATAAAATTATTACCTCTGTATTTTTATTTGCTCTCGTAACAAAGTTGGTCTACTTGATATTAGCTATAAGCTATATTCAAAATTCAGAAAAATTAAGTCTTATCAGGTATTATGATTAAAAAATTATAATAAATAATGTGCATTTCCGAAATCTATTTAAATACTCAAAAGTGAAGGTATCTTTTATAAACGTTTTAAGGTGGTTACAAGTTTAGCTAGTCCTTTTCCATACTTTTTATACACATAATCTAATTATATATGGTTACGGTGGTAGGGATAATACATTCAATTTTTTTACATTTATTTAATATTTTATTTTACTTTTATTTTTTTTATACTATTATATTATCAATATATCATATTTATGATGTTATAATATTATTATTTTTTTCTTTTAAAGTATATACCATCTCGTTCATCAATATTTGTTTTTCTTTAATGAATAGGTTAAAAGAAAACGTAAAAATAGTACTTTCTATATTTTTGTTTCCCATAATTTGGTATATGAATTGTCAACTAATAATTCAGTTTCACCGTTTATCGACATAAAAAAATAGCTATGTCATACAAAATTATGGGGGGCAGGGACATGATCACGTGATCTAAGCTAAGCTTTAGACAGCGACACAGACACACTCAAATAATCAAAATTCTTTTCTTTTTGAATCAAAATTCGATACTAGTCAATGTTTGAGCAACATTTCATAATAATACATACTATAATTTATAACTTATTTTACCAATATAATTTATTCTATTTTGTATGTGGTTATATGATAAATGTATTCTATTATACTCTAATTACTTTTTTCTTTCTCATTTCTTCTAATTCTAATTAATATACAAAGAATAAAGTATAATTTAGTGAAATATTCTATATTTATATATAAAAAATAAAAATATAGTAATACCTCATAACTCAATTATAAACAAAGTAACTAATCGCATATATATTAATAATATTGATTAATTGCATTTAACTTTTTATTGAAATAAAAAATATAATTATATTTTCTAAACCACTTCATTTAATTTTGTATTAAATTTATCATATTCAAATATATTTTGATAATAATTACATTAAATAAAGTGAAATTATTTAATTTAATTTATATTTTAGTCTATCAATTGCAATTAGTTTTTTTTGTCACACTAACAAGTGTAACTCTAAGACATGTGCTAAAAATAAAAATAAAAAATTTATATTAGAAAAACAAATTTAAAACTTTAAAAAATTAAACACATAGTATTCAAAATACTTTTTTAAAATAGTAGTATTTTTATCAACATTTTCTTTTATTAAAGGAGTTAATTGCTATTTTTTTTAATGAAATTTATAGTGTTAACTATTTTTATTAATTTCATAATAATTGGTGTGTAAGTTTGCGACTGTATGAATCAACGCGCTTGCTTTCACTTTGATTGCGTGTGGAAACCGTTTTCAAGTTTCCACTATCTCTTTTCTTACCAACATTATGCTATCACTTTGAGTAAGTTTGTGTTGGCCTGAAAATCAAAATGAGTTCGTTTTTTGGTTTAATTCTACTGGGATTCGGTGTCGGTGTGGTTGCCGTTTTTGCCGTTGAAGCCGTGGGAGTGTTATGGATCATGAAACGGTTGCGCCACAAACTCCATACGGAACAATCCAACCTCTCTTCCCAAACTCAACTGGATACTTCTACAAACCACCTTGATCATCAACAATCTCTGCATTTTTCGTTTAACAAGCAGGTCCATTCTCACTTCACCTCTATTTCAAACTCCATTTTCCCCCTTTTTCTTACTTGTCTTCTGTTATTGGGTTCGTTATGGTAAAATACTGAAATAGAAATTCTCCAACTAGATAGGGTATTATTAACTTTATTATCTATTTCATTACCATATCGAATTAATAAATAAATAAATAAATACTTATTTTATTCTAACTAGCACAAAGAAGCATGCATTATCTTGTCCGTTTATCAACTTTTTCTATTGTGTTTCTTTGTATATATAGATGTGCTTTATTATAGTTTAATTGTACAATATATGTTTTAATTTAATTCACTTGTAAAAAAACAATATAGATAATATGAAATTGAAAGAACAATTTCTAAGGGGATGTTATGGTGGGGCACCTTCATCCATCATAGACCGGTGCTTAAAAATCATTTGAAACTCTAACAACTATCGACGATATTCTTCAGAAGTATAAGTTAATGGTTTTCCCGATCCTTACGACTAAGACAATAACTCGATCGATATCAGTTCGATAAAAATAAAAGAAAGCGAATGTGTCCCACAAAACTAAACTCATTGAACCAAACACCAATTAGGTCACCGTCTCAGCCTTAATGATGAGAAGAGTCGTTAACTTTTACTTCTTAGGAGTGTTGTGATCGTCGTTAGAGTTTTGAGTGACTTCTAAGCACTGGTCCACTATAGAATTTGCCCGGTTTCAATGTTTGTTGTAAGTTTTTATATTTAAATTTAAATTTTTTGTTGTTGTTAAGGGCAAATTTGTATAGAAGAATGTCCAACTAAAATTGGTAGTTAGTTTTAAATTTGAAAAAGAATTGAGTTGCTAAGGGTAAATTTATTGAGGAAGATGTTCAACCAAAATTAGTACTATAGTTAACTTTTGAGCTCCCTATATATCATGATGATATAGATTATTTGTTACTCTTCATCATAAAAGCTTTGGCTTTCAGGGTGTGGTTTGGGTCCTAGAATCAGGACAAGTTTCAAAAGAGCCAAAGAGAAAAGAAGAGCTATTGGAGGTTTCCCCTATTAAAATGTATGGACAAATCAAGGGTCAATCACTTATTCTAAGAGAATCTGATGATTTGCACAAAACAATTGAACTCAAGGGCTGTACTGTTCAAGCTGTGTCAGCATCAATCCTTTCTTCCAAAAAATGGTAAGTGATCTCACTGCCAAGTAAAACATTGTTGTGACTTGTGACATACTTTCTCTATTTGCTGTTTTCGTTTCTAAAATAAATTGTGATAGTAAAAATGTGTTTGTCCAACTATTCTCAATTGTGAATTTCAAAAACAATCAATACTTTTGAAAATGGTAAAAAGTCCTTTTAACCATTTTCGAAAATGCCACCTTAACTCACGACCTGCATGTGGTGATGGAATTGAAAAATGAGCGTATGGTGGATTGGTGGTGATGAGAAGAAATCTGCTATTCCACTCTTAAAAATAAAATTGAAATATTTTTAGGAAGTGAAAAACCTCTTAAATTTTGTTGTAACTACTGGTCATTTATTAAGGAAATTAACTATTTCAAGTTCTTAATTGATTGATGATGAATAGTTTGTTTTTTTTTTGTCTTTTTGGTACAAATTGACGAAGAATCTTGCAGGGAAAAAAAGTTCCCCATCAAAGTGGAAAGCAAGACCTCAGTGATATACAATGGAAGCAAAACTCTATATGTATATCTTGAAACTTCATGGGAGAAAGAAGCATGGTGTAAGGCCCTCTGTCTGGCATCTTGCGATGAAGAAGAAAAAGTCAAATGGTTCACCCAGTTGCATGAGGACTTTCATAATTACCTGACATCCTTAAATTCTGTGTATCAATGTTTAATGAAACCATCAGTAGGATTAAGTGTTGAGCCAATAGAAAGGGATATAAAGCCTGATGATCCTTCCTCAAAAGTTCGTCAATTTTTGAAAAAGATTGCTAAAAAAACTTCCCGAGTTGGTTTGGAAAATAAATCTAATTGGAGTTCATTGTCAGGCAATGAAGGAAAAAAGAACACCGAGAACCTTTGTGCTAGCCAAGATGATGTTTTGGCCCCATTATCTTCGAAGTTACCCCATTTGGGAAGCCAGAATATTCACTCTGTCAGCTCCGATGGGGATGTTGAAAAGAAATTTGGTATTGACGAGGGAACATTATGTTGGAATTTATTGATTTCCCGACTCTTTTTTGATGTCAAAGGCAGTATGCAGTTGAAGAGGTCGATGCAAGAAAGGATTCAGGTTTAACCTTTCCCATTTGATGATTACATGTTTTAGCGTGGCTCTGTTTTTATCATGTTTGTTTTGTGAAAATGGGTGTCATTTTATTTCTGTTTCAATTTCTAGCACTTTATCTATTTTAGTTATTTGAATTGATAATTTCATACTGAAAACATGATACAAGCTATTATATCTTCTTCCTTTGACTTTTTTCATTGCTAATAGTTCCAAAATCCCATGTTAAGCTTAAAACATCAATATAGAAGGTTCTATCCTTCTAAATGTCTCTATGGAGTGGTTTTGCAAATTTTACTGATACGGTAGACATTTAATATCGCATTATATCAACCAGATAAAAAGGGAGGATATCCCATTGTCAGAGTATTTGAATGAAGTAAATGGAGGAAGCAAGAGTTGATTCCACTAATTGTTTGAATTAGAGTTGATTCTTTATGAAGACATGCACTATGTTTTCTCTTCCATGTCTTTGCATTTCAGCAAACCTACATTTCATTATGGTAGTCTTGAGATAAATATTGATCTCTAGTGTTTACTTAGAGAGAACTACTGCTTAGAAAACTACATTTCATTATATTTTTTATGAGATAAATGATGGTTGTTTCTTACTTTCTTTTTGCCACAGAGAACATTGTCCAATATGAGGACTCCCAGTTATATTGGTGAAATCATCTGTACTGACATCAATACCGGGAATGTTCCACCTTATATTGTAGGAATGAGGGTTCTTCCTATGGAAATGAGTGAGGTTTGGGCCTTAGAAGTTGACATTGAATATTCTGGAGGAGCAGTTTTAGAGATTGAAACGAGGCTTGAAGCTCGTGAACTTGAGCTCCATGCAGGGACAGATGACTCAAATTCAGAGCCTAGCAATGTTGAAGCTGTCCAATCAGATCTTTCTAAAGGTTTTGAATGTTTAGGAAAGGAATTGAAACTTGAAGAAAGAGAGAATGATTGTCAAGAGCAAAAGGAAGACAGTAAGTGGAACATTATTTATGGATTTTCTTCGTGATTGTATCAATTCCAATCATTTATGAATTTATTCTGAGTTTTATCAAACCCAATTATTTATGCTCCTTGTTTTTCTTCGTGAAATATTGCTTCAATTTGGTTTCACATCCATTTTTTACTGTAATTTCCACATTTTATAAACTAAGCTTACAGGCAGAATGGTGGATGGATAATATCGAATGCTGCTTTTCATGAATTCTTAAGTATTTCTAATTACTCCAATGACAAGGAAATTGTGTGGTTTTCATTGTAGCTTTCTCCCCTTTGTTTTCCTAGAGGATAGTTTTTCCTGAAATAACAAACTTCCAAAACGTGGAGGGGAGATAATGAGTAGTTGTCATACCTAGATAGTATTATATACATTATTTAGATTTATGGAGTAATTTGTATCTTGTTTTTCCCTAAGCAGATGCGTCAAAGAGCTTTAAGAGCACCGTGTCTTCAACAAATCATGGATCACGATGGAAGTCGCTATTAAATTCTTTTGCCAAACAAGTTTCACAGGTAGAATACTAAAATCATTACTCTCTCCATTATTCCGTTCAAGCAAACCTTAAGCATTTTCTTATTCATTCACACACAGACACATTTAAATATTAGATAAAGTGCAATTTTTTTATTTATTATATAGCGATCAGTTTATAAACAGCTAACCTGGTTTTATTCTCAAAGTAACGGATTATTTCTTATCAAAAGGTTCCTCTCTCTTTGGCAATAAGAGTAGCTTCTCTAAAAGGGACATTGCGTTTGCATATAAAACCGCCTCCCTCTGATCAACTGTGGTATGGTTTCACATCAATGCCAGACATAGATTTCAACTTGGAGTCTTCTGTTGGAGAGCAAAAAATAACTAGTGGGTACTTCGCTTTATTAGTGGTCAATAGGTTAAAGGTATGATAGCTCCCTTTGCATTTGATTTATAAGTTTCAACAATTTGAGTTAAAGACTGCTCTTTCACTGCAGCTCTGTTTTTAGGATCTTCAAGTTTCTAAAAGGGTGTTTAAATTTTTTAGAAATATTTCACATATACTATCAGCATCAGTAATTATTAAAAATATGATAACTCCATAAAGTTTTTTCGTCCTTCTGTCAGTTTATATGGGCTTCCTTTAATTGCAAAAATGTTCTCTTATTATAAATGTCGACCCTTCTGTTAAGTGTGTGACCAATGAAACCAGGCTTTGTTAATATCTATTTTTCATTGTATATCTCTTTAGACTTTAACAAAGGCTTTCTTTTATTGACATGTTTATGTTTATGTATACATCAAATAGATATTAGGTACTCCTTCATTCCTTTTTAACTGTCACTTTTGTAGAAGAATTTTGTTCATATATATTTGTCGTTTTCAAAATTCAATGCAACATTGAGTATTATTTTTGCAGTATTACCCTTAATTATTTATTACAGAGAAATCTATAAGATAATAAAATAGTCAAGGGTATCATAGGAAAGATAAAATTAATTTTATCAAAAACAACAAAATTTATTGATTTTCTTGGTTTATGTAAAACAATCTTAAACGACATTTAAAAAGGAATGGATGTAGTATTTGACAAGATCGTTGACATCCTTAATCTTGGGCACACATCAGTGGACTAAGAAATGTGTCTAAACTCCATTTCTCTTTAGAAAGGATAAAGGCTGCTTTTAGCTGAAAACAAATTTAACTTTGGTCCTGCAGAAAGCAATTTTGGAAAATTTAGTGCTCCCAAATTGTGAAAACCTAAGTATCCCATGGATGTTAGCAGAGAAGGATGATTGGGTTCCTCCAAATGTTGCTCCATTCATATGGATTAACCAAGAGTTTAGGAATGAAACTTCCACTTCAGTTGATACCAATAATCAATCTTCTGGTGGAGAGAAAGCTAGGTCGGAAGCTAGTGCAAACACCTCAAGTAATGTTCCAACGAACAAACCACAAAAACCGAAGAGTATCGAATCTTGTCAAGAGCCAACTAGTAAATCATCAGATTCTTTAGCACTTCCAAGTTTCTCTGGTTCACTAACACTAGAGAGAAGCAGCAGTTTGGAAGAACTGACAATGCCTTTATTAGAGAATGAAAAATCACAAGAAACTAAGGATTTGAAAGAACCTTCGTTGCAGAACGTCAATCAACTCGAAACTAGTGAAAACAAGGTGGAAAACAATTCTGAATTCCCCTCTTTACATGGAAGTTTGGTAGTGATGGAGAAACAAAATCATACCTTTGAACAGGAAGATGAACTGCCAAAGAAAATGGGGAGAAAAGAAAGGATGTTTGATTTGGGGAAGAAGATGGGGGAGAAATTGGAAGAGAAAAGGCGTCATCTTGAAGAAAAGAGCAGGAACATTGTTGAGAAGATGCGCGGACCGTGAGAAATATAAACCAAGTAAATGGCAGAATGGATAAATGTTGTTCATGATTTGTTTGGTCTTGTGAAAAACTTCGAATGTCATATATTGTTTCATTAGTTAGTTGTACATTTCCTAGATATCCACTCTCATGTCTGAGGAATGTTTCGTTTTTTATTATTTTATATATGAGTTTCTATTAATGCTTTGGTTTACTGCCCAAGTTTGTCCAACTTAATGTAGAATTAGCTTGATGTTTGAAACGTGAAATGAATGTCCCACTTCTAGTACTCTGTCTTAATTCTGAGAGCTATTTCTTAGTTGCAGCATCACTTGTAAGCAGGCCCTGCATCGCATTGGCACTGGTCTAGCTTCATAAACTGGCTTATGATATGTTTGATTACGCTTATGCTTTATTTAGACATATTGAAATGGTGCATTTTTGGATGTTATGACATCATTGTTAGACAGTAAGATAATCTCATGTCAGATATAAATCATCTATCTTCGTTCAGTATAGTAGAATTTGTTTGGGGTCAGGACACCAGTCACTTCTTTAATTACCCCATTACATTCAGTGTTACCTCATTGACAACATGACTTGTACATTTTTTTTGGGTGACCGACTTGTACATTTATTCTTACATTTCTAGATGAAAAATAATTTTCTGCTCCTTTATTTGTCGCTTCCCTTTAGTTTAGGAGCAGTGAATGTGTGAATGGTTTGCCAATACAGCAATTATCAAAACCTGACAAGTACTGTTTATCTTCTTCTCTGGCACTCGAAACTAACCGCTTTGGGGTGTCAGAACATACATCTTACAAGCATGTGAAGCTAACTCAGCAGAGATGTCTCCTGAAACCGATGATTGTGTTGAGTGCTGCAGAAATCATCACACAACATCAAAACCATAGGAATCTAAAATTTCTTTGCACAGTAAAGAGAAAAATAAGTCTAACTAAATATCTTACATCCCATAAATCTCTAGCATCAACTATAGTTCCTGATTCCAGGCCTAAGTCAGACCAGGATGCGGTCACTGTTGCATTTGATGAACTTCTATTCCATAAGATCACTGCTACTTTGTTATTACTGAGAGGTCCTGCCCATACCTGTCATCATAGTTTTCTATTAAGAAGCTGTGGGCAGATACACAAATGATATTGACTACAAGGTAGCATTAGTTTGAATTTACTGTCAGGGTACAGTAACAAGTTTTGTATAGAAATATGAAAACATTTAGCATCATTATAAGTTGTGAGAGGCATTTAGTATCACCTCCAAATCACTGTTGCTTTTCACTTTCTTTCCTTGAACTCCAAGTTTATCTGCAAGACCACAAGCTTGTAAGTTTCAAAGCATTCTTTTCTGAAGAAATCAATGCATTTATCTTTCAAGAAAGCCTACTTGCCTTGGTTTACTGCAATAACTTCAGAGTTGCTTATCAATTCAAATGTGGTATTATCCATTGCTCGGATATCACAACCAACTAATAAAGGGGCCTATTTAAACCCAGGAAAAATAGTGAAACAACAAACTTATGATGATATATCGCATTGTCAACAACAAGTATCTAAACATTGTTTCATGCACCTTAGCTAATGCCCAGATGCTGAAATGGGCACGATATTCCTCTGTAGTCATGCCTCCATTTCCAACTTCAAGCATGTCAGGATCTAATATCCAAATAGCATTAATGGTATACATTAGGACCTAATATTGGTGTTTGCTGTAATTGCAATGCTGTTAAAGTTTAATGGCATGCATAACATAACAAGTAAGGTTATTAATTACCATTCCATCCTCCAGGTCCAGCATAAGATGCCCATTTATCATTTGCATCTGCTATGGAAGTCATGCTGGGGAGGGAGTAAAATCAGTTATTCACAATATGGAAAATTAAGAAAAGTAACTGAATATGCTATGCTATATATAATAGTGAATTCTTAGAGCTGATACTTACTTCAGCTCAACTATTGTGTTAAACATAGACATTATAAAATGTATGAATGTAGAGTTATGATTAATTAAGATCTGACCTGTTCCAGTTATCTTTAATATCTCCTGTTGTTCTCCAACTATTTCCCACACTTTTGGCCCATGTTGCTGGATCTTCCCGTCCCCTGTATATACATGTTTCAGAAAAAGCAATAATTTTGAGGCAAATTTATAGTAAATGGAATATAATCATTTCTTTGTATATGATAAACATTATAACCAATTGGACTCACCATTCACACATAGAGAAGAAGATTGGCCTTCCACTGTTCAACAAAGCTTCACTCATTGGTGGATACCTGTTTTTACAAAATGTATAAACTAGCAATAACTTGTTTTTATAAAACATTAAGTATGCTGATAACTATTTGCATTTGAAGGCCATAGATTACATACCTTAATTTGGGGCTAATACCATTATTTTCACAGTTATCATACTTTAAATAGTCAACTCCCTAAAGAAAAATTTAAATCAGATATCTTTCAACAACTTAAGATTATACATAGAATGTAATCTTTGTAGAAATGAAAAATGAATTTTAAATAAATGTAATGTATAGATCATAATACCCAAGAAGCAAATGTTTTGGCATCTTGCACTTCATGTCCTAGTGATCCAGGCATACGTTTACTACATGTTAGATTTCTGCATAAAAAATGTAAGTGATCATAAATAGATGCTTGAATTAATAATAATCATTGTCATGCTCATCAAGTAGAGGTTAATGTGATTATAGTGATATATACCCTGCATCTGAATAGACTCCCAATTTCAAACCTTTCCCATGAACATAATCAGCTAGATCCTTGATTCCTGAAGGAAATGTTGAAGCCTTGGGAACCATATTTCCCTAGCATCGTAAATTTGTCAAGGTATCCAAAATAGACACTCTAATATAGTATAATAATCTATAAAATTTAAATTAACTTCACCTATATAATATATTTTAAGCAAACAAGGAAAAATATAGGAAGAAAACAACAAAACATACAAATCAAATTCAAAGACGATGTATATTAATTACCTGGGAGTCTCGATTAAGTTCCGCCCAACAATCATCTAAAAATCATGCAAAATAATATTATTAAAATTGTTTTGTATTAAATTAAATAAAGGTCTATATAATAGTTTATACATAATCAAAACTTTAATTAAGTGATTGTCTAGTATATATAGTTTTGGTTCAAGACCTTACTATTTTTAGTAATTTTAATAAAATATTATATTTGTTTTCTATTTTTTTATTATTTTAAAATTTATCTTTTACAAAAAATAGTAAGAGGTCCAACCTTAATATTTTTTCAGAGGTACATATATATTAGATATACTCTATAAATAAACAAGTTTTTGTTGTACTTTTTTTCTCCAAACTTTAATATTTTCTTACAAGAAACTTAAAAAAATATTATATGTATGTCTAAAATTATTTTACATTGGTGTATACTCATTAAATTCAAATAGATAAAATTATAGTATTAGCCAATCAATTAAATAAGACATGTTTGGTCTACATATTTAGTTAATAATTATTGCGTACCTAAATTAATATATTCGTAGCCTAAGGCAGCAAGGCCAGTTGAGACCATTGCATCAGCTGAAACAACGAAGTAATTAATATATATAGTTGAGGTTAAGTAAATTATGTATATCTAAATTGTAAAAACATGAACATACCTGTATTTCGGATTAAAGTTTCATTGATATCACACCCGAAATGGTTCCAACTATTCCATCTGATGAGTAGAACCAGACAAGTTATGTTTTTTAAACATTATCCTTTGTTTTATATATTTATTAATGCTACAATAACGGTATATATGATTCGGCAAAGAAATCCAATCCAGGTTGTGAACCAAAAAAAACAAAAAAGTAAAACGGGATACGTCATTTTATTTATTTAGTAGCTTACAAATACCACCACCCATCACCATGAGATCGGTCACTTAATAAATTTATTTAAATTATAATATAAGTAAGGTAATTATAGCTCTTTCTCAAATTAATCATTCAACGTAAATTAACCATTCTTTATTAATCAAAAATACTTAATTATATGAATATATACATGTATAGTGTGTGTATCAAAAAAGGAAATTTAAAGAAAAAAAATGAAAAGTGGATATATATATATATATATATATATATATATATGAAAGATACATGCATGGTTGAGAATGAGAAGAGAGATATAATTAAAGAATATCTTACCCCATAGGGGGTGTCTGACCAAGTCCATTTTCTGCGAAATAACTCTTCTCTGAAGTGGAGATGGTTTTGTTGTTCCTCCCTAATGAGCAAGCAGATGTATATGCAATAAGCATGCAAAACACAACCACTACCTTATCCATTGCTATATATATATATATATATATTAATTAATTAACCTATCTAGCTATATATCTGCACTTCCAACCTAAGGAGAATTAGGTGATTGATGAGTACTATTGCATAAACATAGTGCTATATATATTATGATGATGATTGGTGAGATGGGCGAACACGTATCCAACAAGTATAGATAAAGAAGAAGAAGAAATTAATGTGTACTACGTAAGAGATAATAACTAACGCGCCTGCCAATGACCACTTACGTAAAAACATACAAGAGGTGTCATATATGTATTTGTTAGAATTAATAATATATCATCCACAATATATTTATATAATGTTAAGACATTAATTTTTATAGAAATTAACAAAAATGTAAATGTGTTTTGGTTCGTCCACCCAAACGGATCGATCAGCTTTTATATATTTTTATTTTCGATCCATAGCTTTTGGCTTTTCTCTTGCAACAGAATTTTATTGCTCTCGATCTATTCGGTGAATGTATACAATCCATTAATCAATGAAAATGTATTTTTGGACATATATGTTTGAATATATTGATGCTTTAAGGTTTTTGGTGGAGAGCTTGTGTCAAAATTATTGAAAAGTTCAAAGAGTTGTAGAAGTAATAATAACTACAAGAGATTTTGACATCAAATTTTCACCTAAAATCTTAAGTTAATGGTATATGAGTCATCTTTACTACTTAAATTGTCAAAAATATTTATAGTTAATGTGTGACTTAACAACTCACACTTGAGACTAATAAAAATCTCTTATGATCTTTATGATAGTGATGTTATGATATAGAGAGAAAATAAAGTTTTGAACGAGTGTTGGAAAATTTAAAATGTTCAAATGTTATTGATTAATTAATTGTACTTTTTGAATAAATTTCAAAATTTTGTTGGATATGATACTTAAAATTTAATGTATTATGTGTCACGCTATTTTTTTTAAAATTATATTATTATTTAAATAAATTTAAAATTTAAATTAATTTTGTCTAAAGAGTACTGATACCTACTTGTTTATGGATAGCTAAGAATTTACATTTTTTTTTCATACATCTTATGGCATGAGAGATATATAAATTTCTTTCTCTATAATACAAAGGAATTGTAAGGGTATATATGAATGTAAAAATTGAAATGTGAGTACTTTTGATAAATGTAAATTAACATAAAAAAATAACGGTATAAAAAATTTCAAAAAGAAAACACATTTATTTTCAGAGTATTA
>JBBPBQ010020324.1:3885193-3895473 GCA_037974755.1 Cicer yamashitae
TACATCTATTATTATTATTTTTGGGAAAAAATAGAGTGTAAAAGTATCACAATATTTCAAATGTTGAAATATTCTTTTTGAAAGAGATAATTTAAAAGTTTAGGGAGATTTGAATTCTATATAATTCAAAATTTTGATTTAATTTCCTGATTATTTATAATTTTTTTGTGTGAATAAAGTAATTGAAATTCATCCTTCTTAATTTAAAACTGTTTGTTTGGATAGAGTAATTAATATAAATAAAAATATAAAAGTAATTAATAGCTTATTAGAGTTGGGTATTTTCATAAAGTTCGTGTAAAGATTTAATATAGATATCAAAAGAAAACTGGTTCAATTCATTTTTAAAGTAGACTAAATTTGAAATTTAAGAAAAGTTGAGGAATAGTCTGCAAAAATTTGAAAAAGAAAACTGGTTCAATTCTGTAAAGTTTGAAAAAAATAATATAAGGACAGCCGTATAAAGTTTAATATGATATTTTAAATTTTATATATTTAATTTTAACAAAGTACCTTATAAGTTATAACATCTATTAAATTAATTTTTCAAATTCTCAAAAAAACTTATTCTACAAATATAAATTATATAAATTTTTTTAAATAACTCTCGAAAATTACATTATCTCGTGAGATTTATTCGCTCCAAACACATGCATTTTTAGCTAAGTATGAGCAAGATAATTCAATTCCAATCTTGTTTTTGTTTTTTTATAAGCAAAATTTTATTAATAAAAAATACAAGGGATACTCGAATCCAATACAATAATAAGAGAATAATAGAGATCATATTTGAATTATATTGACTCCTCAATAATATCTCCTAACTATCATTTGCGGTGTTCTAGCAATACATATGTGAAAATACATTGAACCCGCATTCCATACAAGATAGCAAATTATTAAACAAACATGCAAAAAAGTACACTAAACTTAACTTATGAACTACTAACAAACCAAGACAAGACCATGAAAGGATTTTAATTCTATGTACTACTAATACAGTGTCTCCCACACCATTATTAAAGATTATTTTATTTCTCATTATTCATAAATTCCACATTGTAGCTAACCACACTGAGTTCCTCATAGCCTTCCCTATTTTAATTTTTAGAAATATGTTAAACTTATAGAAATGTGGCACTACTTCAACTTCTTCAATTTCATCCATACCAAGCCACCTATAAACATTGTTCCATACTAGCTGTGCAAAGTTACAAGAAAGAAAAATATGATTGCAAGTTTCTTCGGCAATAGAACAAAAAACACAGTGCTGAATTGGGTATCGGTCTTACACACACACACCGCACCAACACAATTCAATTTGTAGAGGGAACCTTGTTCTTCCTTAAACCACTATTAATATTCTCTTAATATTCTCTTCTTGTTAGTTTGCTCAACAGCTCTTCTAGTAATGGGTCTCGGGAAATCCGAATCAAGTTAACAATAATTTGAGTCCAACTAAAAAAATCAATTTCTAGGAATTTAAAATAACATATATAACTAAGAATAAAAATACAAATAGTCCATCAATTTCTAGGAATTTAAAATAACATATATAACCAAGAATAAAAATACAAATAGTCCATAAATTTATGTCATATCATCTTCTGAATTCGAATCCAATCGAAATTATTAAGTTGAACACGTCAAAATAGTCCATAAATTTATGTCATGTCATCTTCTGAATTCGAATCCAATCAAAATTATTAAATTGAATTCGAATCTTCTGAATTCGAATCCAATCAAAATTATTAAATTGAATTCGAATCCAATCGAAATTATTAAATTGAATACGTATTTGTATTTGTTTTTATATGTGATACCCCTTTAATCATCGCACAAAAATTAACAAAAATAGTTCATATTAAATATATTAAATTTATTAATAATGTACATTCTCTTTTCAAAATCATTTTCAAATATTAAGAGAGAAAAGTAGTGGTATTTTTTTTTTTAAATTTTAAAAATTAATTTCTTTATAATTTTTATAAAAAAGAATCAATATTTCTTTCTAAATAAAAAATCAAACATTTTTTTCTCAAAAAATTTTAAAATCTTTTTTTATAAAAAAGTTGAAAACATTTTTCTGAAAATTTTTCGAATATATTTTTTCCAAAAAAAATGGAGAAAATTTTATCCCAAAAAAGAATTTCTCAAACAAAATTATTTGAAAGGAGCTCTTTTAACCAAATTATTTTGCCTATACAACATATGAGATCGAGATCAATAAATAATGACCTTATGTAATTTCTCTACACTCATCTAATACCTAATTTTATTTTTATCTCTCTATGAAATCCATGGATGGTTATAGAAGGGTGAGAGATTATGAATAATATTTAAGTGCAAACAGGAGTTGTAAAAGTTGTAAAAATGAAGAACGGTTTACAAAAACAGTATTAAGTGAATAGGGACTCACACTTTATTAATTAAAAAGTAGAAACTACATGCACAGAGTGATAAGCATGCACAGAGTGATAAGCAAAAAGAGACATACACATTTGATAATACATATATTTGAATTAAAGTATCTAGTAATCTTCAGGAGCCAAAGGTTGATGATGTGGGTGAGGATGAGGATGAGGATTAGTAGGAGCCACGGTTGGAATTATAACGTATTCATATAAAAGTGCTGCAATTGCAGCCCCAAGTAATGGACCCACCCAATAGATCCAATGAAAATGCCATCTCCAACCCACTAAAGCAGGCCCAAAAGCCCGAGCAGGGTTCATGCATGCTCCATCAAACGGGCCACCAGCTAGGATGTTTGCTCCAACAACAAGCCCAATTGCTAAGGGCGCAATAGTTCCAATGGTTCCCCTTTTGGGATCAATGGCTGTGGCATAAACAGTGTACATCAAACCAAATGTCATGGCAATCTCAAGTATCAGACCGTGCCCTGCACCAACGCCAACTGCCACACTGAATGCTTGCGGTCTCTACACAAATTAATAGAGGTAATTAATTGAAGGTAATTAATGAAGAAGGGAAATAAGAGAAATTATAAATAAATATACCATGTTATTAGTGACAAGTCTCAATAAGAGAGCAGCAACTAGAGAACCAAGAAGTTGAGCAATCCAATAGTATACTGCTCTAATCACAGATATCCTTCCACCAATAAGAGCACCAAAAGTAACAGCAGGATTAACATGTCCACCAGATACATGCATTGTGGCTGAAATAGCAGCAAACAGTGAAAATGCATGAGCCAATGCAAGTACCACTAGCTCCCCTGCTGATGATCCTGCATCTTTGTATATCTTTCTTAGAGCAAGAGCAGAGCCTTCTCCAGCAAACACAAACATGCAAGTTGATATCAATTCACCTAATGTTGCTCTTATGGAATCTGGATGGTTTGCCTCCTCCATACTTCCAAATGCATATCTTCGTGTTGCCATTAATTAATTGCTTTTGGGTCTGCAAGACACAGGATTCTCTTTAATATAGTTAATAAATTAAATGAAAATGTAATAATTTGTTTGCATTTGCATGGGTTTGGAGTGTATGAAGCAAATTGATTTGGGAATGAGACACGTGGTTTGTGAAATGTTGCACGCTAGCCACGTGCTTGTATCAGATGATGACTATTCACTTATACATATCCATTTCACTTCAACCATTTTCTACTTCACTTTATTTTATAAAATATTATCGGTGGTGGACGTCTAAACACCTCTTAATAAAATAAATAAATAAATAAATAATAATATAATAGATTTTGAAAATGATTTTTTAAAAGAGAAGATTTTAAACTACAATTCAACTTCATTCTTATATTTATTTCTCGATGAAGTAGCTGAGGAAGGAAATGATGAAAATATTAATGATCCTGACTTCTGAGCATAGAGAAGATGGTGAAGGAGGGGTTAAGTGTGAATCAAGGTTGAGTATTGGTGAAGAAGGTCACGTGCAATGTCATATTTTGTATTTTTATTTTAATAAAAATATCATATTGATACCGTGAGTTGGATTCAACGTCGATTAATGATTAATGATGTCATTTTAACGTAAATAAGAGAGGTGAATAAAATTACAAATTGCTATGAAAGGTCACATCCTTTTCTAATAAAAACTTGAAAACATGTTTAAATGTCTTAAAACTTGTTAAAATATAATAATTGTTATAATTTTTAAGGTGAAATTTTATTTGAAAAATTAAATTTTAATATTGATATTAAATTATTTTAAAAATATTTTAAAAATATTTTATTGTTTTTATAATGTATACATATCTTATAATTATGTTACTTTGAAAGTTTGTTTTATAACTTTATATTGTTAAAACTTTTATTTATGATCTGCTGCATCATAATATAAATTAATTATTATTTAAAATATCTTAGATTTAAACTGGTATTCTAATATAGTAGATATGAGTGTTTATATTTAAATCTCGTAAAATCGATTAGAAAAATAAAAAACTGTACAAAATTGAATGTTTTTGAATTTCTTTTTGTTAAAATTGCACGAATTAAATTTTGAATTCATTTATCAAAATCGAACTAAACTGTAATCATAAATTTTAATATTTATTTATTTTCTATTAGTTTGATATAATACATGTATATTATTTATTGATTTTTAATTATTTTTTAAATAATATTTATTAGTTTAATTTATTCTTTTTTATTGTTATTTCAAATATAATCGATCATTGTTATTTAGTAATATTAAATTTAAATATTTAAAAATCAATTTAATTAAACTATTTAAAATTACATCAAATCATTCAAATATTTTTAAACTTGTCATCTAAACAAACAAAACCACATATCATTTTATCTTTAAATCAAATGAATTTTTATTTCAAACCCAATCTGAAACACAAGCACACCTGATATTAGATGTCCTTACCAGTAATATTTGAGTTGTAATTAAGGCAAATTCTGAGCACAGATGTTACCAAACACACTTTTTATATCCAATAATTTTGGACCGCGATCTGCTGCAATTATTGCAACGTGCAGTTACACGTAATATTCTGTCTTGATCGTTGGTATGAGATTAAATGGTTCAGATTATACAACCTATTTTACATTGTAAATCGATCTAGCCATCCATTCAGATCAGACGGCTATGACAGAGTTACTGTGACAGATCTACTAATTTTAAAGAAAAATTCTTTATAAACTTATAGATATTATGAGTTATTTTGTTTAAGATTTTTTAAAAATAATTCTTAATTTATATTTTTAATAAATATTTTTATCATAACTTAAAAAGTATAAATTGTTTTAAATTCATTTGTTATCGATTAAAAAAAATTAATTTTGATATTTAATAATTTAAATATTTATTATTAGATATTTTAATATAATAAAAATCACATTTTAATATCTTTTGAAAATGATATTTTTAAATTAGTTTTTATTTTAATATTTTTTTAAATTTAATTATTAAAAAAATTATTGTAAATAGATGAAATAATATTTTAAAATAAATTATTTAAATTAATTTTTTATTTGAAGTTTTATTTTTAAAATGTTATAAAAATTATTTTTAAAATAATCCTAAAACAAACGGCTCATAAAAACTTACAGTTATTGTTAATAAAATGGTACAGACAATTGGATTTCCAACAAAAAAACAAAAAATAGAAAAGAAAATTGTGAATAAAACCCCCAAATATTGTATCCAAAATAATAATAATAATAAAAGAAACCATAATCGTGGAACAAATAGCGGCCCAACAATAAGAATCGGATTAGTTGGAAGTTAGAACAGAAGCGAGCTATGTCTCTTCTCTTTACTTCTTTTTCTTCTCCTCTTCCATTGCAACGCACTCAAGAATGTTGGTTATTACCATCATCACTTTCACGGGGACAAATCACCAGAACCAGAACCATCGCTTTTAATTCCATTCGAATTGCTAATAGAAACAAGATTACAGCGTTTTTCTTTAATCCTGCACAAGACCCTATCGTCAAACAAGCTTTCAAGGTATTCTTCTTTTCATTTTTTGTTATTACCGTAATTTCATATCTGCAAAATTTAGCATCGTGTTGTTCCAGATAGTTGTTTCATGTGGCCTGTTTTGCAACTGTAGATAGTCAATGTGCTTGCTTACTATTGATTTATCAACAAATGACTTTTTCTGCATATAAAACTGTTAGTGGAAGGTGCATTGAGGAAAAAGATTAAACAACTTTTGATCTATCTGCATGTGGTGATTAAATTTCATTACAATATCTTCACATCTGATGAACTTATTTGGTCTTATTTTTCACTATGAGCAACATCAGTACCCTGAGACAAGACATCTTGACACCACATCTTTACCAAAACTTTTGAAGACATTGGGAATATGTGTCCCTTTTCTTATATATACTTTATTAGTCCATTCTTAGTCGATATAGAATTAACTACTGACACTTGAATTCCAACAATCTCCTCTACAAGATTGGGTCAACCACATTACTAGACTTAACCCATTATATTAGGTTCTCCACCAAGCAGAACCATGGATCTGATACCACTTGTTGGAAAATCGGGAGAGCCCCGAAAGCAACAATGAGCTAATGATGAAGACTCTTAAGAGATATTGACATAACACGTATGGCTATCGTATCTTCTAATTTCAAATCATGTTACCACTGAAAAATGTGATGCAAAAGTCGTGTTCATTTTAGTGCATGGTTGAAATTGGGATTGCCATTTCTTTCATGAGGGAAATACATAAAGAACACTCGAGAATTAGGTTTTTGGTGTTGAATACTTGATAAATTAGCTCTCAGCTTGATATTATTTATAATCAAAACTGTACAAAGATAATCTCTTAATTAAGGGAATAAATCTGGACTAAATCAAACCTATATCAATCCAAATAAAAACAAAATTATATACATCAAAAGAACAAATATATACAAGTAATATATCTAAGGAAGAGCATGTCTTAATAATAACAAACTAAATCAGTTAATATCTCAACACGAACCATTAGAATTTATTTGTTTGTTAATTTTATCATCAATTTGTTTGCTTCCTTTCTCTATTAACTAACTGGTAGCAATGAACTTGTGTAATTTCACTGGTATGAGAACGGAATGTCTTAGGGTGGGAAACCAAATTACCAGAGGTGACATGCAATTCATTGGTAGAAAGAAAGATAGATAGATTATAATATTACATTTATCTTTTATCAATACATTAATCTTTAAATGTAGTTCTTATGTCTTTTTATATGTCAACAAGTTGTTGGCGACTTATAGGGTGAAACGATGTTCGAAAATCATTCAAACTCTAACAAGTAACAACAATCGGTGTTGCTCCTCATAAGTAGAAATTTGTGGTATTATTGTCCTCACAACTAAAACCACGACCCAATTAGTATTGATCTGACAAAAAACAAGGGCAATGAATATCGATGCATCAAAATTCAACTTATATCCGTTTTCTCTTGTTTTTGTTTAATCAACACCAATCAGGTCATTATCTCAGCCGTAAGGACTTGGATGACCTTGAACTTTTACTTAAAGGTGGCAATGTCGGTCGTCGTTGTAGTCTTGGGCGATTTTAAACATCGGTCTACCATAGACCATATGTGGCACTTTTCCACCCTAACAATTGTCTGAGTTGCTATCTATCCCCTGACTCCTATGATGTAGCTATATTCAATTTTGTCACAATTCTATGGGCTGAAAAGCATTCTGTTCAGCCCACAGGAATGTTCATCGGTTGGCATTGAAAATTTGCTATTGTTTTTAATCTGCAGGAACCAGTGGCATTCTTGGGTGGGATGTTTGCGGGCATTTTAAGGCTTGATTTGAACGAGGAGCCTCTCAAGGAATGGGTTACGAGGACTGTTGAAGCTTCTGGTGTTAGTGAAGAAGAAACCAATGCAGAAGGGTCAACTACTGAAGCTGCTCCACAAGAGATTGAAATTGAATAAAACTATCACTTTTCTCTTTTTAAACTTGCATAGCATCAGCATGTCAACAGCGCAGTACGAACCGGTTCAATTGGTTATAAATTGTATAATCTTCTAATCACACATTTGGCAAACAAAACATAACAGTTCTGGTCGGTAAATGTATTATGAAGTCTGTATCTATTGCTACTGTTAGCTACATTATATTCTCAAGTGATTTATTATGGAAAATCAAAGACAAAAGATGCTTTTTCTCGGTACTATTTGTTTTGGTGGTTTAACTTGCTGTATAAATTTCCTTGTCTTTAAAGACATTGAGATTGTTTGGCTAAGATTTTGTTAAACAATAATATTCACTGTACCTATATACCATAGTGTCTTCTCACGCATTCTTAATGTATAAGTATAAGGTTTCCTTAATTGTGAAGCAGGTTTTAAGATTGTCAATATGCATTTCTGATCATCTTATGCCAATAAGTACCAACACGCCATTAATTTGTTTTAGTTGAAAGAATAATGCTTGGTCACTAAGCTTCTCCATACATCACCTTGTGCCAAAAAGAAAGTGGCAAAATCAAGAGTGATGTGAAGATACGTGTATCTAATGTTATTGTTATGGGTTAGATAGAGATAATGAATCGTGTCTGTCATACATACTAATATTACAACAGGAGTTCTAGACAACAAAAGAAAATACAGAAAATAACAAAACACTTGTCTAAAGTCAACGTAGTATCCATATTTAGCTGAACTACCACTATCTTATTTGGTAATTTACACACAGTTTGTAGGTGAGGAAGGTAACCACAAACACAAAGTACCTATTGCAGAACCAACCAATCCACCCTCAACAGTATTTTCACAATTAGAAGTCAAATAAGGAATGTCTTCCTATAGAGGCAACAAAAGGGTGTGAGTGTTACCAGTTATAACTACAAAATCTTAGATTGAACACCACTCAGCAAATCACTAGTATTAATCATTTATGTCAGATCATCAGAGATAGAGAATCCACCCTATGGATGTGGAAGCAAAACCACACCCTAGGACCCCGTTAGTACCTCCAGGTTCCTCTAGATCAGAAAAGGGTATCCCTTTACCAGTGCACCATCCTCCTCCACAACCAAAAAGAAGCTGCTTTTGCAAGTGCATATGTTGGACACTAAGCTTACTAGTCCTTCTTCTCATTATCTTGGCAGCAACTGTAGGAACCCTTTACATAATCTTCAAACCAAAGCTTCCAAATTACTCAGTTGACACACTGAGGATAAGTGATCTAAGGCTTAACTTTGACTTGAGTCTGTATGCAAAGTTTGATGTGAAGATCACAGCAAAAAATCCAAACAAGAAGATTGGTATTTACTATGAGAAAGGAGGGAAGTTGAGTGTGTTGTACACAAACACAAAGCTTTGTGAAGGGTTTTTACCTGAATTCTACCAAGGTCATCAGAACAAAACAGTGCTTAATGTGTCATTAACAGGTCAAGTCCAGTCGGGAAACACGTTAATGGCGGCATTGCAGCAACAACAGCAGACAGGACGCATTCCGTTGGAACTCGATATTCATGCACCAGTTGCAATCAAACTTGGGAGGTTGAAGTTGAAGAAGGTGAAAGTGTTGGGTCAATGCCAGTTGGTGGTTGATAGCTTATCGTCTAATAATCTTGTAAGCATCAAGGCTAGTAACTGTAACTTCAGAATGAAACTTTAAATCTCATCATCACGGGAGAGTTTGCCTTAGTATGAGTGTGATTTTCTTTATCTTTGGAATTAGAAAACTTGATTCTTTTATGAATAATAAACTGCTATTGTAGGCTTGTATCAGTTCTTACAATATTTTTGTATTTGTCTTCTGTTTGTATTACTATTGGTTCACAACATTCATTCGACAATGGGACTTGCTTGATTGTGTAATTTTTGTTATTGTATATCCATTCATTCAATTCAACATGTATGTGACAATTTAAATAAATTTCATTAGATAGTTATTAAACTCTTATTTAATTTCGACATTGTGTGAATTTTGTCAAGAGTTTAATCGCTGTATACAAGCCATAAAAAGTTTTTTTTAGTAAATCAGTGAATAAAAAAGTTGTACACATTTATCTAATAATATTATGTTTGTTGAGATATTTTAAAAAGTTAGCGGATGAAATATGATTGAATAACTATGTAAGTTTTTTTTATATTATTATTGATAAACAACCGTTAAACTATTTTTTTTATAGTCAATAAAAAAAACTGGTTTTTTAGTTAAATTTGTTTGGAGGTTATTAATAGAGATCGAGTTTAACAAAAGAAAGATGTTAAAATTTTAAATCAAGTATTTATATATAGTGGTCGAGACTCGAAGAAGAAGAAATTAATTCGAGTTTTTTAAGCCTTTTATAAAAGAAAAAAAAAAAAAAAA
>JBBPBQ010020324.1:3895564-3906338 GCA_037974755.1 Cicer yamashitae
AAAAAAAAATATATATATATATATATGTATATATATATATATGTATATATTTAAAATAATCTGGAGCGACTTTGTTGAAAAAAGGAAAACAAATGGTGCTCAGATAAACCAATTCAAAAAATGTGAAATAAGTTCATAAAATTAAAAAAGACAAGCAAAAAAATAAAATAAAAATATTTATAAAAAAACAAAGAAATATGAGTGTTATATAGAACTGTGCAATTGAGTTTGAACACAAGAGGGGTTAGGGTTTGTTTGTAAACAATCACAGTTACAGATACAAAGATGGGTAGCGAAGAGGAATCGATCGAGCAAGCCGTTGCTTCACGTCGAGAAAGACTCCTAGCTCTACGAGCCGCTCAAGAATTATCCAATGCCACCGAACCTGAATCTAACAACAACGACGATCAACACGAACAACCACAACCACCACCAACTGTTACTGAAAACCAAGAAGAAGATGATGAAGAAGAGGAAAAACCGAGCATGAAGTTCCGTAACTATGTTCCTCACGATAAACATCTTCAAGAAGGAAAGCTTGCACCTGCAGTGCTTCCTAAATTCGAAGACCCTGTTTCTGTTCCTGAGCCTGAACCTGAAACTCAACCTAAGGAGGTTAGTTAGGGTTTTGTTTGGTTCTTAATTTTTACTCTATTTCTTTTAGTTTTAATTGTGTTTAATGTTTTAATTACTTTTTGTTAGGATCCGTTTCTTAATATTGCTCCTAAGAAACCGAATTGGGATTTGCGTAGAGATGTGCAGAAGAAGTTTGATAAGCTCGAGAAACGAACTCAGAAGGCTCTCTATCAGCTCATGGGTATTAATTTTTCACTGTTTCTTAATTTTTTTTTTATTTGGCATTATTTGTTTGATACATTTGCGAAAAATGGTGAATTGGTTAGTGGGTATTTTGAATTGGATTGGTGGAGACTTTTTTGGTCTCGCAAACTAGCTTTGGTGTTGAGCTATGTAATGCTGATATTTCAAATTGAAGACATGTTTGGTGTAATACTCATACATGTAATTACATTCAATTACTTCTATTTGATTAAATTGTTACTGCCTACTGGTGTCAGTCTTGTGTTTGTGTCTGGGTTGGTGCTTTATGGGTGCTAAGGAATTTTGCAAGAGACAGAAAGTTGGGAGGCTAGATATAATCATATATGAGGCTGTCTATTTTGATAGATAGAATAACTCCACCACCTGGATTTGCTGTAGTTAAGAATTCAAGCATTGACTGAAATGAGTGGATCAAAACCGTTGGATGAAGATTAGGTTTTGAATCTGATTTACTTAAGAGTTAAGTCAAAATGTAATCCACCGTTTCTGGTTCTTCGATTCCAGGTGTTCTAGTTGGTTTCAAAATCTGTCAGAGAGAATTCAAAAGTATATATCTCTCCAATAGATTTCTGAATATGCACTTCGTCTTTAAAGTTCTTGCATTGTTGTTAAATAGCCGATATAGCAGTGCTATAGCATAGTCGAGTTTGAACATATCACTATTGTTCTATGATATGCTTTTTAGTATTAAATATTGTCAAATAGCGGCTATTGCGGCACTATAGCCCTGTAGTGTAGTGGAATTTTAACAAACTGCAATTTTTCATGATCCGTGGTTGACCTCACTGAGTCCTCGTCACTCATTCCATTTTTATCTTGCCATATAGGCAATTTATGATGGTCCATGAAACAAAGTTAGTACAAAGTTGGTGACATTGTTACTGATTTTTTTTTTATTAAAAAAATGTCGAGTGATCAGAATCGAAGTTAAGTATTGAGACTGATTAAAGTGCATTTTTGCCTTAAACCAATAACATTCGGTCAGTATTTGTCTTGCAAATGACTTTCATAATTCAGGTTCTGACAAATGAATTCGCATTTTTGGCAATTTCAAATCTCACAGGTTCTTTTAATACTGCTTGCTATAGTTTTTCACAGCTATGTCTATGCAGATTCTTTTATCCTCAAATTCTTGTTAGCAGTATAAGAGAAGTCAGGATCCTATCCTAGTAGTTTGACTTGAACTTGAATTTGTTTATACACATTTGTTTGAGTTGCTTGTGTTCTATGAATGTGGACTGTGTTGACAATTTAACATTACAATGGATTGGTGATTTTTCAACAGTGGAACAAGAGAAGCAAAATCAGTTGGCCGAAGGAGATGATACGAATGGCGTCAAAGATTAGGATGTAATTTCTTGCACTGAAGTTCTATTGAAGCAACATTTTCAAAATTCTTATCCCATTAAGTCTGTTTAACGCATATTACTCTAGAATGAAATATAAATAAAAAGGATAACCGAAAAGTTGATGTATTTGGTCTAAATTTTTAACCAGATACATCAACTTTTCAATTACTATTTTTGTTTATATTTCATTCCGGAGGGAGTATACAATTGGGATCAGAGACTCATGTTCTTGCAACTTTTCAGCATATCTGACTGTTCTCATATAGAGATCAAATTCTTGCAATCCAAAAGCAAAAGGGGTGTTTAAATTGTCATATATAACATTGTCCAAGTTTCAAGCATCTGATATGTAAAGATTTTAGTTGTTTGTTTTGAAGTTATGTCAAAGTGAGACGAAGAAATGTATGCTTAAAGCTTAATTAAGAGGTTAATATCTTTCTGAAACACTGCTCTACCCCAAGTGAATTCTAAGGGTAGTCTTGGAAGTTTTCAGGAGCATAAATCTCCTTGTATTTTTGAGTCAGTCTTCTTTTGGTGATCATTTATTTTAGCAATCGATCATGGTCTTATTTTGATTATAACAAGAAGGATGTGTTAAAATCAACTATGAATGTATATAAAGTAAAACTTATTACAAAATCACAACAATGAAACTTGCAGAAACTTTGGCTCTGGTTGGATACGTAAAAATAAATGGAGTAGAATGAAACAAAATTCTCATTACAATTGTATGGAAAGAAGACAAAATAAAGAGTTCAACTTTTTTTATTTCATATGTGCTCCTATTTAAAAAACACTACTATAACTATCTTAAGAAAATAATTTTAGTATATTTTTATTAAAAAAATAAAATAGATTACATTTATCTTTCCTCCCTATTTTACTTTGATGTTCTTAAACAATAACTATAATTATAAATCACTTAAAAGAATGACATGATTTTTTTTTTACTTAAAAGAACCATGAGAATCTTATTCTATGCCACTATACTGTACTCAATGTTAACGATGGTTTACTTTTTAAAAATTTGTGTGAGTAAAGGCTTGTTTTTTGTCAAAGCAAAGTAAAGGATGTGTTGACGCATTTCGTTTATGGCGGTAGTGGGCAAGATAATCTTTTGCACATATAAGAAAGGGGTCCACAAAGTGTACCAAAGTAACGTGGCAATGATTTTTATCCTTGAATAGAATTTGTTTGAGTAATTGATATTGGTATAAATAGGTTATAGGTTGGTTTGATTTGGATTTGTGATCAAATAAATTAAATATGAACCATACATATTTAATAATTGGATTGGTTTAATTCGGGTCTTAGATTTTTTTCCAACAGATCTAAACCATAACAAAACCAATAAGATCAAGATTGTTTCATTAGGATAATCAGATTAAAAGAAAAAACAATTTAAATCTTCCATCTTTATATTATATATATGACATGCTAAAAATAGTTCATTTATTGAGATTTGTGCAGGAGAATTATCTTTCAGATCCTTCACATTTGTTAGTTGAATGTCAAATTTTTTTGCCTAAAAATGATGAATATTGAGTTGAGATTGTATGAATTTGAAGAAGACCAACCGATTGTATCAATAAAGTGAAGCGATTATAAGTAATAGGACGAAGTGGGCAATAGGGCTAAAATAGTTTTTAAAAAAAGTTAAGCAAATTGATCTTAAATCTTAATTTTGTTATTTATTTCTTCAATATATTTTTGAAAATCATATTAATCAAAACAAAATATAGTATTTACATAACGGTTTAATTGTCATATCAGAAGACACAATTGTATGATAAACCTTGTTTAAATAAGTATATCATAAATTCCTTTGCATATCAAACTCTATAGATTTTTGACACTTAAAGGAAATCGTTCTTTCCATGCAAAGCACAAGTCAATTTTACACACCAACCAACTTATACAACTTGGTTTAACAAATGGAGGATTTGGGTATTGGCAAGGTCAACCCTTTGTTTACATTGAACACAACTTGAGACTTTTTCCAGTTGTAGGCTCTCTTGTTTTTTTTCAAATGTTGTGGAGGATATGAGAAGTTTGATTTATGAAGAAAAAAAGGTAGAAGGTAGAGAAAAAGTCAGAAAATAATGAATTTGCTTCCTTTGTGGACATTAACAAGCATTGAAAAATCACCCTTGCTTCTTCTTCAAGCTAAGTTGATATTGCTCAGTTTTTGTCATTTGTCAACCCTTGAGATGGTTGGGGGAGCCATTTTGTTCCCCCTTCACATTTTCTGTTCTCCAAGAGGGACTCACTTGAGGAAGTTGATAATCATCTGGTTTCAAGGCTAAGGCAAAATCTGGCAATGTCGGCGCCGTTTCCATGATTCTGTAATAAAATTAATATTTATAAAAAAACGCGATTTTATTAGTCCATGTACTTCTTTACATTTTACTAAGAAAAATAAAATTATTACAGTAACTTTTAATCATGAATTTAGTAAAGTTTATTTACCTCTCGTATGTGTATAGATCACGATTTATTCGCACCTTGCTTGAAGTATCCTTGGGAATTTTCTCAGACAGATATTTCATGGTCCCCCATAGCGGTGGATTTCTGCATCATGACTGCAAGTTAGGTGGACTGTAAACAAGCAAGATGCTACCAAAAGTACTATATTTCTTGAAGAGAGCTAGGTTTCATTCATAAATAGGGCAGCTAGAATAGTGCCCAGAAAAATGCTCTTAAAATAGATTTGGATTGGATGCAGTGTGATTGCACGCAGTCACACACATCTCGTTTGATTAAGATTGGACAATCCAGAGTTTAAGTAGGTTTTAATTTTTTTTTAAAATCTAAAATACCAAGCTTGAAATTTTCGTAACGTTCGATCTTGATCGGACGACCAAGGTGTGTTTGACTATGCTGTCATATGGTTGTGACTGCACACAGCTCGAATCCTCTTAAAATATGGGTTAGACTCCTTTAAAGTGAGCAACCCACTTTAGAGTGTTAAGTAAGGATTATCAACCATTGATTAAAATATTAAAGATGGATATTAGAGGAACACCATAACAAATTATAAGTTTATTATGAGTCCGTTCAAACGACAACTCATGATTTTCTCACTTTAGAGAAGCTAAATTGGGGTTTATGCAATTTAATATAACCAGGTAAACCTATATCACCACCAGCTAAGATATTTTCGTAGAACATCACGTTTGCTAAAGGCATAAGAAGTTGACACACCAGAAGTATCATGAAAAAACACATGCCATTCCCTCTAATTCTAAAGAAGGAGGCACAAGACTAAGATCATTAGCACATAAGCCATGCACATTTGTGCAATAAGCAGACACGGTTAATGCAAATTCACATGTATATAGCATGCACTCATTACTGGTTCCAAACACAAGCTAAATATAACTAAGGACGCTATCACATCATACAGAAGACACATAGCATAACAACGAGCACAAGAAAATGTAATGATGACCTTGACAATGGAGTTGCTGCATTGAATGCCTCACAGAGCTTTTTACTTTCTTTGAAATACTCATCCGCTGCTTGCAGAGCGGCTACAGCCATCCCATGAGATTTCTCTGTATTTCCCTCATCAAGAATCAAACCATGATAATAATACGCTGCAGCCTGGTAAATCATTACAATAAAACATATCATTATCTTGTATCAGTTGAATGCATCTTCTATACTCAGTTCCTGAGTTATACATGAATATGATGAAAGAAAAAGAAACCATATATAACATAATAACCAGATAGCAAGAGGAAAATAACTGAGGGCACAAAAAATACAAACCTTTGATTCAATATACTTCCATTTGACATAAAGACGATGTTTTTCACCCCAACCATTTGACAATGGAAGGTTCATAATATTATCTTGAGCCTGAAAGAAAATCAGTCTAAACAATATTAATGTGTGTTGAATAACCATGCCCATGTTAACACACTAATGAACACTCATGTGTGTGCACGCACACAGTATATAGATTTGAAACGAAGATTCTGTCAACTAAAAAAAGAATTGAAACAAAGATTTGTTTTGTGCAATGCAATCCACAAAAGAATTGTTCAACAAAACACAACCATACACTTCCACAATTGAAACTATCTTTTGCATTTGTACCTGTTGCCAATATTTCACCATCTCACATGCAAGTCTACGCTTCACTGCAAGAGTTGCTTTAGTACTATCAATTGCCATTCCAAGTTGGATATCTACACCCTATTAAAACAATTAAACAAATAAACAACCAAATAGATATGAGAACATTTCCCTTCTCCAGTCTTATACACAACATTGGTACCATTTTACATAAGATTCGCTGGAGAGTCCCTGATGGTATAGAATCATATGAATTCTTACTTTTCACCTCCAATTCATAAAATTTACATTTTATATGGAACTAAGATAAAAGTTTGACTTGAATTTTCGATTAAATAAGGTTATTTCCTCCTTTCTTTCTTAATTAGGGAAAGAAAGAATAGTAATAGGATGCTTAAAACGCCTCAGTTTCAAGTACTCACCATGCAATTAAAATTTTCTATAATTAGCCTAATTATGAGCAAAACGTATTTATATCCACTTCCTCATAAAATTTCATCAAACAAGTGGTTTCGAGTAGTCAATTATTTGAATACACAACATGACTGTGATAAGAATAGTAGACAAGAGGTTTTCCACCATAAATAGTTACAAGATGCATTGGTTTTTTCATCCACTAAATATGATATTTCCATCTCTAAATCATTTTTTAGGTGCATTCCAATTTAAGCATGCGTAAATGAATTACAAAACGTATGACGGATTATTTGGTAAGTATGCAAAATAAAACATTCATACCTGTCCCAATGCTTGTAGACAGAGCGCTCGAAGAACTCCTTCTGCAAGGTCTACCGGTAAATTTCTCCTAAAATCGGAACCACAATGAGAATAGTAATTGGAAAAAACAATGAATATGGTTGTTTAGATTACACATAACGACATGACATTCAATTTATTGCAATATAAGAGTACTAACCTGAGCTCAGCAGGCAACTGTGGAAGAACATGTCTGACAGCACAGTCAAGATATCCAGCTGACTTTAAGAAAATATCAACAGAGGCTCGTCTGTTTTCTGTTAGTAATGAGTAGTTACCGAAAGTTAAAACTCCACAGCAGAAGAGAAATACACAAGGGAATCAATGAAGACATTTCGTTAGAAACACAGTTCTATAGCATACTACCATACAAGACAACAAATAATATGTTTTCCAGTTTATCAACTACTGCAATATATGACCAAGAGTTGAACAAAAATTACAGCAAACTAGGTAAGTTCGTATTAATCTGTCAAAATAACAAGACAATATTGACCAATGTATTGTCATGCACCAAAAAAAATTCAGTACTACTCACCTTCGGATACTTTTGGCTGATAACCATCGGTGGAGGTTCTTGGAAGAAGTAATAAATTAGCCTGTGATAGCAATAGTGTTGCCATCAAGTGCAAGACTGACAACACTTCATACCAAGCATTAGACATGGTTGTTTCCTGTAAGTGTCGGTCACACCAAAAGAAGAAAAAAAGTAGAGAATGAGAAAAAATCGGTTACCAATCCTATGTATAAAATTAGATATTTAAATCAACCCTGACATGTATGCATTAAAAAAGGCAAAACAAAAAAAGAAAACAATTAAGAAACTACCTCTGCCTCATCCTCCTGATTCACCCAAACAAATTGTACTTTGTATTGTAAATGGCTTCCTGCACAATTAAGATAGCCAATTAATCAAGACATGCTTGCTGTTGAAAGAACTTGCATCAAGTATAAACGGGAGAAAACATGCTTTACCATCTTTGACTAATCCCAAAAGTACTGGTAAGTAGTCTTCAAGAGCCTGTAGAAGATCAGCCAGTGTTGAACCTCCTGAGAATGAAATTGAGTGATGCATCAATAAATATGACCAACTTACTATTTATTATAAAAATTGATCTGTCCTTCTTGTTAACACTAACCGTGTTGCGTGGCACTTTTTCTTTTCGTTCGTGTAATTGTAGGACCTTCTTGGCCAGCCATTACAACTATCCGAGTTCTAAGAGCAGATAGTCGTTCCACTATGTTCTTCGACAAACAATCGCCAAGTGACTGTGCAAAATCTACCGGTTTAGGGATTCTTAAACCGGGAACATACACAGAAACTTCCCCGATACTCCCCGGCCTTCTTCTATTTCCACCAGAATCCTTCGGGGTGGACACCATGCAGCCCATGTCCTGAGTACTACTTTACCTGCCGGTACAAACAAGTCACGGTGAATCACCTCCAACAATCTTATGTTTCTGTGAAGACAATGAGTAATTTGAACTGTTTCAGACATCAAGCTTCACAAATTTAAGAACAAAATGGTATAGATAAAAGCTCTACAAAATTAACAAAGATAATCAATTAAGCTTAAAAAGAGTTCAGAAATAAAACACTAACAACAACTTACATGGAAATTAATGGTAAAAAAGCCATCAAGACATGACTAATTAAATGCCAACCAATAAAGAAGTGGTAGTAGGTTACTCACGAGCAGCATTACTAGCTATAAGCTGTGTACTGTAACTATCCATGTTATTATAAAAAAATAAAAATAAAAAGAACACAATATTTTATTCATCTGCATTGATTTTTCTTCTTTTTTCATTTGGCCTTTTTGCAGCTGCATTATTGGTTCCTACTTATTTATTTGTAATGTCCCCATTTCATAATCTAAAGTCTTAATAATTAATAATAAGAACCTAAAATTTACCTAACTAACCTTGTCCTTAGCTCTGGCAGTTTCACTGGTGAAGTCAAAAGTTAGGCTTATTTTCTTTGCCAAAAATTTACAGGCAGGAAAAGGGTTTGAGGTTGAGAAAGATATAGACATAAAAGAAACTAAAATCACAAGAATGACATGAAACATGACAATCGTGGTCCGTGTAAACGTTTCATTGTTGTAATAATAATAACAATAGAAAAAAAGGTTTCAAACGATTACAACATGCATGGTGATGAATGAATGAATGATGATGATAAAACTAAAAGGTATCTTTCCCTCGTGTACCCCATTACATCAACAACAAACAAATCAATCAGAATGAGAACTTCCTCAAGGTAAAGTAGCTTCAAACAAAAGGTTTTTTGGATCATAAAATTGAAGAAAGAGAATTATTGACTTGTGAGTAAAGAATTTACAAACAAGTACAAAAAAGCAACAATAGAAAATTAAAAAAAAACTTGCATTGTTTAATCTATTTTCCTTCCACCAATTGAAGGAAAAACGTGTTTTGTGCTCCATTGAGTTTATCCAAGTTTGAAGTTCAAAACTTTTTCAAATTAATGAGAAAAATGCTCCATTGGGCTATTTAAAAATCAAACAGAACCTTGTATTTCAAAGCTTGGATTAATCACCATCCAAACCCAAAAAAAAAATACCTTTTTTTCTTCAAAATTCATCCCAATTCATAAGATGAACTAACTAGGTTGAGCTAATTTTCAAACAAGGTATAAAAATATTCAAAATCAGTATCTAACCTATAAAAGCATTAATTGATTTTGATGAATAAAATCAATTTTCACTACTGAATTTATCATACAACTTAGCTCAATAATCCAATTAAGATTAACTTGCTAATGGGTCTTACCCTGAATAGATAGAGTGGCAACAGTATTTGAGCAAAGCAGAGTTACCAAACTTCAATCCAAATTGAGAATCAAAGGAACCCTAAAAAAAAGAAGAGAACTTGAGAGGTAACCATTTAACAAAGTGGCTTTGAAGGTGAAGATCGAAGAAGTGAAAGAGTAAAAATGAAAAGAATGTGATTCTAACCAATTTCCTTCAAAACAGAAGAACAGAGACAGAGACAGAGAGTCTTATTTAACACCAAAATTTAAGTGTATTCTAACTATTATTTCTTTATTAAATATTCTAATTATTATTATTATCGAGTGGTATTTTTATTTGGTGTATCAATGGGTCCCACAATTAAACTTTATTCATCTATAATTTTTTAATATTAATATTTCATAAAACAATTTATTAAATAAATCTTTATACTCAACGTTCATTTATTTTATTAATATTTATTAAGTGGAATCAATAAAAAATTGTGCTTGTAAAGCACTCTTCTCATAGTAACCACTATTTTATTTTTTTTATCTCCAATATAGAAGTAGCTAATAGCTTCCTAACAAACCTCATTCAAGATGATTTTATATTTTAATTATATTCTAATTAGATATTGGTTGTTGTTGTTTATTTATATTTTCATACATAAGACATCTATATATTTATATTCATGTATGACACTCTCTTCAAGGTTCTGCATAAGTACAGCTAGATGCTAAGAAATGGTATTATCTCTTTTTTGTCTTTGAGGTATTAATATTATTATTATTATTATTATTATTATTATTTAAAAGATTAAATAAATTTTTAGTTTCTGTAAAATTTTGAAATATTGTTTTTAGTCATGTAAAAAAAATTGTATTTTTTAATTTCTATAAAATTATTATATAAAGATTATAGTCATTATGAAACAAAACTTCAGTCAACTTCTAAATTTTTTAATAAGATTTTTTAAGCATATTTAGAATA
>JBBPBQ010020324.1:3906898-3927764 GCA_037974755.1 Cicer yamashitae
AATAGGTATGTTGATATTATAATAATAACATTATGAATCTGTAATAACTATATTCTAAAATCTCATGAAATAAGTATTATAGTAAAATCAAAGTAATTTTAATTTTAAAATTTAGAATAAATATGGAAGTTTGTTATCAGAAAACACATAATTCATTCTAAATATATATATATATATATTTTCAGAACAATGTGTTTTAAAATGAGAATATGTACTTAATATTGATTAGATGTATGTATTATAAATCTAACAAATAAAGCTCACCAATAAAAATTATTTATTAATTTAAAATTTGTTAAAATAATGTTTTTTAAGATATTGTTAAAGTTATGAGTTCTCTATACTTAAAAAAAGTTGAAAACATATAATACTAATAATATATTTTTTGAGGGAATATATAATATTAAAAAATTAATAGTACTAGTTCTTTTAAGTTATTAGCCGTCTTTTATAGTGATACTAGGAAGGGGTATTTGTAATAACCGTGGGTGCCAAGTGACAACAGTGCTAAGAATGTTACATAACACATTGCTTGCCGTCCCAGTCTCTTTTATTTTCCTCCTCCAAATAAATGCTAATAATTCAACCATAATAATAATACACAAGTTGGGTCTAGATATGATTAGGTCCAAAAATTTCATTGAGGTTATAAAACCAAGAGACCTCATCCTCATCTAGTACTCGCACGTTTACTTTTATATTAATAAAATATATCAAATTTTAAGTATGAAATTGAAAATTTCTTCCAAATGGTTAGAATCAAATTTAAGATGATGAATTAATGCGTCAACTTTAATTCATGGTCTTGGCAAACCCCTTTTTCATTTTTTAACTCTATAAAATTAGAAAAATACTATTTCATTCGTGATTGTAGAAAAATAAATGTATCAGCGACTATCTTAAAGAGGTATCATCTTAAACATTGTGCATTAATTAGTAAACCATCAAATTAACAATTGGATTTTTTTATAAAGGAAATTAAGAATTGGATATGATATTTGCAATGAGTGATTATAAAATCATCGAATTTATTGTTAAACACTATTTTGTCATATTTTAATTGATAGATTAAGGTTAGAATCAACCCATAATTTATGTGTCAAGGACGGATTAATACTATAGACCCCAATGCAATACATATTTTCCTTTGGAGAGCATGCCAGAATGGCAAATGTGGTTAATTATTAGTTTTATCATGCATATATTTTTCCTTGTAAGAAATATGACGTGCCTTCACAGAAATTATTATCCAAATTTTCCTCACATAACAATTTAATAATGCAAACATATAATGTTTAAAATGGGCAACATCTTGTGACAGGAATCTTGCAACTTTTCGACAGCATTTCCCCTAGCCCCCATTTTAGTGCAAATTCTACATGTATGAGTAGTAATGTCACTAAGGTATCTTGAATCCTGTCACATTTCTGCCTGCAAAGAAAATGCATGAATCAAAATTTAAGTCACAATGTTACTCATCATGTCAATGAATCTAAAGTGCTCAACCATTAATTTTAGTTATATATTTTGCACCTTTTTCCCTACATCTTTTTTATAATTGTCTAGTGGTACCACATTTTAATTTTAAATAAATTGATTTTAATTAAAAATAAATTGACTGTAAAAATAATTTATGTTTAAATATATTTACGTAGAAGTGAATTGAAAATAAATTAAGTATAAAATTCACATTTAAAATTAAAAATTAAAAATTTTAACTTTAAATTAAAATTGAAAGTATTATGATTTTCTTTATCATCAAACTTTTAAGAAGTTGATGCTGAATGTGACTTGAAACTCATGTGAGATCAAACAAGCGAAAAGCACTCATATCAATTCCCTAAATCACAGGGCTTGCAATAGTATTTAATAATTTTGTCAAAATTTGAATGAATATCAAGAAACTTACACAGTAGCAAAAGTACATGAAAGATGTTGACGTCAAGTGGTCCAACATGGGTCCTCTCTACAACAACCAAACAAACAGTCTTTTTGCATTTTTTTTCTTCTTCTATTTGCTTCTTTATTTACTTTTTTGTTTTGTTATGAAAGTAAAGGGCTAAAGCCCAACACAAAGACAACCAAAAAAAAGAAGCTGAAAGCTCATTGAAAAATCGACAACATTCCTATTGGACAGGGAGGTAAACTATAGACAATCGCCATTTGATTAGCTTCACATAATATGTGAGATAAGGAGAATAAGGATGTTTGGCACTACAATCATCAAGAGTGAGATCCACCTTTACCTTCAAGTTAGATTCAAATTCAATAGTTATAAAACTCATCTCAACGCCAACCTTAAAAAATAGTTCATAATTGTTTCATAGTGATAGAACAAACTCTAAGAGAGTAAACAAACTAAAACAAGAAGTTCTCATGATGGTCACAAATAATACCTCAGACCAACGCAGTCCTTTGGTTAATCACATCATATACACAAAGAGTAAATTACCAAATTGGAATTCAAAATTTTTGAACGTCGAACACTTTTGGACTCCAAATTTACGACTTAGCAAAAGTATCAATCATATTAAATCACGTCAATCAAATTATTTCTTCCGTCAAGTAGTTCTATTAAGTGTATTAAGGTGTCACGTTAAATAACATAGTGGCTTCTCCACACGTAAATCATGTTGCACAAAACATTTTAACATCTATCAAGTATAATTTTCACCATCTCTATTTATCTTCTTCCACAAAATATAAAAATCTGCAAATACAATATATTATTTCTCCTAAAAATCTATTCATTCTTTCCTTAAATCTCAAGAGTTTAATAGAGATGCACTGACAATATAAAATAATTTTACAATGTCATCTAATAACCATTCATCTTACTGCTACATAAGCATTATAAAAATGTTTTTTTTAAAAGTAACAGTAAAAAACTTAATTTTAATTGGTTGTTAGTGTAAAATTAGTTTACACTAACATGCATACCCTATCTTCTCAAATCTCAATTCCTAAATTCATAAATTTGGAAAATGATTTATGGTGGAACTCCGCTCACTGAAGGTAAACAAAGCATGACAACAAGAAGTTGTTCTTGAAGTTTTGGTGTCATTGGAGGTCAAAGCAAGAACCACTATTTGCTAGATTGCAACCATGGCAAAAGAGTTGTAAGTTAAACTTTAAGAAATATTGAGGAAGACATTTATTCACTTGTCTTTATCTAAGGTCTGTGTTTATTTAACACGTGTTTTTAATACATTGTATTGTAATGTTTTTTATGCATGACTATAATCGTAGTTGTGGTTTCTTTGGATAGGTTGATGAGGTTGAAGAAGTAAGTTTACTTAATTACAATGGAGTTGGTAGAGTTGTAGAGGCATGGAAGATGATGGATGAAATACAAGGTTGATGGAGAAAATAGACACTTTGGTGAATAAAATGAGGACACTTTAATAATTCCTAAAAATTTTTTTGTGTGAATGGGCTCCGTGAACTTTAAAGTTTTAACCGTTTTTAAAAGGTCGAATTATTTCAGGTAATCTGGTAAAAGTCATTATATCTGATAAAAGTCATTATATCACTTTAATATCTATATTTTTTTTTTTACTAAAAAAAACTATACTTGATAGAGTGAATAATTTGATTGACGTGATTAATATGAAAGACACTTTAGTTAATTCATAAATTTGGGGTCTCAAATTATCCAACTATCGTAATTTTGAATCTCAATTTAATAGTTTATTCGATAAATATTACAGATGTAAAATTAATTATAAATAAGTTACTTTAATTAGATGTTAGTTAAAAGTTAATTACTCTAGTTAAAAATTAATTATTCTAATTTAGATATATAATTTATTATACTTATTATTATAATCAATTTTCTCATTTGATTAATACAAAAATTATCTTTATTTTTACTAATACCAAGTTTTTGCACATTGTAATTAATTCACAACCAACTACTTCACGATGACATATAAATTACGTCATATTAGAAAGAAAATGTCATAAAAAAAATATAAAAAAAACTCAAACTAATTTGGATCCCAAAATATATATTTGAGAGGTCCTAAATATGTTATCTGTCGTTAGCGTTTGAAAGTGCATGATGCCTATTTCCTAGCATGATTTAGCTTCAATTCCCATCCCTCCGGAGAACCTTGTCCATACGTATAAGGAGCAAATTAAGCTAAAATGAATTATATCCAATTTTAATTAATCGTCAATGAGTTTTTCTTTGTTTCATTTTCATATGTCATCTGATAGAGATCACCTCGACGTTGTAAGAGATTGACAATGATTCATGGAGGATTAATTGATGTCTAACCTTATCTTTTACAATATGATATTGAATTCTGATAAATTCATGGGATAATTAATTGTGATATATTCTTAATTATATTTTTTCCATTTTAATTAATTTTATTTGTATTATATGATTTTGAATTCCTGAAAAAATATGATACATTTAAATATGCATATTGTGTATTTGTGTGCAACATTTAAAATGAAGTTTACTCTTAAATAAAACTAAAAATAAAACTTCAATTATAAAAAAAAAAAAAAGTTTAACCTATAAAAATATAGAGGTGTGTTATTTAAACGCACACTAAAATCAGACAACAACGTATTAAATATTACATTTAAAATATAATTAAGAGAAAAAAAATAATATTAAAGTTGGGAACTGTATATACAGATGATGTTAACATTTCCATAAAATGTAACCAATTTATACTCATTTGAAATTTAATTTAAATACATTAATTTTTTAATTATTATTTTTATTTATATTTTATTTCACAGACAGTACCTCTTAGCGAAACATTTAAAGCTTGTTTGGATTCTAAGAAATGGTAATGTGCTAGGCTATACATCTAATGTAATTCATCTGGTAGTGATGGCTTAAAAAAAAACAAATACAAGAAGCATACTTTGATCCTTTTATACTACACTTGTTCTCTGTATCTACAAACTAGATAAACTAGCTAGGACATAAATAAAGTAACTTGCCAACAAATTAGTGTTTGTGTTGCTGTTACTTCAATCCCTATATTTTCCAAAATGCTTCATTTTAAATATGAAATAGATTCTATCATGTATAATTTATAAAAGAGAAGTAAAGTGTGATGTTATATTATTTAATAGATAAAATAAATACATGATAATTTTTGTGTGATGATGTGAGATCACATTTTACTCTCTCATATGTAAATTATATATAACATAATCAATTTTCTTCAAATACACAATTAGTCACTTTAATTCCTAAACAAAGATTTTCAACGTCGAATTAATCCTTTGAATATGATTCTTATATTTGTGTAGTCAAAATTGTTTCTATGGTGTGACAATCACATATTGATGCTACCTAGACACTTAATAGGTTGGTAGCGGTAGTAGATAAAGAGATTTTATGCAACTAACTATTTTTAATTTTAAAGATTAATTTGTTATTTTATAAATTTAAAAATTTAAATTATTTTATTCCTAATTTTCACTCGGAAAAGTTTGCATAAAGGTACAAATTGTTTTTGATAAAATTACTCATTTGATTATTTGTTTTAGAGTTTAACAATCGTATATTGTCGATATAACATAATTTTATATTTAATTTAATAAAAAATTACAATACATTTATATAAATTTATTTTGTAATTACAACTAAAAAATAACTGTTAATTACCACACTTTAATTAGACGTCATATTAAAAAAATTACACTGATAGTATTGTTATCTCTTTGTTTTAATTTTTTTGTTTCAATTTAGTTATTTTTTGTGTTTAAAATAATTATATTTTTTGATTTGTCTCATTTTTCAACCCAGCATTATTTTTTAAATACAAAAAATAGATAAAAGTAGTCGACACCGTATAAATACATTTATCCAACTCAAATATCTTGATTGATGTGTTACATGCTAACTAAAATATATAAAAGAAAAATATTTAAAATAACCAATATATATATATATATATATATATATATATACTAATATTTTTTTTTGTTCGAAATATTTTTCTCTTGTTATCCATTTTCAATTCAAATTTACATACATAAATAATCATTCACTTATATACAACAAAAATGTTCTGTCTCCACATACACCAATGTCATTTTGAATAACAAGATTTTAAATTCGTAACTAAAAACAAAAAAGTTTAAAATTATATAATAAAGGGCCTCATGAAACGTAATAAATTTTTTGGATAAAAATTAAACGTTCTTAATAACAATTGTAATTGATGGATAATTTAAAAATTATTAATACTAACTATTTCCTCAGGTTCTATATTTAAAAAAACAAAAAAAGAATATACACATATATTAAGGAATTAATTAATTTTTATTGAAATTAAAAAATAAAAAAATTAACTTGTAAAATTTTCCTTAAAATATTTTATAAAATAAATGTATTAATTATAACATTGAAAATAGGAGTAAAAAAATTTAAATTAAATTAAAGGTATTATAAGAAAAATAATATTTAATATAATAAAAATTGTTGCAAGTTATTGATATTTTAATCATAAAAGATTATTTTGTTTTATTTATATTTGAAACTGGAAGAAATATATATATATATAAATTAAATAAGTTTTTTAATTAATAAATTAAGAGGTTAAACTCTTATATATTTGGAGTCTCAACCCATATAACGATTCATATCTACTTCTTGAGATCGTGTTGTAACAAATCATGAAGTAGGTGCCAAATATATGCTTTTGAAATATTATTTGTTTTATGCATTGTGATAAATACACATTGTTTTCAAAAACGATTGAAGTTGATATCTTGATATAAAAAAATGAATATAATTTGGCAACAGTATATATAAGATGTTTTCATTGCTGTTTGGCGACCGACTATATTCGTATGAAACCACCGTCCAAAGTTTCTGAGTCTTCCACGTGCTCGGGACGTGACGTCACGTTAACGGGTGATGGCGTAAGGGTCAGCCGCGATGTAAATGGACGGCGGCAACCACCGCCGCGTGGACAATTACTAAAGAAGGAACGATAGGGACAGCACGTGTCCTTGCCGTTTGTGGATTTTGGGATCCATTCATTGGACGACACGTGGAATGGACAGTTGCCTAGGATGAATAAATTACGAAATTGGAATGGTCGTGTCATGTTGAGTGGTTGAAATATGCAACGCATGGATGGAGCTAATCATTTCTGATTTCTATTACTACTCCTTCGTCTCATTTTAAGTAGGAGTTTTATTATTATTTAAGATATTGCGTAGCTTATCAAAAGATATTTTTATAACCTACTGTTATTGGATTAATAAATTTTATTATTATATCAAATGCAATATAATAGAATTTACTTTTTCAATGATAAAAAATAAATTTGTGTATAATGTAAGACTACTTTAGTTGTGTATATTATAAAATTTTAAAGTTCGGTTAATTTAAATTTGATTTAGTAAATATGTTATCATCAATCAATGTGAGTTTGATAAAATTATAGTGACACTAAATAATATTATAAAAAATTTAAAGTGAAGTTTATATAAAAAATAATAGTATTTTATCATGATTTTATGAATCTAAACATGCACAATGTTTTTTTAAAAAAATTGAATATTTTTTTTTATCAATTACAGAAACTAATTTATTAAATTTTTCGTGTCATTTCAATTAAAAAGATTATTAATATATTAATTTTTATGATATTTTTTTAGTCATATACATCATATATTATGTTTTTTTTTCTTTCTATTTTTTTTGTTTTATACATACGTGGTCATGCAATAATATAAACTTTTAAAATAATTGACTTACAATATTCAAGTCGATGTGACCGACCAGTTTAAAATTGAATCATATATTAATGATCCTTTTCATACTTTTAATAAAACCCTTTATTTAGACCAAAATATTTAATTTAGACGCGATCTATGTTTTGTTTATTGTCCATGCATGTTTTAAATTCAAAACACCTTTATACGAGGGAGTATATATAATATAGTCATAAGTGTTACAAATATTTGTTATAATACATCTACTATTTTTTTAGAAGAGTATGTTAACGATATTACTAATAAATTGTCGAATATAACATAGGGTACATTCTAGCATTACCTATATATATAAATAGTATGTTCGTATTTGCATGAATACACACGAAGAGCGTAGGCTTAAATTTATTTTTTATGGTGGAGACGATCACATTTGACTAATTTATATTTGCTTCGATTTTAAATATAAATTTTTAAATATAAACAAAAGTAAATATGATTATATTTTTGTTTATATTTGAAATAAGAATTAGAGACAGGCGATATATAAATATGATAGTCGATCACATGTATTTGGTATCCCTTACCATGAACTTGACAAAGACGGACCTATTCAAGGGTAAGTGTGGGCAATGGTCTGTAATTAATTTTGAAAAATAAATATTTTTAATATATTAAAAAAATTAAATTATATGAAGAAAAAAAGAATTTAATTTATATATATTGATACAATTGGCAAATCGTGATCAATCATGTGGGTGATTTATAAGTATTTATGGTAAAAGTTACACATTATTAATGATTTAACGATTGTGATTGATTGACCGTGTAAAAAATATTTACATTCACAGTGTATATGAATTAAAATCTAAAGAAAATGACACATGTTACGGATTGTGTCTCCACTGTGTTTGGATTTTTTGAATAAATGTGTGAGTGTTGTTATAATATTCTTTAAAATATTAAAATCATGAAAATTAATTTAAATATATCTTTTATTAGTCATTTTAGTTTTTAAATATCTTAAGATAATTAATTTAATACTTATTTTCTGTTAATCACTTTGATGTATAATACTTCTAACAAAAGAGACATTGAAAATGTGTTTGTAATTTTAATAAATTCAGATACTATAACATTACATGTGACAATATTTAAAAGAAATATTGATGTCTCACTATTCAATTTCTGGACCCGTCACTAAGTTTAGGTAAGTAGTAAGATATATTTGTTATCCACAAGGATTAAACTATATTCACGTTTGTAAAACATGAATTGTAATATGGAATTTGAGCTTGTAACACAACTGGATAAAAGCACTAATGGGTCAAGCACATGATACTACTTAAACTACGGAGGTTTCTATCCTACACCCCCATTTAAACTTCCTACCCTCCAACCTACGTGAAAAAACTAATTTGCCCTTGTTACTATCCTATAAAACCTCCAAAAAATTTTACTACCCATTTTTACAATACCTATTTCGAACCTTTCCAAAAATCTCCCAAACCTTCGAAACTTTTCAAATCTTCGAAATTCCAAAAGTAAGTATGTTTTGAAAATTTCAAAGTTCCGAAATAGAAAATTTTCAGTTTTTTCAGATTTTCAAAAGTTTCGAGTAATTCGAAACTTTTGAAATAGAAAATTTCCAGATTTTTCAAAATCTTTGAAACTTTCGAAATAGAAAATTTCCAGAAATTTTTAGAACTTTTGAAAGTTTCGAATTAGGAAAAACTTTGAATATTTCAAATATTCGAAACTTTCGAAAATTTTATAATTTTCCATTTTTTTTAATTATTTATTTATTGATATATTAATTATCTTAACTAAATTCTGTAGTGCCTAGAACTAGAGGTGTGTTCAGAAAAATTATTCGCACTATCGCCAGAGGCGTAGTGGGAGCTGGTAGGGGCGATCGAGCTGATAGAATTCCACCTACAGCATCACATAGACGAAGGAATGAAGCAAACCGTCCACCTCGTGAACAGATGAATTATGAGGAATCTGAGGAGCAGGAGCAGTATGTTCAGGAGCCTGAAGAAGAGCATGTTCACGAGGATGTTCATGAGCATGACCAGGATGTTCAGAACATCGAAGAGCAGGCTGGATTTCCCGGAGGACCATTGGTGACATCTGTGTTGACACAATATGAACACCGCGTGGCTCGTAGGATTTGGGAAGGAGAGGTATATATTATATTTAGTACACTTTTTCAATGAAATTTAGGAAATAATTTTATTGTTATGTTTTTTAATTACTCGTAAGATCGTGGCCCGTTGAAGGTGATCACACATGGTTTGAAGCTGAAAAAGTTTGCTGAAGTACCTGTTCCAGAAGTTGTACAATATTGGATTGAAGAATTTGGGCTGGTACATTTGTCTTCAGCTTATTTGACTATGGTTGATGCTGGTTTGATTTATGCCTTTGTAGAAAGGTGGCATAGAGAGACCAACTTGTTTCATATGCCATTTAGAGAGATGACCATCACCTTGGACGACGTCACCACTCTTCTTCACATCCCACCTCGCGGTAGTTTTTTCGATGCACCAATAAATATGAACATTAATAATGCTGCGAGAGCTGCACACGAGCTATTATGAGCAACTTGGGAAGAAGCAGTTGCCGAGATTCATTATAATAAATGTGCACAATATAGATTGCAGTGGTTGCATGACCTGTATAAACGTGTCTTTCAAACTAACATGTTTGAGTGTGCTGCTAGAACGTACCTTTTGCATCTAGTTGGTAACACTATTTTTGCTGACAAGACACACACTCGTGTGGAGTCAAAATACATTAGTTTGTTTGTTGATTTAGATCGCTGTTGTAACAGCCCGATTTTTTTTTTTTAAACAAATTCAAATTCATAATAAAGAGACAAATACCTTTGGATAAAATGTTTAAGTCGTATCACAACGACAAAAGTCAACAATAATTACAAACAGCGGAAACGGTTTTGAAATGAAAATCCAAAATATTTAAAGCAGAAAAATACACTGGGGCTATGAGACCTATCCAACGTAGCTCATACCCCTGGGGTATTCTCGGCAGACACCTGTACAAAAGCACTGCCCCAAGAATTTTAACTTCCCCACGTCACATCAAAAAGTGGTACAAGGACCCATCAAAATAAAAGTCAGGCTGACAATATATGGTATAGGTACAGTCTTCCAGAATGAAATAAATACAACCACAACAGATAGACATCTAGCCCCTATATAGCCATCTAATCTGATCATGCTACAAAAAAACTAAAACCCAAGTGATCTCCACGTGCCCCGCAGAAATCCTTCTGACACAGCAGTGGTCAGGTAAGTCTAACTCTGTTCTCATCTCCAGAGTACTAACTGGTAGGACGATCCTGATTTCCATCTGAGGGCAAAGCCCAGGTTTCCACAATAATTATAAAGGTCACCAACCGAAATTAACAAATATCACATAGCATTTAAATTTTAAATGCACAAAATAACCTTTCAACTTAGCATACATCTAGAAAGGATTTTCATATGTCAAACATGCATAATCAAAGTTGCAAAATGAAGTTTTGGACAAAACTGCACTGTCGTATTCGAATACAACATCCTTGTATTCGAATACAGTGCTATTTCACAAGTCAGTAGCAAAATTGAATATCTGTATTCGACTACACACTGCTTGTAGCCGAATACAACGGCTAAAATTTGCAGATTTCAGTTTCGAAAACGTTTCGCAATCATTCAACACTTACCACACAAAATCAATCAATTACACTCATCAATTACGGCACCATTACAAACAACAACCGAGTATGTATATACAACCATCACAGTATATCAAACATGACTCGCGTGCCAAGCACCCTAATGTAATGCATATATGCCAATGCGCATGATTCCGGAATTCCAAACCAAAACTCTCCTCGAAGGGCGTAAATCATAATTGTACAGCCTCTCACAGACCAGTACTAATTATCAAGGTGCAATCTCTCACGGATCAGCACAATTTACTATCGTACAGCCTCTCCCAGACCAGTACTAATTTTCTATGCGTGCAATCGCTCACAGATCAGCACGACTTACAAGAGTGCAATCTCTCACAGATCAGCACGACACGAAAATCCCCGCAAGAATAAGATGAACCAACTATTCACATGGCATCATCTCGTGGCCCATCACGGTTACCACTATCACTATGGCCCATCGCGGTCACCATGTACTATGAAATGCATGAGCATACTCTAACTCTTTTCACCACAACCATTAAGTAAATGCAGCTATTAAAAGATTCCCCCTTTTTAATACTCATTTAACACTAATGATTTTTCAAAACTTTTCACAGAGCATACTCGGACATATTAATTCATAATCCAACAAATTCACATCAAATTCAATCTACAAACCACATTAAATACAATAATTCAAATTCCACAAATCCACACCAAATCACTACAAATTACTCATTTTCAAAACTCGTCATATTTCAACCACAATACACCCATTAATTTCCATAATTGCAAACATGCATTTGCACCAAATTTATTTCCTCAAATCACTCCTCAAACACATCAAAACAATTTCACATAAAACACCTTAAATTCATTTTCTGCAAATCCACACATCAAACACGACAAATTCAATCAATTCGACTTCCAAAATTTCACGCCAAATTTAATCGTGACTCATCCGTGTTCACAACTCCACATTTCAAACACATTAAATTCAACTTCCACAATTTCACCCATAAACACATTAAATTCATTTTCCTCCAATCTACACATAAAATACATCTCAAAATTCATAATATTAATGATGAACACATCAATCACACCAAACATGAATCACCACAACAACATTAATATCTCAGAGTTCTCCCCACCGCTAACTCGGTGCCAACAGCCTCGATTCCTTTTCGAGACTCAAGGAGCTAACTACATAAACATAAATATTTGTAACAATTTGTTCACAACTAAAGTTTATCCAACCACAACAAAATTCTAAAATTATATCTTTTTCACACACCAAACTTTTACAACCAAATAATCTACATTATTTAGTTAAAATTAAATAAAATAAATATTGTCCAAATCACACGTACGCACACTCGACTATTAAAGCACCAAAATTTTGAGTTAATAAAATACTCTAACTTTTTCTTTTTAAAATTTCAACTTTAGTTCAAACTCATTTATTTGAAAATAACTCATTTCGTAACTCAAACACGTCAAAATCAGTTTCTTTTTTTTTTGTTAACCATTACTAACAAAATCGACCACATTAATCACATTAATTCAATCTCAGCAAATCGCACACAATTCACATCAAACTACATCTCAACCGTGTCAATTTTAAATTCCACTAATTCACGCATAAACGAATTAAATTCATTTTCACCATTTTACACATCACATACACCAAATTTCTTTTCCATAAAATCACGTATAATGTCTTAAATGCAAACTAAAAGTTTGGAAGGAGCCCTTACCTTAACGATAGCTTAAACAACCGATTACGGCACCGCGATTAATTCCAGTAAAAACTTTGTTTGCAACGTTGCTTCCAAAGTTAGATCACTAGCACCGTAGCGTGAAAATGAGCAATTTTCCCTTCTGCCACTTCCCGAGACGGAGCTTAGATCTTGGTGAAAATGGAGGTTTTGTATTTATGGGTTTTGAATTTTTTTGAGAACTGGAGAAAGAAAAAGAAGGAACTCGCGAATGCCTAGCTTGCTTGTCTCTCTCTGTTTCCTTTCCTCCCCTTACCTCACGTGTAACATATATATTCTATTAATTTAATAATAATAATATATATATAACTAACTTATACTAATATATATATTATTACTTACAATCATAATATATATATATATATTATAATTAAACCAAATCAATAAATATCTAAATATTCTTATACCCACCTCAACTATTTTGATGAAAATATTTATTCTCATTGCAATTCAATTGACAAGTAAAATTTTTAGCAATTAGAGATACTTTTAACAAAATAGTTCAGTAATAAATTTTCTGCAACGTAATTAAATTATTTCTCGCCAAATAATTTTAAACGGGTCTCATAAGAATATCATTGACATTTAACATACAAAATACCATTAAAATTGGCTAAAAAGCCTCATAATTCAACACCAAACACATCAAAATACAAAAAGTACAAATTAAAATTAAGGGTCTTACAGCTGTCGAGACTATGCATGGGGTGCCGCTGCATTGGTTGTGCTGTATGACAACTTGGGAGATGAAGTTGTTCACGACACTAGACAGTTGGGAGGTTACATGACACTCTTACAGGTATATGATTTACACTTTCCTATAATCTGTAAGCGGGGCGATAGTGGAACGGTTCTTACTCATCTTCCAAGAGCACGTAGGTAGACTGAAAAACATACTGTTGAAGGTGGACTAACAACATATCGGCAGAGACTTGATGCTATGTTGCTTGAGGATGTACTGTTTACACCATACGATGATAATCGAGCTAATCATCCATTTGAAGCAACTTCGATGTTCTGCGGATACCTTCGTTGTGGTGGAGTTTCAGTCCCATATCTATCGGAGCGATGTCTACGACAATTTGGTCGTATCTAGTGCATACCGTGTGACGTTCCTTGGGAGCCGGTTAGTATAGATTAGCAATGGTAGAATACTATGAGAGCATGTATAGCGACCTTTCGGAAGCTATCTCCTCTAGTGACGTTTCCTGGAGATGTTACTGCAGACTATTATGCATGGTATGTAAATGTTTTCATATCCTATGATTCTCCCTCCACCCACTAATGCTCCACCTTCCAGTCCATCTACTACTCCACTTTTCAGTCCACCTACTGCTGCACATGATCCACATATTCCATCATCTTCTGTACATGTTGGTTCATCTTCGGCACGAGACCGTAGAGCATCTCAGCTTTTACGTAGGGCCATATGTTTAGTAAATCGAGATGGTGAACTTGATGACATATTAAGTGAGTTAGTCCGCATGTTCCCGACAGATGATTAGTAGTCTGTGTTATGTATGATGAACGTGTGTTATATATGATGAATATTGTGTTATATATTAAGCGTGTGTTATATATTAAGTGTGTTATGTATGATGAATATTTTGTATAATGAATGTATTTAGTATAATGAATTTCTAATTAATATCAATAATTTGTGTTATATATGCTATAAGTAAATGATTTGATACCGATAAAGTTCAACTTTCACACATATATATTAATCTTCATTTAGTGAAATACAAGATGATTTGATAAATGATGGATCTATGTGTTCCCAAGGCTTAAGACGTCCTGTACAATCACTACAAAAGTCTCTCCATTTTTGTGATGTAGGTGGAAAAGGAGAATCAGACTTCAATTTGATGTGAACAAGAAAATATTAAACATTAATTTATTTGAACAAGATAATATTAAACATTAATTTATTATTAAACAGTACTATTAATCATAAATTTTACCTGTACCCAATGACTTTCATTGACGAATCCAATTGCTATTAAAGAATTAAGAGAATAATCCTTTGATGGTGTTTTGTTCAGTGGAAAAAATGTCATGTTCAAATTATGAGACAACGATACTAATATGACATTATATCTTGTTGCTATCACATAGCCCTACTCTGGTATAGTCATCCACTTATCTTTTCCTTGAGAACTTAAACTAGAAATCTTCAATGTGTTTCGCGCTGTTTCAATGCTGTCATCGAAAGCATTGGAATAAAGGTCTTGATATTGATTGATCTCTTTATCCAATTGTGTTCGAACTAAAGGCCAAGATTCTTCAATCCAACCTAACAATGCTGCAACTGCGCGATACCCACAATTTCCATCAGGCACAACATCTATTATGTCCTCAATATATTGATGAATAAAAGTAGGAGAGTGTATCTTAGATGGTTGCTTTGCAGATTCTTGAGATGGCTGCCTTGGAGATCGATGTGATGATTAATTTGCAGAAATTACTAAATCATATTTCTAAAACAAAACAAATGATAATTTAAAAGTACCTGTTGGACGTTGTGTTTCCTAAAAGCATCACTCTATTGGTCCAAGTCAGGACAAATCTTTCTTTGTAAGGTGTCAACCATGAATCTTTAACATAATCAACAAAAAGGATAATATCGACACACACTAGCTCAAAGTGTTGCAAGTGATGATCATACTCCTCCACACTAGTCGAAAATACAATTTTTTTCCATAAATTCATTACCTGATCTTGTCTATCATTTCTCACATATTGTTTGCATTTTGCCTCAACATTTTTTTCAATATGAAAACGACATAGCAAATTGAGTGAAGTAGGAAATACAACACCAATAGCATTCATCATGACAATATCTCTATTCGTCACAATAACTTTAGAAATTAAATTATCAGATACGAACAATTGTCTTACCTTTTCAAATGCCCAAATGAAGTTATCTTGTCGCTCTTGTTTCAAGTAAGCAAATGCAACAGAAAATGTCAAACCAATAGATGTTACACCGATAATTTCAAGCAATGGTAACCGATATCTATTTGTTTTGTATGTGTTATCACATATCAAATCAAATTGAAACGTGTTCAATAACTTTACACAATCAGGATGCGTCTAAAAATATGTCTCTCAGAACATCTGAATTCTCCCGTCTTCTTGTTCAATGCACATAATTTTCATTTTGTATTAACTTCAACAGATGCTACATTTCTGTGTACAAACCTCTCAAAGATGATCGATAAGTACTCCTCGCTTTATATATTTGAGTGGGAATTGTGACATTCTCTTTATTTCTCTCTTTCAAAGCATTCAAAATGAATCTTGGTGCAAGCTTATACTTTGTCATGTCATTGAAATTATTTTTCTCCTCTTCATTTAAACGCCCCAAATATGAATGACTGTCTAAAGTATCCACTAAATCGTGATTGGGTGTTCCACAAGGAACACTAATTATCCATCATTCATCGATACTCAACAGTATATATATGAGTTTGCATGGACAGTTTTCCTTGTGAGAACAAGTTACTCTTGATTTTGATTTATATCTTCCACCTCTTTCGCATCCCCAAATTAATTTGTCTTTTCTTCTTCTCTTTCTGGTAGCTTTATCAGATCGAATGGTAACAATTATTATTCCATTTTGTCTTCCAATAATTTTTGTCCATTCGAATACAACTTCTCGAAAGGAAAATATCTACAAAATATATTTTAAATAAAATATCAAATATATGTCTATACATTAAAAACTAAAACTTATAAAATCATTTATCATTAATATTACCTGATCAGTGTTAAATATATATATCTATAGTCGATATTGTAGCAGGAACTTCAACTCTACTCATACTTGATTTCAAAAAATATATTAAATTTAATTAATACTAATATTATAAATACATTAATTAAAATAAAATATTTAATTATTTTTTAAAAATTAGATTACATTTCGAAACTTTTTAGAAAAATTGAAAGTTTCGAAATGTAATCTTTATTTCAAAACTTTCATTTCTGAAACTTCAGAGATTTTACAGTTTCGAAACTTTTGAAAGTTTCAAAAAATTTAAAAATCTCTATTTCGAAACTTTCGAAAATCTGTAAATTTTCTATTTCGAAAGTTTTGAAGATTTTGAAAAATCTGAAAATTTTCTATTTTGTAAGTTTCGAATTGCTCGAAACTTTCGAAATTTTGGAAAAACTGAAAATTTTCTATTTCGGAACTTTGAAATCTTCGGAAGATACTTAATTTTGGAATTTCGAAGATTTTAAAAGTTTCGAATAAAAGGGATAATTATGTAAAGTTTCGAAAGAGGGAGTGTAAAAATGAGTGGTAAAAAACTTGAGGTTTTATAGGATAGTAAAAAGGGCAAATTAGTATTTTCACGTAAGTTGGAGGTGAGAGGTTCAGGTGGAGGTGCAGAGTAGAAACCTCTAAACTACGTCCTTTTAAGTTCTTTAAGACTCAAGCCCAGCTTTGACAAAAAACAAAAGACTTAAGCCCAGCGAATAAAAATGTTAAACCTAAGGCCCAGCTAGAAGGAAAAATAGAGGGAGATTGTTATCCCCACTCGTATACATTTGAAACACACCCCTCCTTTTCTCAAAATGAAAAATATAGTATACCTCTCCATTTTTTCATTTCCATCTCCACATTCGCACACTTTTAAAACAATCTGTTTGTCTTAAATAATTGTTTATTGTACCCATCCAAACACAAATGGGGTTTACTAAGAATAATATGAGGGTCTTATTGAATATTGTAGGAATGTATGTAACAACTCCCAACAAATATTGGACTTTATAGATAAAAATGAAACAAGCTTGTAATATGAAGACAGATATTGAAGTAGTATTTTCTAATAATTTTTCCAATAGATTTATTTATTCAATAAAACTAATCAATTTTACCACTTTAAAAAAATAGGTCTCATAAATTAGACTCGGGAAACCTTGTGGATGTAGATCACGCATACACATAATTTTTTTTTTAAAAATGATACGATGTGATTTAGGTATCTTAGTAAAGTTTAATAAAAAATTATATAAATATAGAATACTTGTAATAATAAATAAACATTGATAAATTTTTTTTCGTATAGTTAAAATGACTACAATTTATCAAAAAAATTTGTGATCGAAACAAATATCTTTTTGTCTGGATTAAAAAAACAAAAAATATTTATGATAAAAAAATGCAGAATGTTTTTCTTGATCAAAATATTTATAACCCGTTGTCGATCCAGAAGCTGTGATAATAATGATAAAAATGGATTGTGGAACTTTTTATGGAGGAGAGAGGGGTTTCTTCTCTATAAACAAAAAATAAATATTTTAAAAAATGTATTTAAATTTTAGTTTTTTTAACTCAACTTTTTCATGATTTCATCTTTAAAAAAAAGTGATTTTCTCATTAGATGTGATTTGGTATATTATAATTATAATTAAAAATAATTTTGATGTATTTTTTTCTTCAATTTAATGTATTTTATTTCATGTTATTAATATATTTTACTTTTTTTTAATTATAATTATTTTTATTATTATTATTTTTTTATTTATTTATTAGATCCGGAGAAAAAATAGGAGGAAGTTGTGAACAAAATATAATTAAGTTGCTAATTTATCTGCAAAACAAGTTGTTAAACAGAAGAAAAAAAATAAGAAGAAGTTGTTAACAAAATATAATTAAGTTGTTAATTTATCTGCAAAACAGAAGAGAGTTGTTAAAATAATATACTACGTTGTTTGTTTAAGCACATCTACTCAACCATATTATTTTCTTCAATTTAATGTATTTTATTAATAATATTTTATTTTTTTAAATATTATAATTATTTTTAATTTATTAAATAAATAATTTCCAATTAGTAAAATAGAGAAAAAAAAAATATTTCAAGCCGGGATGCCACCTTTTATTGAATTTAAAAAAAAACTTTCAGTATGTCGGGGGAGTGAAATGATTTATTAATTTCCAAAAAGTAGGACAGTCTAATATTATTTTGCGATGATCTATTAATTTTCAAAAATAAGACTAGTATTATTTTTCCAAAGGGTGACAATTTGGTCCGGTTTAAAAATGTTATACAAATAAAAAATCCTTAAAATGATCCCTGTTCAAATCGTAGTTAACTTTTCAAACATGTGTCACGTGTGAGTATGTTTGCCAATTTTTCCATGGCGTGACAACTCAATGATATAGTTGAAGATGCTAACTCTCAATCACACATTGTTGGCTTCCACTATCCTGCTCCAAATAGGACTCACCAATCTCCCACTTGTCAATGTCATAGGTTGCTTCAATTTTTCTTTCTATTATTATAAATACTTTTATAACAACTAATACATCTTTATTTCGATTAATAAACACTTTTATTATTTTAAATAAGTAAAGTTGAATGATAATTTTGTAAAATTTATTTTAACTAATAGTGATTAAAAAAGGTGAAAGTTATTAATTATTTGTCTCAAACATAAATGATTAAATCTTATAATTATAAATGAATTAAAATATTAAACATTAGTAGTGATTTATATACCCAACGTCTTAATGTTTTTTGTGATGATGTTGAGTATTTAGTTCATTGTTATTTTTAACACTCTTATAGCTCTGTACTCTTCGAAATTTCCAACAAGTGGTATCAAAGTCATGGTTTATATTTGTGGGAGAACCAAAGTGAGATCTTAATGTAGATCAAATCTATTGATGTGGGTGAGTCAAATTTGAGGGGAGTGGATAGTTACTCCGACGTCACCTATAAATTAAAGAAATATCATAAATATAAGAAACGTGACTGATATATTCATTGTCTTTTAAATTTTAAATTGAGAATAATGATCTACATTTTTTGTATTTAGACAAAGAAACATTTCAAATTTTTAATAATAACCCCTCTTTAGTAACAATTTAAAAAAAACATTTTCTTAACTTAAAAAAAAGAATCTTAATTAAATTTCAAACAACACACTAATTAATTACTGAAATAATTTTTTTTTATTATTAACACAAATTGATTACATAGCTACGAGTTTCAACAACAACTTAATATAAATGAAAAATTTAACTAATTCAATCGTTGATTATTTACATAATATATTAATGATCAACGACACAAAATTTTATATAAATTCGAAATTCATAACTATATAATCTAACCATCAATATTTACTTTTTTTTAAAAGCTTATTTTACATTCATTTGAAATTATTTAATGAAATATCAAATTGTTTTTAAATTTTATAAAAAAAATTGAAATTGATCTACTTAACAACAATTTTTAATTTGATGATTGAATTAACGAATTGCATCGTTTATATTGAATTATTAAATAATAACTCATATATATATATATATATTATGATCGACTCTACAGTTACGAAACAAATTATTAACGACATATTTTTTAAGATATTAAATATATCTTAGTATAACAAGATTAAAAGATATATATTGTTTATGTGAAATAATAATAAACAATCAATCAGTATAAATATTTTTTTCAATTTTTTATTTGATATATTGTCAACTTATGATTATTTGTCATTGTAAAATAATTTTACATTTTGAGACTGTGCATTATATTTTAAACGTAAAAATTAGTTAAATTTAAAGTAAAAGTAAGTTAAAGTTAGTTTCTATGACAGGTCTTAGTTATCTAATTATATATATATATATATATATATATATATATATATATATATATAT
>JBBPBQ010020324.1:3936555-3976749 GCA_037974755.1 Cicer yamashitae
ATTTTTTTAAACTATTTTTAAGAATTTTTTCTTTATAGAAAATATTTGTAATTCTAGTTTTAAAAATTGTTTTAGAGTTTAGAAATTTAAAAATTTGTTTTGGTAAATTTTTCTTTTTTTTTAGTAAATTTATTTTCAAAATATGTTTTAAAAAGTAAATTACATAAAACTTGTTTAACACATACTTTATTTTTACTTAATTATTCTCATCTAATATCTTATCTTTAAAGAAAAATAAAAAAAAATAAAGAGAAAAAAGTAAATACATTGTTTGTACAAATTAGTTTTACACTAAGATCTAATAAAAATAATACTTCATTTGTTTGTACAAATTAGATAAACTGAAAGTGGTGAGTTTTCAGTGTCTTTTTTATTTACGGAACAAATGGAAAAAGAAAAGCATTAACAGGTATTTCTGTTTTCTTGTTTTTAAAAAGAGAAAAACGAAACGGTTTTAATTAAAACAATAACTTACAAAGCAAAGCAAACAATTTAAGCTTTTTTTTAATTTTTAAAAACTAGAATACTGTTTTGTCAAATAGAATCAAAACAAACCTTAATTTTCTTTTCTTTCTGAGAAACGATCCAAACTCCACCGTTGACGCGATAACCAATTATCATTGTTTACATCCGTCCAACTTCGTTTCTGTGTCTATCCCGATTGACAAGCATCAGGCACATGACCATTTATTTTCTTTTTCTTCCTTGCTTGTGTGGGTCCATAAACATTCCGCTTGGAATGTGTGCTATTTCTTTTTTTGTTTCTTTTTTACTAATGTGAGCTAAATACTAAAATCCAAAACACTTACGAAGAAAAGTTGAACTTAACAAGGTTTCATGGCTAAGATAGAAATAGACATAATATAGGATTTTTTATATGAATATTCCCTTTTTAAATTTTTATTTTCAAAATGCTACACTTTAAAAATTATATATCAAAATGTCTTTTTTTTTTTTTTAAAGAAGAAGGTCGCTTCCCAAGGAAACCACCAGCTGAAGGAAAATTTTTCAACATGCAATAGGAAGTCGCTTCCCCAAGGAACGACCTTCAACTGACGTTTTTTTTTTTTTCACATTTGTTGTTATTAATTTAATTATTTAAAAAATAAAAATAAAATACCTTAAAAAATTATAAATAAATTATATATTTTAATAATTATAATTATAATTATTATTATAATAAATAATAATTATAATTAATAATTAAAAATTATTATAATTATAATTATTATAATTAAAATAATTAAATTAAAATGATTAAATTATATTATAAATTAAAAAAAAATACATTAAAATAAAAAAAAATTACATAAAAATTGTTGCAAAAAAAAAATAATAACAATTAAATAAAAAGAAATTTATATTAATAACCATGAGATTGAAACGAAATACATTAAATTAACGATATAAATACATCATATTTGAGAAGAAAAAAAACATCAAATTTATATCAATTATGTCCACCTAAATGACCCCCAGTCCCACATCTAGGATGTCGTCGAACTCGTCTAGCTCTTTGAACGAGTTGCGGTTCTTCCGGTTCATCCTGATTTTGAACATTTTCCTCGATGTAAGTTGTAGGTGGGTTAGAACCACTGCCACCTGCTTCCATTAAATTTTTGGACTAAGGATTATACATCGAATCAAACACAGCATAAGCCGACTCAGGAGTTGTGCACTGAGTTCCAAACAAATTAAAGAAAAGTCCACTTTCTGTCGGATAACCGGGGGTTGGTATTTCTGGCACCGACGGAACGTAATACGTTGGTGGTGGATCATAAAATGGAACTTCAGTAGGGACGTGTAGGTGAGGTAATGATGAAGACGGTCCTGCTGTGTTTTGTTGTTGTGGGGTTGATTGGAAGGTCGATTGCACATGAGGATATGACGGCGGTTGTAAACGGGGATCACAGAGATATTGTTCTACAGATATAAATAATTTGGTGTGTTGTCTAAACCAAATTATATATTCTGTGCTATGACATAAAAGACCTTGTACAATGTTACCTTGCAACACGTAATTCTGGCGCTCGTTCCAATGTTTAATTTCTTCTCTCCAAACCCAGTTCCAATTATCATCAATCCCACGCCTCATGTCAATCTCATGGTACATTTTCATGTCTTCTGGTGGTTGTGGTATTTGTTGATGGAAACCGAAGTGAAGTGTGACTCTGTCTGTATGATGTTTTTCAACAAGCCAACATAATTCCTATTGCTTATGCTATTGTGGAAGGTGAGACAAAAGAGGGTTGGAGTTTCTTTTTGAGAAATTTGAGAAAATACGTCACTCCACAAGCCAACATTTGTTTGATTTCAGATAGACACGAATCCATTAAGAGTGCTTATAATAATCCGGATAATGGGTGGCAAGATCATCCGTCAAAGCATATGTTCTGCGTCCGACATATTTCACAAAATTTTGCAAGGGAATTTAAGGACAATGCTTTCCAACCCATACCAAACGAAGGATATTGGCCACAATATGAAGGTGTTAAGGTGTGTCACAATCCACTAATGCGGAGAGTCAAGAAAGGTCGTCCAAAGAGCAAACGCATTAGAACAGAAATGGACACTACAAAAAAATTACCAAGAAAATGCGGATTATGTCGGGTCTCTGGTCATAGTAGAAAACATTGTCCAAATGCTGTTGGCACATCTACTCAAATTTGATGTATTTTTATTTTAATGTATTTTATTTGAAATTTATATTTTCATGTTATTAATATAATTTTTTTTATTTTAATGTATTTTTTTTAATTTTTAATATAATTTAATCATTTTAATTTAATAATTTTAATTATAATAATTTTAATTATAATAATTTTAATTATAATAATTATAATTATAATAATTTTTAATTATAATTATAATTATTATTTATTATAATAATAATAATAATAATTAAAATATATAATTTATTTATAATTTATTAAAGTTTTTTATTTTTATTTTTTAAATAATTAAATTAATAACAACAAATGTGAAAAAAAAAAAACGTCAGTTGGAGGTCGTTCCCTTGGAAAGCGACTTAAGAGGGCATTTTGGTATATAATTTTCAAAGTGTGGCATTTTGGAAATAAAAATTTAAAAAGGGGATATTCATATAAAAAATCCCATAATATAACTATTTAAAAATAATCTTATTATTAAATATTCTGATATTTATTAAAGAAATAAAAATGAGAATCATACATTAAAAAAATAATTTTAAAAGCACAAATAAAAGATATTTTTTAAAAATTTATCATCTAATTAGTTTGTGAGTCTTGTCTCGTCAATTATCATCCTTAAAAAACTCTCTATACTCTATAATTATTTTAGGGATTACACGTGATAAAATAAGATAAATATATTTATCAATTAAATGATAATTTTTTGAGTTTTCCAATTTTACTAGTTTTTCACAAATAAATTTATTTAAAATAGTTAAAAATATATTATTATAGTAGCTAAATATAAATATCCTTATTCACTACAATTTTCTTTTTTGAGGTAACCAACACTACCCGTCCCATGTTAACACCATGCTGGGCCGTTAGAACTCAAATAAGTGTTGTATTTTGTCCAAAAAAAACATTTATTCATCGTTAGATTAAAGAGCTCTATCAAATATAATGGTACATCTTCCGGACCAAATTAACTTACCCCTCTTCTTACGTCACTCTCTCTACCCCCTATAATACCCACAGAAACCATCACCAAAATTCTTCACAAAAAGCAATTATAATAGCTTTTGCTAAAGCTCCATCGCTACTAGTAATATTTAAACTATATTTCATAAAATGACATTTATGGATAATCTTTTAACTAATTGATTATTAATAAATTCATGATGGTTTATACAAAAAAAATTATAATTAGTGTGTTATTTCTTCCGTCCTAAAATATTTGTTGCATTTAACTATTTCACACATATTAAGAAAATATTAATAAAAAAAAAAATAATTTTACCAAACTATCATTGTAAACCATTGAGGGTTATGTATATAATATTAATTAAAAGATAAAATTGGTAAAAAGAAATGAAAGTTGCATTGAAAACCGTAAACAAAAATTATTATGGATCAATTTTTTTCTTGCAAATGCGAGAATTATTATGGGATGGATAAAGTATAATTTTCTTCAAAATGTTATGCATAAGATATTTAAAAGACACACTTTTAATAAAATACATATTTATTTGATTCATGAAAGACTATATTTTGCAATTGATATGTTACACAGGTAACTCAAACTTCTACAACTTCTTAGTCTTATTCTCTATCCATGTGTTGTTGCATTTGTGCATTTTTTGTGTGCTTGCATTATAAATTTGAAATTAAAATTAATTTATCAATTAAAATTTTAAAAATTTAATACCAAAAAAGTTATGTTCAAGTTTGACCATTACATATGGCTCATGGGCAAAATCGTTAAATTCACCATTTATAGAACATTTGATAGTGATATCTTTAAATACTAACTCAATTGACAAAAAATGATATTGTTAGATTGAACATCATGTTTCAAACTCGTATTCAACATTTCACAGTTATGTGTAAATTTACGATAGTAGTTATTACCATCTCATCTATATATAAAAACAACATTTAGTAGTGATTAATTAGATTAGACCAAATCTTGCTCGATTATATTGTTTTCTATTAAGGGCCGCCTCTATTGAACCATATTGGCCCAAATTAACTCCTTTACTTTCAAATAACAAAGTGTCTTAAATGTATCAAAAAAATTCAGGAAAAATTTACTTCTAACACCACAATCTTATTTAAACTCAAATTTGCCCCCGATATTTAAAAAAAATAAAAAAAATTCTTTCAATTTGGGCCAAAATTCTCACCCGTACAAAATTTCCAAAACATAAAATAATTTTCAAAATATAAAACAAGTTCTAGAAAAGTCATAAATTAAATTTCCCGGTACTCATTTATATAACGGAAAATTATAAATTAAAATTTTGGTACACATAATAGATTTGAAAAAATATATATTTGTAATTTATGGAATTTGAAAATTTTAAAATATGAGATTTTTGCTACATATTTTTTTGTAAACTAACTTTATTTTAAATGAAACAGGAATGGAGAAAGCAAAATAATGCATCAATTTAATTAATACATTCACAACTGATGAAATATTCGATGCACAAGATGTATTGTTTTGGGCTAGAGAGGTTGAAATACGATACTTAATGATTTTTATCATTTCCAAATTAGATACAAAGACACGACAAAGAAGAATAAAGTCAAAATTAATATTGAGTTGTGATGAGGATGAAAAGTTTAAGGCATATAACAATTCCACAATAATTGCGACTAATAAATATGGTTGTTCATTCATACTCATGGCAAGATCATTGAAGGAGAGTCGATGATGAATACTTAGAGTAATTTGTGAATTTCACAACTCCACGTAAATTGATACATTGAAGGTTATTCATTTGTGGGACATTTAAATGAAGAAAAACGAAAAGATGTTCACAACATTACAAAGTACCACATTGCACCGAGCCACACTTACTCTCGTTGCAAGTTTGAAGAAGGGATAATATAACTAACATTACCAAATTTTATAACCAATGAAGTGTGTATCGATTATTTTTGAGATGTGATGAAATAGAGATGCAAGTGTGACATTTACATAGGTTGATAAAAATTGAAAAATATGTGTTGCAATAGAAGATGTAAAGACTAAGATGTTTTGAGATACATATTTTGGTCGCATCAAAATTAAATCAAGTTGTTGAACATATTTCTGATTGTATTGATCATTGAGAACACATACATTAATAAATACATATGATCATCGCTTATAATTGTTGGTGCAATCTTCTAATTATATCACTAATTTTCTCTCTCCTGATCACAAGGATTGGGTGTTTGACAATATTATCAACAACACCACTAGAGATATTAACGTCAATTGACCTTATTCATGATAGTCCTCAGTGGTTGGACACTGTTTACATTAGTTGGAATCGACCTCAAGCGGGATGGAGTAAGCTTAACAATTATGGAGCGTGCAAAGGTTAAAATAACCTTACAAGATATGGACAATTTATTTCTAACACAGATGATAGATGGATCAAAGGTTATACGTGCAAAATTGGGGTATGTGATGCTCTTATGACAAAAATGTGGAGTATGTATATTGGTATATATGAACATTGCTTAGAGAGGGTATTTCCCATCTTATTGTGGAAATTGATTAAAAAATTCTTCGTTAGCTTGTTTACTAATCAAATTTTCTTTTAAATGTGAAGTTTCCATTGTAGTTCAACGTATTACAGTCTTATGATCTTAAATTGACAAGTTTAAGTGAAACATATGAAACGCAAAGCCAACAAAATCATTGATTGTAGAATTACTTTGAATTCTTTCGTATACAAGTATCCTTCTTCTAAACTTTAAAGTTAAAGCTTTGATGACGTATTCAAGATTTGAATGCTTAAAACTGTTTGTTTAATTTCATAATTGTCTTCCTTCTATTTTTCTTCTTGTTTTTTGGCCCTCTTTTGTTAAAAACAGAATGTGAGTAGTTATTTAAAATATCGATTGACTAATAAAAATACTACAAAAATAAAGTGACTTGTCAAATCATAAAAAATTATTGAGTTGACTTAGTAAAAAAGGTTTTTGACAAAACTTTGTAAAAAAGTTAGTCCTCAATTAATTCACAAAATACTAGCATAATGATAACAAAAATCATAATCAATTTATATATGTAAGGAGACACATTGGAGAAGCATTTATGATTATGTTCTTGTGTTTTGACTGCCTTTAATTTGATTTAGTTTTGCCCATCCAGTTATTAGTAAGTTACTGTACTCTTGTTTTTTCACCTGTACTGATGGTGCTAAGGTGTCTTTGTTATAAAACTTTTTTTAATCTATATAAATAAAAATTGTTTTTAACTCTTATAAAATATTCTTCATTTTATCCTTAAATCCTAACTCATATTTATAAGTTGAGCATCATGTTATGTGTTAAAACGCAAAATCCCGTAGGTGTATTTGTAATTTATAGTAGTATTTATCATTTCATTTACGGGCCAAAAAAATACTCCTCACTTTTTAATCTCAAAATATTTTTCGTTTTCAATTTTTGATCTTATTTTTAAATCAATTCATATGTATGATTCAAATATTTAAATGATTTTTTTATAAATATCCTCCTTACATTTTTTTAACAAGTGGTTAATTTTTTTATAGACAAATGTTAGGAAATTAGTTTTTCCGAGTTTGAATACAAGACCTCGATCTTGCAACTCCTTCGATGTTCCTTAGCTCACCAACCAAATCTACCTATGTAGAACTAAACTTGAATAAATATGAGTTTTGGCGATTAAAATGAGTTTTTAAGATTTTGGTGATTAAAAATTCATGTTTAATTCAACTTTGGTTAAGAAAGTCTAAATTTTTTTGGAAGGAAGAATTTTGTGTTTGACTTATAGAAAAAAGTATTCTTAATAAGTTTAATTTATAAAATAATATTTTTAAGGGAGACTGACATTTGTTATTTTTCCTTTTAAAAATTATTATTAATAACGATTGTATTAATTATCATTTTACAATTGTTTTATATGAAATTTAAATCTTGTCACTTAAAATTACAATGTCAATTTTTTACTGCTAAATTGACGATTCAAGAACGGCTAACAATTTTCAATTGTTAATTATTTTAAGGTTAAATATATTTTTAGTCTCTATAAAATTATGACTTTTTGAAATAAAAAAATTTATTTACAATTAATCTTACTTTTTATTTTATTATGATTTTTTTAGAAATTAAAAGTATTAATTTTATACAAACTATTTAAAATAGAATCTAAAAGTGAATAAAAATATTTTTTATAATTTAAAAGTTAAGAATTTTTTAATAAGAACTAATAATAAAATTTTAAAATATTATAGGGATTAAAAAGTGAAAGCCGCTCCTAAATCCAAAATATTTAACAGAAAAGAGAAAAAAATATTACTTCTGTTTGGAAAAACAAACTAATTATAAGTATGGTTCCACTTGTTTTTCTTTTTTTTTTGTTCAAAATGTATGGTTAACAAAATTAATTTTTGAAGATGTGAAGTAATTTTTGATATATTTAATTGTTTTCAAGTAAAATTAATTCCAACTTTAATTTATTTTTAATTAAAATCAATTTACTCAATGTGACTTTTTTGTATCTGAACCAAACACAGCACAACTTTGAAGTTGCGGTGCGCGCAGCATGGGAAAAGTGGTGGCGAACATTTGTGTCTCACTTTCATGGACAACATTATGGATACATAAGTCACTAAAGCCTGTGTTTTATGTCGTGAAGCAGCTGTTTGTGGTTTTGTGGGCCTGTAACTGTAACTCTCAGCTTTATCTCCTACCTCAGTAAAAGTGTGAGATTCCCTTTGCTTTTTCCTCGTTAGATTGGGATTTCCTTTCAGAGAAATGATAATATACGTCTTAAGCCTATATGTTAATAATCAAATGTAAAAATTTTATTGTAAATTTATATTTTTAACTTTTTAAAAGTTTAATTAGTATCTTTTTCAATAAAATATTTTAACTTTTATTATCTTTAACATGTTATCTTAATTTTTTTTTATAATGTTTCAATGGGATTTTATTAGTAGTTTATTTAACTCATCAATTCATTATATAAAATTGTAAATGTCTCTCAACCTCTTCAAATTTATGCTACATAAAAAAATTCTCTTATTTTGTTTGATGTCAAACAAATTGCTCTATGTTAGAAGTATTGATGTATCATGTTAAGTAATACAATGTCACATAATTGTAAATATCACGTCATAGACTTTTTGTTTAAATAATTAAAATTATGGAGCATTTTGTCTTAAGTAATTCACATCATAGAGCATTTCGTCATCTTTATCTTTTAACCATCATCTTCCTTCCACACCATATTACGTGCAAGAGTTTCATTGTTATTAAGTAAACCTAATTCCTCGGCCTACCAACACATAAAAAACCCACAACAAAGAAATTTTGTCTTGTGCATAAACAGAGACAAAACATTAAATAAAGAAATATAAAAAAAGAAAGAAAAGTGCAAGAAGAAGAAACATTAGAGAAGAAAGAAAAATGCAAAAAAGTGTCAAATAATTGACTTTATAAAAAGACAGGCAAAGAAAGGATTTGTTCCAATGTTTGTAGTTCTAATTACGACTCTTCTTCTACACTTGCATTGAGATAATAGTTCATGTTTTGATCGCCATTGACACCAAAGTTTCCTGAAAAACTTCTTATGTTACTTGCTTTACCTTTTTTGAATTGATTATCATCGTCTTCCATTTCCTATAATAATGGATTAGGGATTAGAAATTTAAAGGAATAAGTGATTTGGGTAGTGCAATTTATGCATTTGTGGATTTTTATGATTTTAGAATTTAGGGATTTATGAATTTGAAAAAGAAGTAAATAAAGAAGATGAAATAGACGTTGGCCTTTTTACTATGCCTATTTCCTGTCAAAACGCTCTTTAAGATAACGAGACTCATTGACATATGAAATATTTTAACTGACATCAAACAAAATAGAGAAACTTTTTTAGATGTAGTATAAGTTTGAAGGAGTATTTTAACAAACGTTTACAATTTCATAAAATGAATTGGTGGTATACTCTATAAATAATTGTTATTGATAGTTTGAAAAAATAAAAAAAATAAAAAACAAACTAGAAAAAAGGAGAAAGGTTTTCTGGGATACCACTTTAATAAAATACTATTACAAAAATTAATATTAGATACAAATGTTATAGTGGACTTAACTAGCTAATCACCTCAAAATTAACTCTAACTAACATTTAAATTTTTCTCCAATTAATAAATATTTGGATTTTGAAGAAAACTATCTAAATGTGATTAGATGCATGGATGCAAAATTCAAAGACTTAACTTATTTTGGTTTGGTAATTGTGGATATGAAACAATTAATAATTCTTTCATTTATTTTTCTGTAAAACATGTTAAATGGATTGCTAATATTTCTATCAACCATTTAACTTGTTTTGTTGTTGATTCCATAAACTCAATTTAGATTGAAGATTACCTATTTGTATTGTTTCTTTTATTTTAGCTGATTTAACTATTTAATGAACTTTACTCTGAAGTAAATAAAAAAAAGAGTGCAAAACATTTTCCTCCTAAAAAAGCCAAAAGATGTTTTTCCACATATAGATAAAAGCTCAAAATTATATAGCTAAGCTAAAGTTGAATTTTACATGTGATCGATCAATCAATTGAATGGACCGACCAGAACTACACAATATATGCTCCTTCAATTAATCCTATGGAGAGTGGATTGTCTGCAATTACATGAGGGTTCAGTTTTTTCCGACCCTTGATTTCAAGCCATTTGTGACTAAAAAAAATAAGATTGAAGTTTTATGGTGAGGATTTCTCCATCGAAGAAACACAAGGAAAAAAAAGAAAACTGACACAATCCCTTATCCATCCTGTGGGTATTATTCACCTTATGTTGAGTTGGATGCAATATTGTCACCAATACTATTTTTTTGGTACAATAATATTTGTTTGATTTTTCTTATTATTAATTAAGCAGCCCGATTTTTGAGTTTATTTAATTCAGAAGAGTAACGTGTCTGTGTTTTTTTATTTATTAAAGTAATATGTCTTTTCGAAACGTGTAATTATCTTTTCTCAATTTTCAAATTTTTGTTTTTAGTTTTATGTATACAAATTTTAAAATTTTAATTTCTGTAAAATTATCACACTAATGGTTTTAATCTCAATTGGAATGTTAATATATGTTTTTGAATGATCTTTTAGCATACATGTTTATAACATTAAAAGATGAGTTTAAATTTGATTTTTAAGTTTATATTTTTGTTATTTTTATTTTGAGTTTATGATTTTTTTTTTAAATTATATTTAATTTATTAAAAATTAAAAAATTAAAAATTTGGTTGGAAGCTTTTTTAGAACGTAATAACTATATTTATAAAAAATCATTTAAAAATAAAAAAGTCATTAAACATACTTCATTCGAAGATGAATTAAAATTATTTATAAGATAATTTTATAATATTAAAAAATATAAATTTTTATCAAAAACTTAAAACAAAATATTAAAATTTATAAGAATAAAAATTTAAGTAACTTTTTTATAATCTAAAAAACAGCACTCATACTAAAAAGTTAGCTTGATAAGGATCACCAAAGCCAATTAACGAGTTGAATATAATTTTATTACACATATATAAATCTAATTTATTCTCTTTGATATTTGATATTGAATATAAAAGAAAGGTAAATAAACGAAAAATATTATATTTGGTTTAAAATTTGGATCAAATACATTTATTTTTATTGATCAATTTTATCTTATATTTAAGATCAGATGGAGTATGTATCATGCATTAGAACTCTTTTATTTTAAGGAAAATTACATTTACCTCTCATGTGGTCTCCTTAAAAGATAATTACATCCCTTTTAGTTTTCAAAATATACTTACCTCCGTATAGTCACTAAAAAATCGCACATAACATATTTTTTCGTTACACTTATTACTGTATTTGTTATTTATCAAAAAGACATCAGAATACATACTTCAGTTGTGTCAATAAAAACATAATTACACCTTTTAAAATTGAAAATATTAACTGTATGGTTGTACCTTTACAAATCAAAACAAAAATTCTAATCATGTTATATAGCAAATAACAAAAATAGATGTAACTGTGACAAAAAAAATGTTTGATGCAGTTTTTTAATAAGTATGTTTAATTGCAGTTTTAATTATTTTATTTTTATTCATTCACAAAATTGGTCTCCATAATTTAAAATCCGATATTATTGAATCCTCTATTAGATTTTTTTAACAAAAAATGGTGACGTGATATAATTAAAATGATGTGAAATATGATTTCGTGATGTAGAACAATTTAAATATATTAATTATTTATATATTATTAATTAAATTATAAAAACGAATAATTTCATAATTTCAAAGTGATATTTTTAGAGGATATTATTGTAATTTCTTAGATATTAATCATTCAACATAATCTATTTAAAAACCACGTCATTTAATAAATGTCAAATCATTATTTTATAATTAAAAAATTATAAAAATAATTTAAAACTGTTGAATATTAAAATAAGAGATTAATTTTATATATTAATAAAAATAAGGGGATGAAACTGTAATTCAATCTAATAAATACAATCTAATAAATACAAACGAGGTGAGTAATTTTTAAAATTATAAGAAGTATATGTGTCATTTAAATAGGGAGGTCTACGCAATTTCTCATTTATTTTATATTTGATGTTTGCTTCAATGCTTTTATGTTCATTCGCTGGTCGTCATTGATTGAAAATCATTGGGCCGTTGAGCTCAACAATGTGCAGCTTTTCATTGACTCTTCTTAATTAGAATTCAGGCAGATCCATTTTATTCTATTTTCTTTGTATTATTTATTTAGTGCATTTTTATTTTACCCTCTCTGTTCTATAATAAGAAAAATATATAAATAAAAAAGAAAATATTATATTTATTAAATTATTTTAATTAGATAATAATATATTGTCAATGTCATAAATACATAGTAAAATATAATGTATTAAAAGTGATGCAATTATTATTAATTAAAGAAAATAATTGAAAAAATATACATTAAAAATTAAAAGACTCATTTATTTTGGGATACATTTTTTTTAGATATAAGTTAAAGAAAATGCTAACAAGTGTCCTTAGACCACTTGTTAAGTGTTTAAATGTAGAAACAATATATTAAAATTTGTGTAATTCAAATTTTAAAATTATAAAAACTGTGATTTTTTTTATTCAAAAATTATTTTTTATTTTCTTTAACAATATCACTTGTTAGCATATTTCATAAATCAATTATTATAGGAGGAAAGAATACTTTTTATATAGACTTTGTGAGAAGTTTGTATGGGTAGTAAAATGAGTAAAATGAGCTAATTCTTGTGCTTTGTCACACTTGAGTTAATTCGTTTAAAATAAAAAAGAGTAGATTGAATTAGAAGAATAAGCTAAACATCTCACTAATTGAATAAAAATAAAAGATGAACCTCATTTGCTCGCTCTAACTCTGTATTTATTTATTTATTTATTTATTTATTTATTTATTTATTTATTGAGTTATGCGAGACAGATAAGACATATTGAATATCTCAATCTATTTTACTAAAAGATAAGTTAAAACATACTATCAATCCAACTGACCCAATCTATTTTACCATTCCTATTTGTGTGGTGGAAAAGATTATCTTGACAACAAAAAACCACAACTGAACATTGCAAAGACACCAAGTTCCCTTACCTATTTATAATTATTATTCTTCCATCACAAAAGAAAGCCTTTTTTAATAGTGAGTAAAGGTTTATAATTTTGTCCCCTTAGCCACCACACGCTTCATCATAGCGGTTGAGTACCAATCTATGGACTGTAAAAGTTCTACTCATTTTATTAGATTATATCAATCAAAATTATTTATATGCACAAACATTTTAATTTTGTATAATTTTGTAAGTAAACTTCCAGTTATATTTCATCATTTAGATAAGTGATAAGGTAATTTTTATGTCCTCAAATGATTTTCTTTTTAATAAATTTTTAACTTAAAAAAAGATAATTTAGTTAACTTAAAAAAAGATAATTTAGTGGTTAAAAAAAGAACATAAGAATTGATATGTTTGAATTGATGATATATGATGGAATAAAGTGAAATGAAATGGTATAAACTAGTTAAATTTTAAAAATTCAAATATTTCCTAACATTTCTATCAATTACTCTATTTCTGTTTTTAAATATGCACATTACTCTGCTTCAAAATATAAGTAAAAATAAAGTAAAAGATAATTAATATATTTAAATTAAATATATTAATTTTTTATCTAATTTTTATTTATATTTTAAGATAGAGAAAATATATTTTAAGAATATTTTACACGAATAATTAAATAACATTGATTGATAATGAAATTTCAAATTTGCCCTTAGCTTTGACTTCTCCACTTATTCATTTACTACCTCTATTTAATAATGCAAGCATAAAATAATTTATAAAGTAAAGGTATATTGACAAAAATATAGTTAATATAACCTTAATATTTGAAAACAACATATAAATAGGAATGATATTTTTCCCCTTAAAATATTGCCAATTAATAAATAATGGATGGTATAATTACTTATAACATTTGTCATATTCAAAAAAAAAAAGTTAGAATGTATTTTTAGTTCCTATAAAATTTTAAAATTTATAATAGATTTCTATAAAAAAATTCTTCGATTTTTAGTTTCTACAATTTTTTGTGTTAGCACTTTTAGTCTTTGTTGTTAAGTGATCAACTCATGTATATTCTTCAAATTTGTCACATATATTATAATCTTTTAATAGATGATGAATTAAATATAAATTTTTTAAAATAAAAAACTCAAGAAACCAGAATAATAGAAATCTTCTCCCTATAAATTAAATTCTGAACCCATTTTTTTAAAGAGACTTCCACATAACACACATGAGGTGTATCTGCAAAATTTGGCAAGTATTTTGACTAAAGCCTCGATTTATTTTAAAATTATAAGGATTGCAACTATTGTCAAGAAATATTGTAGGAATTAAAACTCGAAAAAAAAATTTATAATAATTAATAACAAAATTTTAAAATTTTATAGAAATTAAAAATCTATTTAATCTTAAAAAATTTCACCATTTAGATGCATGTCACAATATTTTATTTCAATTTAACATGTAAAATAATTATTAAATAACTCTAACAAGAGTTACCATCGTATAACTACAAATATTTTTCTTTTGATAATGAAAAAAAAACGCAACAATATTCTGATAAGAAAATGGTCGTAAATTAAAACTACAATATTGATCAACAATGAAACAAATTATTATCTCGCATGAAATAATCAATTCCATTTTATTATTATTTTTTACAGCCAATTCCATTTTATTATACTGATTGACAGATACACAATCGACTGTACAAAATCTATCCAATAAACCATTTATTGTCAAATAATTTGATAATATTTTGTTGAAATATTGATCCTCATGTAAGAGAGACTCGTATCTTATATTGATTTATTAAAGTTACCTGTTTAAATTTTAGTTCAATTGATAAATTATCCTATATTTAAACCCAATCCATGATTTTGTGCGAAAAAAACTCGTTTATAATATAATGTACACCTATTTGATTGCAACTTTTTTCTTTTCAAAATTTCAAATAAATAAATAAATATACAACTGATGCAATTAGTGTTGATTTCATAAAATATAAATATTTAAAAAAGTAATACAATAAATAAATAATTTATGTATAAAACTTTTTAGCACGACAATTAAACTAATTTTAAGTTGAATAAAAAATGTTACTAGATACCAATTGTGATTGGTATGTATGTTGAAACCTTATGCTCATATTACCGTTAGTTATCTTCGACTTTACATAATAATTATTTTTTAAAATTTTTTGAAAAAATGTCTCTAAATGACATTCGATGTTATCTTACATTGAATAGTAAAACCTAGCCAGCTTAAAAATAATACATTCTATATGTGCACAAAATATATTTTAACTTCTAAATATGTTGATAAATATGGTTAAATATAGATAGCATCTATACGTGGTTAAAATAAATTTTTGTATTTAAAATAGAATATGATAAGTTATAATTAATAGATATATAAATAAGTTATATAAACAAGTAGTTAGTGATCATTATGGTTTAAATTGGCAGATCAATTCGATCTTTACAGATTTAATCAATGATTTGGTCTTCAATGTTATATATTTGGAGATATGAATATTTCGATTACTTTGATTATGTCAAAATATTTTAGGCATTTTTCTGTTATATGATATTAACTTAGATGTTAAAAGTTTGTCGTAGATTCACCCTTTTTAGTTTTTAGCAACTTTAAATTTGTGTTGTCTTCGATTTATTCTATCAATTTGAATGAATGAACATATTTTTGTTAGTAAGAAATTGTTGAATTGCATTTTTAGTCTTTTATGTTTGATCTAGTTTTCGGATAGGTCATTTATGTTTATTTTCACAACTAGGTCTTTTAACTAGTACCATGTTTGCAATATTAGCCTTTTATGTTATCGTCCGTTTGTAAAAATATCATTTTTCGTTAGTTCCATATTAAAAAAAAGGACACGTGGCAATTAGAATGCTGACGTGTGTATAACAGTGTTGATGTGTCAAATTATAAAAGTAAATGAATCCCATATTGGTCCTTTAAGTTTTGAAAAAAATAGACTTGTGATTCTCTAAATTTAAACCAATTTTCGTTCAGTCCCACTCTTCATGTTTTAACTCTTTACCATATTTCTCTTCCGCTCCATCTTTTAAAAACCTAAAATCCAAAATTTATAATTCTAATAGAAAAACTCAAACTATCGACCATGTGAATTAGAGAAAAATAAAAACAAGAAATTCATTGTCACAATAAGAACTAAAAATGAGTTATTGTAAATAAAGAGAAATTCATCGTAAATCCACTAAATATGTTTACTCTAGTTCTCGAATGTACAAACAACTCATTTATTTTGAGTGGATTAATGGTGGATTTCATTTGATTTACATCAACTCATTTTTAATTCTTGTTGTAATGACATATTTCTTGTTTTGATTATACTATAATTCACATGGTAGACGTTTTGAGTTTTTCTATTAGAATTACAAATTTTGTGTTTTAGGTTTTTTAAAGATGAAGTGAATAACAAGATCGTGAAAAGAAAGATGATGAAGAGATAAAAGATGAAGATTGAGCCTGAGCAAACATTGGTTTAAACTTATAGGACTATAAGTATATTCTTCTAAAACTTAAAGGATCAATATGTGAATCGTTTACTTTTACAATTTGCCACATCTATACCGTTATGCACACGTCAATATTTTAAGGGCTACATGATATTTTTCTAACAAAATTAACAGAAAATGACATTTTTATGAATAAACAATAACATAAAGGCTAACGTTGCAAATAGGGTGCTACTTAAAAGATCTAGTTAAGAAAAAAAACATAACCCATCTGAATACTAAATCAATAATAAAGGACGAAAAATATAATTTATCCTAAAAAAATGATATAAAGACACACTTTCATAAGGTATGTGATATTAGTTAGATATTTATATACCAAAATTATTATTATTATAATGATTGTGTCAATTTCTTTTAAGTACTGAACATGATCTCTACTTAAAATAACACTTATTGTTTTAAAAAACTTTTTTTTTTTATTTTTTTATTTTTAAAATCGAGTATTATTCTGTGAGTCGGATAAGATTATTGGATTTGATCCCATAACCTCTTAAAAGACTTTTGATGTTGTGATCACTACTACATATTTTGAACCATATATTCAAAACCTTAATCATATATAATAAAAAAGCATATTATTTTGCCAAGGTTGAATTAACATATATTTGGATCTCTTGAATAACAAAAATGGATCTCTTAAGATTTATTTGGTTCAACAAAAGGCAGATAAGAGATTTTAATGGAGGGGATGAGAGGAGAGAGACAAATGAAGATATGTTTGATTTAGTAGAGGGGAAATAAATTTTTTTTAATGATTTTATATTTAATTCAAAAGAATAAAGAGAAATTTTTAATTAATTTTATGTTGGGTTTGTTTCCTCCCCTTCCTTCAAAATTTTCCCACCTAGTAAATTTAAATAAATAACTATTATTATTATTATTATCATTATTATTATTATTATTATTATTATTTATTATTATTATTATTATTATAAATTGTGTATTTTGTGTAAAAATGTTAATGTTAATTTTTTTTTTCCCTGTAATTTAACCATATCAGCCAAAATCATTTTTTTTGGACATACAGGTATTTTTATAAAATAGAGTTTAAATAAATATTATAAAATTTAAATTCTCTAAAAAATTCATATTAGATATCCAAATTGAATTTTATTTTATTAACTTATTAGTTCGTCAGTTTATCTAAACCTATGTTAAATTATTTATTAGAAAAAATTAATATAAAAAATGTCTTTACAGTGGTAGATTTTGAACTGAAACACTGGGTGGTCGAAATTTTAAAACTTTAACGGATAAATAAAAAATATAATATTGTATTGCATATAAGAATTTTAAATAATAAATTTACAAAAGTAGTAGATCAAATTTTGGTTTACATTTTTGTTATGAATTATATTAATTATATATATAATAAAAATTCAAAAAAAAACTGAATTTTTTTTATGAATTATATTAATTATATATATATTTTTGTTATTTTTATTATAAATTATTTAATTATATATATAATAAAAATTAAAAAAAACTGATTTTTTTTATAAATTATATATATTTTCTTGTTATGAAATATATTAATTATATATATATTTTTGTTATGAATTATATTAATTATATATATAATATAAATTCAAAAAAAACTGAATCTATTTTTGTTTTTAAATTTTTTTGGGAAGTCGCCAAGAAAGTGATCTTCCTTAAGGAAATCGCCATTCCAAATGTCAACTTGTAACTAAGTTTAAAAAGAGGGCATTTTAGAAAATAAATTTAGAAAGGGGGCAAAACGGTGTTTCTTTTCTAATATGGGTTATTAAAATAAAAAACCCCTAATAATATGTAAAATAAATGTCTCTTGTATCAAATAAATATGTTTTACTCGGTAACCTTTTCTCATTTTTTTTCAAAGAAGGCTAACCATCTCTATCAAACATTTAAAAAGACCAAATTTAAACTTCAAATTAAAATTAAGATTAAAAATAATTATATGATGAATAATTGGTCAAATGTCTTAATTTAATCTCTATCAAACATTTTAAAAAACAAATTTAAACTTAAAAATAATTATATAATGAATAATTGATTAAATGTCTTAATCTTTATCAAGGCAAAATATTACAACATAAAAAAACAAGATGCTCAAACTCAATGGTCATAAATTAAAATTATTTTCATATATTATTATGAATAATGAATAATTATGATATAATCACGAGCATAATAAATAGAAAGATATTTTTCTTATCTTAACTTTCAATTCTATCATACATGCGTATGTTTGTTAACCAAAAAAATGATGAACACAAATTTTTTGATATTTAATAATATATTTTCTTTTTAGATCGTAATTAATTAGTTTCAATAAAAAACAGTAAATAATAATATATTTTCTTTTTTTTTTAAATTTTATTTTATTTTGACAAGAACAATCGACTAATAAATAGTAGTATTATATCTGTAGAATACACAATAATTTTGATAAAAAAATATTTGTAGGATACATAATGTTGAAATTTTATAAAATATTCGGTGACCAAATAACAAATATCGATATATTCTAGTTTTTGATTTTAAATCTAATTTATTCTCATAAAATCAACTTATAATGGGAGAAATGTAGCTCTTAATAAACTATTAAAGATTTTCTCACTAATAATATCAAGATACAACAAATAAGAGCTTTAAAATTCTAATATTTGGTCTAAGAAAATATTTTGAGTAAAACCAAACACGGCCTTATACTTGCAAGTATATATTGATACTGATATACGACTTTAATAACCCAATTAATGTTGATATATTATAAAAAAAAAGATATATTGAAGAAGAAAACAAATCTTTTTATTTTGTTAGCAATGAATGAGAATATTTGAAATCATGAACAATGATAGGCAGATGACATAATAAAGAACAAAAGTGGTGAGTGGGACCCATTTGATGCCGTAAGCTGTGTTGGAAATTGTAAGGTAGAGAAAGGAATAGTACTGTAGTGAATGTTAGTTTTGTCCCTAAACAAAGACCTATACACAGTACTATATGATTAGTACTAGTATTTATTAAATAAATATGTTTGTATGTATGTGCATTTAGATTTGATTGCAAGTGAAAACAAAACAGACAAACCTGACAACATTCTTGTTCAGTGTTTTGTCTTTCCCTTTTTATTCCTTTGACACTTCACATTTCTTTGCTTGTTAAGTCCAAAATATTCACCTAACTAATTCATAATCATTTCTTCATGTATAGATACATAAATAAATAAATAACCATATAGTTAGTAAGTGGAAAATTGCAATGGCAATGACAATGCCTCTTAGTTTAAGGAATAAGCTCAAAACTCTTTGTGCTTGTGGTGATGGTTGGTCTTATGCAATTTTCTGGCGCTTTCATAAGACAAATCCTATGTAAGCTTCTTGTTTAATTCTCTTCTATAATTAAATACATGTTTTTTTCCACATTTTATTATCATTTGATCTTTGTTGCATGTTTGAAATTAATTTTCCTATAGGTTGTTGACTGTGGAAGAATCGTATTATGAAGAGCAATTAGGAGAAGAGATTGCAAAATTGCTTCCTCAAGTGCACTTGCTGGGTGAAGGGTATGTATGCTTCACACTAATTTATTGTTAGTTTCATGTTTATAGAAACTTCATAACTTTAGACCAAAAATCAATTAGATAAAGTTAGATATTTTTCCTAATGCATTTTCCACCCCCTTAATGCACTTTTACTCATTAATGCAAAAAAATAAAAAGCAAAAAGTGCTAATGAAATTCTGGTATTCTATCTAGAATTGTTGGTGAAGCTGCTTTCTCCGACAAACACAATTGGTTGCACTCCGTCAGCTGTGAGGTATACTTTTCAATTTCAACCGATGAGTGCATGTTTGGATTCACAGCAAATTTGGTGAAATTACGGTGGCATCGTAATTTTGTAGAAGTTCTAAAGTGTCAAAATTATTGTGATACGTTGTGATTCTGTTAAACTCACAGTAAATTCAAACATACAGTGGTATCACTAATTTCATATTCCAATTTCTCTTGTTTTTAGTTCACTTATTACTTAAGAATTTCCTTTCTTTCTGCAGGATGATTCTGGATTGTATCAACAATTCTCCTCTGGAATAAAGGTACTAAAATTCATCAACAAAGGAAATACATTTGATGAACTCACAAGTTTCATATACATTTCCTTTTCCATATCACTTCCCTTTCAATATTTCTTCCTTTGCTCAATATACCTATTTTGTTTAAAGTCACCAAATCAATTGTAATTATAACTTAATAAGTGTCCTGATACCATATTAAGTATGATTATCTGATTATATTTCTTGTTCAAAGCCGTTTGCAATTTATATTGATAATCAATTCTGATTTGTAGACAATTGTGGTCATACCTGTCAAATCATGGGGAGTGGTACAATTTGGATCCACAAATAAGGTTAGTACCGTTAAATTACTTGATTTTATGACATCGTGCAAATAAATTTCTGTAAAAGTTAGGAACTGATTACTGTTTCAGAAGTCAGATATAGTGAATCTTATATCCAAAATCTATTTAAGCTTTTGAACCTTGCTAGCCTCATTATTCTGTATTCAAGATTATAGCAACTCTTGATAATGTTGAAGCTTAACCTGATTCACAATAAGGTTTAATTCTTGTGTAAATTTTAGTTCTTTATCTGAAGAGATTGAAAGTATATGCATGTTTGACAAAATCTATATTTTGGAGTTTCAACAAAATCAAAGTGTCCCCTTATTTTCACCAAATTCACCATCATTCCAAACATACACTAAATCTGTATCAGGTTTAATTTGGAAAAGTATTGTAGCATAATATAGAGAATCGGGAATAGCATATATTCATAAATATGAGTTTCTATTTGAGATACTACAACTTGACATTAGCTATTTCTTTATCTTGGATACTAGTTAACATTCATGCTTCACTTTGGTTATTCAATTGTTAAAATTTCTAAAGCACAAACACCAGAAACGATAACATACATACTTTCGATCTGAAGTGTTAGTGGTACACAAAATTTAAAAACACTATTCTCTATTGTAATGTACTAATGGATCATAGTACTTTCACTGCTGCAGATTTTGGAGACGGTGAATTTTTTGGATCAAACACAAAGTTTGCTCAAGGAGATTGATGATATGGACATGATTGAAGTATCAGGAAATGAACTTTTACCAATGGATTTTGCAAATTATGATCTCAATGGACTGTTGGCTTCCATTTCCTCTGAAAATTCATGTGATTGGACTCTCAAATATACTCTTGATGAAAACTATGATGAGCTAAGAGAAGTTTATTCTTCTACAAGTCCTAATGATCCCTTCTCTTCCCAACACAAGACTTGTGAAGAAACCTCATCTCTTAGTGACCAATTGAAGGGTACCATAGAAGCTTATTTGGATCCTGACTCTTCTATGAACGACAACTTGATTTCCAAAACCTCCCTTTTTGGTGAATGGTGTGGTGAAAATTCTTCTTTTGATTCATTAGGCCAACAATTTGTATCTGAAATAATGGCACAAGAAGTTGTAGATGTTTGCACTTCATTTGATAGCAGCATAGTTCATGATTCAGCTTTGGCCTCATTGGACAAAGGGTCATCATTTCAAGACAATCATTCTTCTGAATCTGTTGTTGTCACAGATGTTGTTTTACCATCAAGTTCGATTGAGCCGGTCGATATGTCGGAAGAATTTTTGAAGCTCAGCTCATTGGATGATCTTTGTCAGTGGTTTGCTCCTTCTACAGATGATAGTATCTGCACAACAATGATTCAGTTAGATAAAAACCTTCCTGAATCAATCGAATTTAATCCAACTTTAGCTGAGCATAACACTATCACTACAACAGTTAACTCAGAAATGAAAGAAACATCTGTACTAATACACAGTTCTGAAAATGATTTCTTGGATAACTTGGAATTTGATTTGGGATGTGACCAAGTTAGTGAATGGTGGGGGAATTTACTTAAACCAATGGTGAGTGCTGCTACCAATACCGGCTTTTCCGAATGCATATCGGAGTTGAACTATACTACTACGCTGACTGATACTCGGAAGAGGATATTCTCAGAGTTGGGAGGAATTGAAGAGCTTTTAAAGGGTGAAGCAAATTACAACAATCCTTTTAATAGTTCAAATTTTGAGAATGAGTTACTAGCATCTAATAAGAGACAGATGGTAGAATTTTCATCCATGAATAGAACTCAAGTAAATTTTGCAAGCCTTGTTGGGGCTGAGGCTGGACCAAATTTGATGCAATCTGTTTCTGACATGGAAAAATCTAATAGTGTTTTAACTAAGAAAGATACATTCCCAAAATTACAAGTAGGCATGTTGATTAATGATATAAATAGCATTAATATTAAGAGGGGTGTTCCATTACCCCCTAAGAAACAAGAAGAGCCTACAAAGCCTACCAAGAAGAAGGCTAAGCCTGGAGAGAGTACTCGGCCGCGGCCGAAAGATCGACAGCAAATTCAAGACTGTATTAAAGAGTTGAGAGGAATCATCCCTCATGGTGGAAAGGTAAATGAAACCTCATCTAACCTATGCTAGGACTAAATCTTCTCATGTATGTATGTATTTGTAAAGTCAGTGGATACTTCGCACCAAGAACATGGTTACAGTCTGATAGGTCCATGAAACCATTCATGATATGAGCTACAATTTTCATTTTACTAGCTGCAAATTGTTTTGATATAACATGCTAACAAATGTTTACCTGATTTTTTTGACAGTGTAGCATTGATTCTTTGTTAGACCGCACCATCCGATACATGCTGTTCTTACGCAGTGTCATCAAATATGCAGACATGATACATGAGCCTAATGAGCCAAAGGTAATTAATTAATTAATCAAACTATTTTTGAACATTTTTTTTAATTAAACATGCTTAATCTTCATTAGTCATGATCATATATAACTTTGGACTATTTTTTGTATGTTTAGCTTATTGAACAAGCAAATGGAGTGGTTCCAAAAGATAGCGAAAACCGCGGTGCTACATGGGCGTTTGAAGTAGGAAACCAAACAATGGTATGTCCTATTATTGTTGAGGACATGAATCCACCTGGCCAAATGCTTATAGAGGTAAGATTTGAAATAATAATGTATGGTTTGATTTTATTTTTTCTTAATCTATGCCGTGTGATTGAATTAATTGGCATTGTTCTGTTGTTGCAGATGCTTTGTGAGGATCAAGGTTTCTTCCTTGAGATAGTTGACATAATTAAAGGTTTTGGGCTGAATATCTTGAAAGCAAAGATGGAAATAAAGAAAAGTAAATTATGGGCGCGCTTTATTGTGGAGGTAAATCGAATATTTGATTGAAATATTAAAAATACAAAAAATAAATAGGGCCATATATAGTATTGAAATTTTTCATAGTCATTTTTCTACTTTAGCTAAAAATAATGATTTACATATTTTGTAACAGGCTAACAGACATGTGACAAGGATAGATGTGTTTTGGTCCCTTATTCATCTTCTGCAACACCCAAACATCACTGGAATTGATTCTTCAAATAAGCACAGCAATGTTATTGATGCAAACATCGCTTAACCGTGGCAATCAAGACGAGCTTATGTGATTTCAGAACTACATTGAACCCATAATATTTTGAAAGTTTAATAATATATGGAAAAGAAGAATATTAGTTACCATCCTTTTTATGCAGGTCTTGAAACAGGATTTGTTTGTATATAGATTAGAATATACTTAGCAAAAACTTGGAAAAATCAAGGTTCATTATGTCAACTTTGTGTTTCTATATATGCCCAAAGTTAGTGATCAACAGTGAGCATATCCACATAGCTTAGCAACAGTATTTAATGAAGCTCTTATATTTTCAATTTTAGATTTTTTTGTTGTTGACAACATCGATAAAGTACATCATATACAAATTAACATGGTAAAAACGAAAACGATGAATATGCAAATATACTCACAACATCCAAGTTAATAACATAAAATCATAGAATACCTATAAATAATGTGACAAAATCAAATATGAGGATGACAAATAAATTAATTAACTGGTTTGTTATATCAATTCTTAATAAGTGCTAAATATAGTTTAATTTCATCAGCATGCACCCAAAATGATTTCCAATTATAGTAATACTTATTAGGTTTAGTTGGTTGCTTTACAATACTATGCCTACATAAGAAGTGTAGAAATGGTGACATAAGATTGTATAATTAGAGATATGGTAGTATTTCAAATATTTTATTATTTCTGAAGAATATTCAATGATGGCAAATCCTAACAAATTGGTTCGTATTCATTGTGCAAATAAAATAGTGAACTTAAAAAAAAAACAGGCTGCATCTTTGTGTTGTTACTAAAATATTAAATTAACTTGGTTAAGGCCAAAGTTTATTAATTTTTTGGTTAAGACCAATTTCTTTTTATTAAGGTTAAGACCAAAGTTGGAATGGAAGAAAAATGGTAACCAAAGAAAGAAGTGAAAAATACTTATGATAGTTGGTTTGTCTTTTCAATAAAATGTTGTGAATTTGGAGAAGTAGCTAAATAAGTGCTCTACAATATTTTATACCAAAATGCTATAAAAAATAAAGAAAAAAAAGCAGTGGTGTGACAAAGTTAAAAGCTATATCAACCTTTAACTTGGCTCTCCTTTTCCTCCCCCACTAGAATTTATCAAAAAAATCTTTTTAGAAAATTAAAATATCTTTAACTTGGCTTTAACTGGATTATTCCATATGGCCTCCCTTTAGAAAAATTCCCTATAGCTCTGTTCTATAGGCCCTTCATTTAAATTCCGTTCCTCATTTATCTTAAAATGTTTAAAGCTGAATAAGTATTATAAGTATTTTGGTCCTTGAAATTGTAAAAATTAATAAATTTAATTTTTTATACTAAAAAAAATTAAATATATTTTTATCTCTAGAAAATTACAAATTTTTAAGTTTAGTCTCTACTGAAAAAATGAAAAATTGATTAAATAACATTTTAAATTGTGTGACAATCACGTGGGACATGACATCACCTTTATTATTATTATTATTATTATTATTATAATTATTATTAATTAATATTATTACTTCATTATATTATTAATACATCAATTATTTATTCTCTTAAAATCTGAGTTAACACAGACTCAAACACAAACCCATGGTCCGACCCAAACTCTAGTAAGATTTTGCACCACAATCTTGAAGATTATACGCTTACAGAGCCAATCCAATATATATGGAGACATAAAATGGATTCTAACATGAAGCTTTGTAAATGCTACAATTGTATTTTAGTAAGATTACTAATTTTTTATACTTTATAATATAAAATCATTTATTAAAATAATATAATCGATTTTATACAATACTTCTTTTTCAATTAATATATAGTTAATTTATTTAGTATTTATTGAGACTATATTAATTTTAGATAATATTTTATTAGTTTTAGTTCAAAAAATATTAGAATGAGGCATTTTTATTAAGTGAAAAAAATAATTTTGGGTATTTAAGTCCTAACTCAACTCACAAATGTCGATATTGTTATGTTGGATAAATTCTACCATCTCATCTATAGATAAAATAAATAAATAATTCTAAATGCTTTTTTATTAAGTGAAAAAGATATTCTTTTGGAGACCTAAAGCAATTGACTTGGAAGCTTTATCTTTCGGTCGATTATGTACGTTTGTTTACTAAATTGATTATTATCCTTTAATTTAAGAGATTAAATTGTTATTTCACAAAATTTTAGAGACTAAATAGACCGAATTTTATAATTTTAAAGAGTAAAATTTCAATTTTTATAATTTCTATTTCTCATACTAATTATAAATTGAGCCCTAATTTTATTAATTTAAAAAATTTAACTACAATTATTAATTTTTTTTTGTAATTTGTTAAAATTACTTATACCGTGGGATAGAGAGGGAGTATTTTGTTACAATATAGTACCTTATCTTTTTTATGATTGTAGCGAAGAGTGGTGCAAATATCATGTGCTTTCATGATTTTCTTCTCTATTTTTGGTACTATATTCCAACTTGAATTCTTGTGTGGAGAGGTTCCCTTGCACTTTTATGTTTCTATGTCTGTGCTTAGGGGTGTGAATGGTTTAAGCTTCCCACTAGATATTTGAGCTTAGATGTTAATTGCTTGATCTAGTTTGTTGAAAAATCAAGTTTTACCCGGCATGCCGTTAAAAGCTCACAAATTTGTGAGTGTGACACCATTATTTCAAACAAAAAATTTTATATTTAAAAATACACCAAAAAAGAAACGCTCAAAACTAAAAGTCTTTAAAATTTTGTGGGCTTAGTAGAGTCTAAGGGCTTACTTTTTCAAAAAATAATTCGATATTTTTTTAAAAAATATTTCAACAATTTTTTTTTTGGATTTTTTTCAAGATATAAATTTTTTTGAAAAATTTTCCGATTTATAATTTTTTTTATCGAATTTTTTGATTTTTCTCACAAAATTTTCCGAAAAAAAATGTTTTAGATTATTTTGAGAATTTTTTTCGAGAAAAATAAATTTCAAAAAAATTTTAAGAAAAAAATCTCAATTAACAAAATATTAAATCTATGAGCTCCTCACTTAAACCCACAAAAAATAATGAAATAATGTGTCGGGATTTAAAAAAATTTATTTCAATAGGAGACATAATATTATAGACTTAGTAGGAGATTTTTTAAAGGAAACCTTAGATTTTAGAGTTTTATTGACAACTCTATGTCTAAATATGGAATTAGATACAATATTGCGTAGTAATATTGGTTAGGATATTTTATAAAAATTAAGATATGAATACATCAATAAAAAATATGAATTTTTTATGTAATTTTGATTAAGAAAATTAAATTATTCAATTTATAAAATAAAATCACACTAAAAATTTTAAAAATCACAAATTATATTCAGTTATAACAACAAATTAATTCGAATATATAAATAATAATATATAGAAAAATCATCGGTTTCACTTGCAATAAAATAATGTCCAAACAAAAAAAAAAAACTACCTTCGAGTACAGATAACGGATAAGTACATGTTACGAGTACATCTCTATTTTATAAGTACTGATGCTACATAGTGCTATGTGTAGTAGTATAATCATATATAGAGCATCTTAAAGGAAATTTACATACTACTGATGAGTTGAATGATAGATATTTTTTGTTTTAATTTTTCTATGTTCATCGTGGCAATATGCTGAACTTTGTGAGGGCAATAAAGTCTTTTTGGAATTTCCTTTAGCAGTGACTAAAAACTAAGTGTTCATTATTTAATAGACTATGCATACAAAATATATTACAATTTCTACTTCATCTTTCAGTATAAAGTTGACTACTAAATCCTGAATTAGTATGACTTTTGAATTTCTAATTATTGAATTAGTGATTTAAAACTATGTCATCTTTATCTAAAGCTAGCTACTTCTATTTCTACTAAATGCTTATTTATTTCAATTCTCTTAATTAGGGACTTTGAATTTTATTTGAAGCTGACTAGCTACTTTCTATGCAGCTTGTTAGCTTGTTATTTCTTATGGAAACAAAACTTAGTACAAACAGTATGCATGGACTTACATAGTAGATTTGTAATTGGCAGCAACAATGTGTTTAAACGGGTTGAGAAATTTTGTCCACAACACAAAAGATTTTGACAAGATATGTGAGAAGAATTTTCAAAATATATTTAGAATTCTTTTATAACTATATTAATGTAGCAAAATTAAATAATTTAATGTATTATTTGGCCAAGTGGTTGCAATGATCGGGTTTAATCCATCTCTTAGCAAAATTAAATTCAGTGTCATGCCAAGTACTAATATATTTCTTTTGGTGTTGTAATTTAAAAGTTGATTTACTCGAGAGTCATTGGTTTATTTTAGATCCACAAAATCCATTTTAAGGAATTAATACTCAAGTGTTAAATTTAATTTATTATAATTTATATGATTAACTCATATTATATGTACATCATAGTATAAAAGTATTTGTCAATTTTTTTTGCTTATTTTGAAATTAAAAATACTTTCAATATATATATTGTAAGTTGACAAATGTTCATGGAAGAAAGTAATAGAAAATCTTAATGATTTTGTTCATTGCTTATTTTCTATTGTGATACTTATTTGGATCTGCCATAGAAACATATTTAAATATGAAACTTGATTTAACAAATAGAATTCATGATGCATGTATTAGTTATAATATAACTATAAAGAAATAGTTTCTTTAATAGAAATGAAATGAATTCTTATTTGTTAAGGAGGAGATGACTTACATGTTTGAACCCACCATATGATATTTGATTATGAGAAATTTTTATGATCATTTTTTATTAGCTTGTGACAATATATATTTAATGCATTCAATGTATTATATCTTGGACTTGGATATATTGAAAAAAGAATTAGAATTTTAAATTGAGATACTTCTTAAATATAGTAAAAGGTAGAATGACATAAAAGTTTGTGCATGTGATAATTGGGATGATTATTAATTGTATGTGATACAATGTGAGGAGATTAAATGTAAAAAATGTCATGGTTTGGTGATAGTTGGTCAACACTATCAAGAATATATAAATGATGTTATGATTTATTTATATGTGGATGATATGTTAGTCTTTGGCACCAATTTAGATGAGGTAGAAAAAATTAAAACTTTCTTATAAAAAATTTTGATATGAAAGATTTAGGTGAAACAGATGTGATTTTAGGAATTAAAATCATAAGAGATGGTGTACATATTGATTTATCCCAATCTTACAATATTGAGAAAGTGTTAAAGAAATTTGATCATTTTGATTGTAAATCTATTTCTATCCCATTTGATCAAAATGTTAGTTTACAACCATATAAAGGATGTCATGTGACACAACTAAATTATTTAAAGGTAATCGGATGCAAGTCATGACTTGTACAAGACCACATATAACATATGATGTTGGAAGACTAAGTCGGTATACAAGAAATCCAAGTAAAGAACATTGACATGCTATTAATAAAGTATTAAAATGTTTGAAATGAACAATTAACTATAGTTTAATTTATAGTGGATATCCTTCAAATTTGGAAGGATATACAAATGTCAGTTGGGTAAATTATATTGAGGATCATGCTTCCACAAGTGGATGGATCTTCAACCTTGGTGGATGTGCAGTTTCTTGAGGTTCAAAGAAACAAACTTGCATTGCCGACACCACCATGGCTACAATATTTATTACTTTAGCTGCAAGAAGTAAAGTGGCTGAATGACTAAGAAATTTGTTGTATGATATATCAATTTGACCAAAGCCAATGATACCAATATCCATACATTGTGATAGTCAATTCACTCTATCAAAAACATATAGTCAAGTATATAATAGAAAATCTATACATATTGGATTAAGAAGTAGTTATGTAAAGGATTTAATGAAGTGATATCCATAGTGTTTGTAAGAATTGAAAAGAATCTTGCAGATCCTTTGACGAAAGATCTGACAAAGGACATGGTGTTGAAAACATCATTAGGGATGTGATACAAGTTCATATCTAAATAATTACCAATTGTCAAAACGATCAACTCACACTTGAGTAACATCAAGTCTTGAGTTCAATGATGAAAGTATACTATTAGAGTGATTGAAGTACTTGACAATAGATACATCCCAAAGGATAAAAGTACTTGGACCATAAAATAAAAGTGGTAGGATGAGATCTCCTCTTAATGGACATATAACATATATTTGTTGGAATGTATAATTATGGGTGCATTTATGATATAGTCAACCTATATGAGAATAAAGTGGGCCGCTTCATAGATTTATGCACATCTAGTCAACTCTTAAATTCTCATGAAAAGGATATGAGACATAGAGCCTTATCAAATGTGTAATCTTTATAATTCGATCAATGGTACTGAGATTTCATGTGTGAGTTATGCACATTTTTTCTAATGAATGGATGGTTCAAAGATTGCCTACCAATTTATTCGTGGATGAGTGAAAACATAATTTACTAATTAATGGTTCAAATCGTAAGATACATTTATCTGAAACCATGAGATTTTCAAAATTACAGATTTAAATATATTTTGAAAATGGTGGGGGATTGTGAGGGGAATTTCCAAAATATATTTGGAATTTTCTAATAACTATATTAATGTAGAAAAATTAAATAACTTAATGTATCAATTGGTCAAGTGGTTGCAATGCTTGGGTTTAATGCATGTGTTAGCCATCGAACCAATGAATGTTAAGTTACCAAATGTTACAATCTTTTTCAAGAGTTGTTTTATTTCACCAATTGGTATGAATTTCTTTATAAATTGAGATACTTTAGAGGCAGAAAGGACAAGAAAAAATTCATATTACATGAGTCAAATTTCTGAGTCTTTTTTTTTTTTTTTTCTAATGCACAAGAGTAAATAAAAAAACTTTATTTTGTAATCTATCATTGATCGATAGGTTTGATGTAAATGTGCAATTCACTTCAAGGATTCTAAAGTATCCTGAAGGGGATTCGCCGGTTAACCCATTTGCATCCAATATACATAGATTGATGGAGACGAATCTAACCTAAAGTTTATTGTGATACACACACTTTAGAATTTATTTGTACAACCATCATCATCATTAGTCTCATCTTCTTCTTATTCAAGATTTAGCATCCCTCAACAAAAGATTCAACAAGACCTGTATGTGATAAGTTTTGGAATGTTTCTGAAGATATTTCAACGGTTGCAAGCAAGGCTGAAGATTTTAGTTTTGGATAGTTTAATTGAGTAGGAGTCTTTTGGGTGAGGATGATGATAATTGGTTAAGTGTATATATGTTTATATAATGTTTGGAAGTTTCAATTCTTAAAAACTATTTCAAAGGTTTTCTATATTAATGGAAATTGTCTTTGACAAATGGTTATGCTCGTTCAATTTTGTCATTCCAATCAAGGTTCAAATTAACAAATTGAGCGATGTTAAAGTGTTGCAAATAATGTAACAATTAAAAAGTGTTGCAAATAATATAAAATGGTAACATTTTTTAAATATTACAAATGACATAATAAATGTTAAAAAATACATAAATTAATAACATTTATTTAAATGTTACTGATTTAGTAATATGAATTTAATGTAACACTTGATAAGATATTGCTGAATCAAATTAGTAACATTTTTTATGATTCAACAACAATTTTTAAGTGTTACTGAATCAAATATATGTTGTAGTGATAATGAAAGTGAACCTTCGTTAATTTCCTTAAAATAATATGTGTTCGATTAATAAGTTAAATTAAAAATAAATTAGGATAGAATAATTTGGGATATATTAAGAGTGAAGTCCCTTAAAAAGTAAATGGGTTTCATCATTTAAGAAATTTCATTTGTCTATGTGATAAAGAAAATTAAGGGGATTAGTGATACTTGTTTACAGAGTTATGAATGATGGTAAATTGTTTATTAATATATGTTCATGAGTTTTATCTCTGATTGTTGACCAAGGCATACAAGATTATAATATTTTAACAAGTTGTATTCTCTTTTCTTTTTTTTTTTTCTTTATAAGTAGTAGTCGTAAAAGTTTAGTGAAGTGTAATTAAGTGTTGACTCTTGTATGATAACTCTTAAATTTATATGCAAAAGCTACCACCACATCTGAGGTTCTTTCGTTGCTTGAAAAGAGTAATAACTTTTATTCTACGATACATTATTTTGGTGAACTATTCTAAGATACATTGTGTTATAAAACCTATGATTCTGATCAATCGTGTAATATGATAATAGAATTAAGTTTTTCTTTTGTTTTATGATAATATAATAAACGGGTCGATTTGGTTTGGTTTTTTTATGAAAAATGAATCTAAACTAATGAAATTTGCATGGGTTGGTTTTGTTTGATTTTACTTGTTTTTTATGATTGGATCCAAACCAAACTAAACCGATGATATATGAGTTGTTTCGGTTCGGATGATTGGATTTCAAAAAAACAAAACTATAAAAATTTCAATTTTTTGCCATAATAAAAAAAGAATATACAAGTGCTGCCACTTTAATTTATTTCGTTAAAATAGAATTTTGAATAACTATAAACTCATATTTTAATCATCTAAAATACTACAACAAAATATGCAGTAGCATTACATAATTTGTTTCCCTAAAACAGAATTTGGAATAAAATAGTGCAATAACAGTTCAAGTTAAAATACAAAACAAACAGTAGCAATGTCAAATTAAACCATAATTTAGTTGTTTAGATTCTAAATAAGAATTTAAATTACAATGCAAAATAAATAGGCAACGACAACAATCCAAAGTAGGTACAATAGCAGTCTACTTGAATGATACAAATCCTGACATAAAATGAAATAAATAAAAGTTAGAAATTATAACATGGAATTTATTTCCAACTTGAATAGATTAAAATAAATATAACCTTAGATTGCATTCTTCATTCATGTCATGCTATCGATATTAACCCCAACATTAGTAATACATAATACAACAATTTCTAAAAATTAAACCACACAATCCACAATATATTTGGTCTTATCGTTGCCACACATCTCAGTAAAACAAAATTCAAGACATTCATACTTATAACGGGGATCTAGAAAAAAAGCCACAAACAAAAGATAGTTTATAACATTACTATCCCAATACTTGTTAAATTTCACTTGCATATTTGTTGTCATCGTCCTCAACTTTTCATCCTCACTATTAGTCCATTTCTTTAATGACTTTTGGATGTCACACAACTTTTTGAGGAATGTATTAGATGTAACACACAATGAACCAAAAAAAGAAAGTGTTGCATCATAAAAGATCTTTAAAAAGTTCACAAACACATGTGCACGTTCTCAATCAAAATGATTAGGAATATCTACTTCTTCACTAGCAAGAAACGCAACAAAAGAATTATCTTGATATCGAAGTCAATTAAATGTCTTTTCATATTTTACAACAACTTCTAACATCAAATAGATTGAGTTCTAACGAGTTCAAACATCAAGAGCTATCATTGCCTTACTATCTATATTACACTCTTTTACACACTTTTTAAAATAGCAAGCCTAATTGGAGATGTCTTAACAAACTTGCAGGAAACCGTTATCTTTTTAATAGACGAGTCGATGGTAGTTAAATCGTCACTAACAATCAAATGCAAAATGTGAGCGCAACATCTCATGTGTATGAATTTCCCCTTTAATAAACTAAGACCATTTCAATCACTCATCCCTCTAACTAAATATGTCAGTGAGTGTGAGGATATCAAACTAGGGTTTGGGATATGACTTAACTTAATGAGCCTGATTGTTGTATAAACATTTTTTTGGTCTTACTGGGTCAAATTATTATGTAAAAATAAATATATAAAAAAATATGAATATTGTTGGTTTGGTTCGGTTTTTATTAGTTTTTATAACTAAAATCCGATATCCGAACCAATAATCTTCGATTTACATTGGTTTGGTTTGATTTTTTACCCGAACCAAAAATATTAGGTGATTTCCGGATTGGTTTGGTTTGGATGTTCGGGTTGATTGGATTTATTTTGTCCACTTACACCCCTAACCTTATATGCTACTCGATCCCTCCGTTTTATAATTAATGTTATTTTATGAGAAATTTTTATTTCAAAATGAATTAATTTAATTTTTAATTTTCAATATATTATAATTTTTTTTTTCAATTATGGTTTGGCCCAAGGAATAGGCAAGTGAAGATGCATTTTTACGTCTCAAATTTGTATTTTTGATTTAATCAATATTATTAATTTTTTAGTCTCTATAATATAAATTTCATTTTCTAAATTTGGTATTAATTAATTCAATAAAAAATTAATCAATCATGTAAATGTATTTAACATTTATTTATAAATTGTTAAATATTGTGTATTCATAAAAAAATTGTTTAATATTATAAAAGTAATTAGATTTAAAAACAAAACTCAGATTTTATTAATGTATATTTAAAAGGCCTCATTTAATTCAATAAAAAAAGGCGTCATTTTAAAATTTTCTTTAGGCTTTTAGATTTATTAGGTCAACCACCATATGTATTATTTTAAAATATTATATTATATTTTAATTTATAATTATGATAGTGAAAAATACAATAATAGTCAACAAGATAATTTGATAAAATTATTAATTTTTTCTTTTATTTATTATTATTTTTTAATATGTGTAAAATGAGTAAAAACGACACTAAATATAAAACATAGGGAGTAGTAAGTGACCTTTATCAATTATAGTAAGAGCATTTCTATATTGGGGAATTTTTTTTTGGGAAAGCTAAAATTATATAAAAAAATATTCTAGCACAAGGTTTACAAAGAATAGAAAAAAAAAAATATAGATTACAAAAGTATAAAGAAATGCAATGAGAAAAATATCAAGATAATTAACATCATGAGGTTGTGTGACCAAGGCAACCAAGTGGGTTGATCCACCACCAGTTCAAATCATAATTGACGAGCATGTGAGATAATAGTTAGATAATGCATTAGAAATTCCTAACCAATTTAGAAATACCATTCCACACGCTTTCAAAAAATAAATATTGAAAATTTTCTTCCACCTTGCAACCATGTAAGCATAGATAAGATTATGGGTTGATGATGCTACGATAGATCAAGTTGACCTTTGTTAGAACCCTATTTTACTAATCAAATCTTGAAGAGGTAATTGCTCCTCGATCACATCTTGAGTGAGCAAGTGATAGACACCTTTGATGGAGTAAGCATCACTATTGTCAAGCCTCCAAGCCCACTTGTTTGATACATTTTATTGCAATGAAATGTTAGCCAACAAAGAACATCAATCTATAACTAAGGTGAGTTGGTTTGGTCTAACGATTTAGCATGAATAATTAAGTGAAGTATCTAGCTAGATACTAGTAGATTTGGAGATCCAATAAGGGGCTGTGTAATTACTTGCTAATTATGGGTCAAGTAGTATTGCTTAACTATCTTTTAAGGACTATCATCATTACTATTCCACTTAATTGAATTTTTTTTTCAAGGGCTTTGATTTGTTTATGATTGGTAATGTTGTAAACTTCTTTCTTTGTTGAATTGAAGTTTGAGTACAATTGTTTATATTAAAACTTAATAATTGTTACACATAGGAATCAACTGAAAAAAAATATATTGTATTCAATTTATTGTTTTTGAATTATTATCATTATTATTTCTTTTTCCATCATACAGGACTCGGAACAATTGTGCAATTAAGCTTATTTGGAAGCCAGAAGTTGATAAATACATCATTGATCAAAGTTGTCATTTAATTTATAGAGAAGATGCTAAATGTCAATCATGAATATATATATAGTTTATATGAGGTTTTTAACAATTTTTTATCAATAAATATATTGGTTGATTATGTCATATACGTAATGAAATTGTTATTTAGTACTAATCTATGGAAGTTTGTCTAGTTAAACGTAGTTAGAGATAATAGGGGAAAAAAGGGAGAGATATTCGTCATAGGAGTTAATTAATTTGATGTATTAAATGAGAAATTGAATATTTCAGTGCCTTCTATATATATATATATATGCTGAAATGATGTTTATTGGTTTTTAATGGGAATTGTTTGTTTGGTTGAAAATTATTTAAATATCATGTTCTTGTTTTGATATGAAATATTGTCATTAAATAGTGTTATTTGAAAATGAATAAGGTGTATTATAATTTTTTAAATGAAGGTTTGTGGTGCGAGGATTACTGATAAAGTGTTACGTGTACAATAAAAATTAAAAAATAAGAAATTGATTTGGTGTATATATTAAATGAGAAATTGAACATTTTGGTGTCTTCTATGTTGAAATAATCTTATTGGTTTTTAAATTGAATTAATTGATTTTGTTTTAAATATTATTTAAATATTTTGTTCATGTATTGATATAAATGACATTTAGGATGGAGGCTTTGTGGTGTGGGGACAATTGATAGAATATTATATGTACAATATAAAAATTAGAAAATAAATTTGGAATGTTTATAGCATAGATGTCCTAATTGAGAGATAATAGTAATATGACTTAATTGATTTAACGAATTAAATACGAGATTGAATATTGTGGTGCCTTTCATATATGTTGAAATGATGTTAATTGGTTTTTAATGAGAATTGATTGTTTTGTTGAAAGTTATTGATAATATTCCATTTTTGTTTTGATATGAAATGTCGACATTGAATAGTGTTATTTAAAAATGAATTAGGTGTATTAATAACTTTTTGGATTAAGGCCTCTCGTGTGAGTATTACTGATACAATGGTATGCATACCATTAAAATTAGAAAATAAGACTGACATATTTATAATCTAATTGCGAGATATTACCCATATGACTGACTTACTTGATTTAGGTGTATTAAATGAGATTAAATATTCTAGTGCCTTGCATATATGTTGAAATGATGTTATCAGTTTTCAATGAGAATTGATTGTTTGCTTGAAAATTATTTAAACATTTTTTATATTAAACTTTGCCATTTAATAGTGTTATTTGAAAATAAATAGCATTATACTTGAGAGGTGTTTTTCGGAGATAGAGATATGTGGTGTGAGGACTATTAATAGAGTATCATGTGTACCATAAAAATGGTCTAATCCAACTGTTAATATCAATATTAAAGGTCAATATTATTAGATTGAGCTGGGACCTCGATATTTTGGACAATTTTTTTTACCATTTTATATATATATATAAAAAAAATATTAAAGGTATTTATGAGTATTTATGACATAATTAAGAGATATTACTCATATGACTTCCTTTGTTTTCATGTATTAAATGAGAGATTAAATATTCTGGTGCCTTGAACAAATGTTGAAAAAATGTTGTTGGGTTTTAATGGAAATTTATTGTTTGGTTGAAAATTGTTGAAAATTATTTCAATATTGCGTTCTTGTCTTGATATGAAATATCATTATTGAATAGTATTATTTGAAAATGAATAACCTGTATTAATGACTTTTAAGATATTTATCTCTGGAAGTTTATACCGTAATTATAATTAGTTTATTACAATTTCTCATTATTATCGAATTAATATTAAAAAAAATAATTTTTAATTATTATTTTATCTTTTAATTAAATAACTCATAAAAAATTATATTTTAACTAATTGATATGACAAACAATAATCATATGTATGATTTATATAATTAAGTACAATCAGTGAATTATAGAGGTATCAAAGTTGTGTTTTACTATATAACTAGTGCAGTTAACTTCATGTCCAGAGTAGAAAAATGAATATTTAAATATAAATTAAAAAAATTATTATAATAATAATATTATGATTGAGTTTAATAGATACGTCTTTACAATATAAAATAGTTTTACCTATAAATATTATTAACATCATGTACTCACCATGTATAGACTAAACTTCAAATCTTATGTGAAGGAGAAATTGGGGAAAATATTTATTTTCACCAATCTCAATTATCATGTCTTTAAGCAATATGATAGTATAATAGCTCAAATTGTGAATCATGTTAAACATCTTGGTCTTAGATCAAAGCTAAAGTTAAAAAATTTACTTATGATTTTAGCCAATTGTGAAGCAATCCATAAGTATACATAAGAATGTATGCTCATAATTCTTTTAGTTGATTTTATGTGGTATTTTGTTTTTGGTAAGCCTTTCTGAGTGATATTAATTTGGAACTAATTTGTTTCTATTATTTGGTTATTTCATGCAAAATGTTTAACGTCCTTCCAATAAAATTTTACCGTAAAATTATACTGTTAAGTTAGATATCATGTCTTTGATTCGAACTTGAAATTTCGCAATTGTATACAAATTTCTTTACTATTTTATCTATAGACCAGGAAAAAAATATCATCTATAGAAAAATTATTTAGGTATCATAATAGATATATTTGTGTGTGTGGTATATTATTTTACTCTTATGTTGTATTTGTTATTTCATAGCTTACGTTTGGATTCTTTTGAAAGTTTTGCTCATTATAAAATTGAAAGAAAATTAAAATAAATTAAAAATGTACTTTTAGAAATGATTAATTGTATATGGCATTAATTTATTATAAGAATAAATTTGCTTTCTTATAAAAAAATTAAAATCATATGCTATTGATTTGAACATCATTATGTTAAAAATTAATGTAAAGAATTTTTAAAAATTAAAATATTTGTAATTAGAGATTTTTCTTATATTTGACAAATGTAAAAGCATATTTACTGAAATATTTGTTCAAACTTTAGATTAAAATATGCATATTATTATGTGTACACGTATTTTCTTCTAGAGATGTCAATATTTTTGTTTGCCCAATATTTTTTATTTTATAAATCTCAATCAGTTAAATAATTAAAAAAAATGAATTTTTGTTATTAGATTGTATTACATACTTTTATTATTTTGCCAAATATAGTAACATATTTGTAGAATATACTTTTACTAAATTTGGAATTGAATATGATTATTATTATGTGTATATATTATGCATGAATTTTTGGATATTTATCGTTTAAATGACTAAAATTTTAGATTTTTTTCTTAAATAATGTTCGTAATTAGTTGTTAATTTTTGTAGTTTTAGTTTACTTTTATTAAGTTTGATGTTTAATTTTTATTTGTAAGAACTCCTTATAGTTGTCAATTTTTTGTTGGTAACCCAATGATGGTTATTCGAAGATGGTGATTCGAGATTGATGATTTGATAATAGTGATGTGATGATAGAAAAAGGAGGAGAGAACCTTAATCCTCAAACTTATTTATGATTTTGGGTGAAGGAACTAAAACATAACTTCTTCAACTTTTCTTTATATATTTTTTAATTAGTTTAATTACTTAATTTTTTTTAATTAATTAATTTAATACTCTGCCACGTCAAAGTGTCATGTCACTCATCCGTTTGCCACGTAAACTTTTTATAACAACAACAGTCGACAAAGATGATTTTAAAACTAAATTGAACTTTCTTTAAATTGAAGAAAAAAACCTTCTAAGGACGAAAATAAAAAGACGTAAATTTACTTAAACAAATCAAATATTTAAATCTTATTTTTTTATTATTAATTTTTATTTTTGTTATACTAATTTCATTATGTTATATATGAGTGACACATAAGCATATTTTCTTGAGGTTGAATGACTCAAAAAAATATAAATTTTAGAACATATTTTTAAAATTTCAAAATTGTTACTACTTTTATTTGAAATATTTCAAAATTAAAAAAAAAAAGACTAAAAAAATAACGAACTTCAACATAAAATAAAATAAAATAAAGACATAAAGGGGAGAGATTCAAAAAAATAAAAATCTATTTATGAAGATGTAATGAATTGAAACTGAAAATTTAAATTAAGAATTTTTTGGATTATTCCGATTTCATTAAATTCCATA
>JBBPBQ010020324.1:3978725-3996237 GCA_037974755.1 Cicer yamashitae
AATATTTGATTAATTTATTTTTATATTTTTCAATAAAGTTTTTTTCCAAACAGATTTTTTCACTTATTTCTTTGTTCAGTTAAGATTATTATTTTATAATATAATATGTTATTTAAATTTAGAATTTACAATATACATTTATTATTATTTTTTTATATGTTTTATTTTTAAATTTATAAAATATAATATAATTTTAAAATTTGATGCCAAAATATATTAAAAAAACTACACGTGTCTACTTTGATTCTTTCCATCAAACATATTTTTTTTTTTATTCTCAAATATAATTTTTTTTATGAATTCATTTTCAAATTATTTATCTAGGAATTTTTTTTTAACAACCTATCTATATCTATTTTGATTTTATCCCTTAAATCCCTCAAATATCTCACAAAACTTCATAAACTCCAATTATCATTATTTTCGAATTCAAATACCTTTAATTTTAAATCTTTACAATTTTATGTAAAAAAAAAAAATTTGAATTTTTATAAATAAAGTCGCCAATTTCACCATCCACAACATTTTTTTAACCTTCATGAGAAAGTCGAAGTTCAAATAACGAGATCAGATTGAGATTTGAGAACAAACTTCAAAAAGCGAGACCAAATTCGACATTATTGATTTGATCAACGTGATTTTTATGGATAAAAAAGTATGTTTTAGAATTTATAATTTCTTAAAATTTATGATTTTACATTATTTAATATAATTTTTCTTATATAAAGTCATTTTATTTTTTTTATTATTTTTGAATCATTTGGATGTCAAATACATGACTTATTTGTCTACCGAAAATTACCCAATTGTTTAATTTATGTAGAAACCTGATATCTTTAATCATGAACAACGTACTTCTTTGAACGTACAAATACAAATTATACGAATAATTGATCCATCACAATATTGCATAAGGAAAAACAATGTTCGTGAATGCCGTATATTTGGAATATCTATGATATGACAATGATGCTTATTAGGACATAAAGGGGCTTAAAATTATTTTAATTTTTGTATTTTATTAATTTTTTTGGACAACTTGAAACTAAAGTTAGACATTTAAGGGTAAAATCCAATGCACTTTGTTGAGTGAAAGTGTTAAACCAACTTGTTATGATTATAGACTGTTTTTTAAAAAGATGACCAATGTAACTCCGATTAATGATTCAATACTCCTTTTTAATGCATTCAATATCTCATAAAATGGTGATATTTGTTAAGCTAAGAAGGAGGACTCACATTTTATAGATATATTTGTTGTCTATTTATTTGTTATAATTTCTTGATTTCACCGGATATTCATCTTAGCTATAATATTTGTTTATAAGATACCATTAGATATTTAGCTGCAAAGCAAGAACTCGTAGAATACAAATAAGGAATCAAATGAAGCACATATTCCTCTTAAGTTAGATGTTGTTGAGTAAGTATTGTTTTCATATTTTTCATTTTATTTGAATATACTTTCGTATTTTATAATTCATTTATTTGTATGGCTGGTGAGAGTTTACGGTGCACATTATAGGGTGAATATACAAGTCAACTTCTCCAATATATGGAATTAATTAATAATTATATCTATTGAATTTAAATTATAGATTTGATTTTTATGCATTGTGAGAGTAAATATTTTTTACACATGCAACCAATTAAATATTATATATAATATTAGAGAACTAAAATAACAAAGTAAATTTATTTTTTGTTTGATTTGATTGAAGAGCATAATAATTAATCTATTTAAATTCTCTTGTGATTTTCTTTGCCAAATTATGATAATTTCATAATTATTTTTGAATTTATTTAAATAAATATTATAAAAAAAACATATACCATAATCTTACATATATATGACCCAGCCAATGCCGGAACAATTCTCTAGTTGCGAATAAAATAAAGATAGTATAAAAAGTCAATGTACTTCTATAATCTCTATTATAATATGTTGAAATTTTTTAATCTATTTAATTCTCTTTAATATTTTAAAAATTCGATGTACTTCACGGTACTTTTTAATCTCTTTAAAAGTGGATGCACTTCTATAATAGTAGTTCATCCTTTAACCTCTTTTATTGTAAGCATTTTGAATTTTTTTAACGAATAATAATTTTTTGAAATTGATATATGATAATAATACAATTAAAAAATTAATAAATATTATATTGAAAATTTAATGATCATTTATTTTTAAATAATTTTTTATAAATAGATCATTTAATTTGAAATAACAAAACTATATTATTTTAAAGGCTAAATACCACTGTGGTCCCTTAACTTAATTTTGGTTAACGATTTAGTCATTTATCTTTTTTTCCCGATTTGATCCTTTATGTTTTTAAATAATTTCAATGTTGCCCTTTAAGTAGGGTTCCGTTAAGAAAACGTTAAAAAATCCCTCCTCTAGATCATTGCATATATTCATCAAACCTCTAGGAACGATTGCCACTGATATGAAGTGATGTCTATGGAGTATAAATACCTCATAGCTTCAGTTTTAACGAATCAATCCTACTACCAAACTTAGAACAAATTTTTGAACATTTTTCTGAAATATTTTCAAACCATAAAGGGTAATTTTTTTTCTCTAAAAATAGAGCAGAGATTTTTTTAACTTTTTCTTAACGGAACTCCACTTAAAGGGTAACGCTGAAATTATTTAAAAACATAAATGATCAAATCGAAAAAAAAAATAAATGAGTAAATCATTAACTAAAATTAAGTTAAGGGACCACGGGTGGTATTTAATCTATTTTAAATTGACATCAATTCAAAATTCCGTACACTGCACGTATTTTCATACATATATTTATGTGCTAGTGCCTTGTATCTTGCAAGAAAATTGTCATCTATATATATTTATGAAGAGTGAAAGAAAATCATAATTTAAATGTGGTACACCTAACAAGACACCTTTTATTTAGTTGACTATGTTGATTTTAATTTATCGGTTGTTAATGAGTTTCAAAAATTGTTAAAGTGGTTAACCTCAAATTGTTAATGATAGTTAATTAATGTTGAATCGATTGAACAAGTTCAATCTTAATAAAACAATAATTAGTTAAAATTTATTTATCTCTCCATTAAACTTTAAATTATTAAGACTCATTTCTTTAATAATCGAAGGGTTGAGAGGTTTTTTTTGCTATAATACATATCTCTCTTTATGAGCAATTTATCGGTTTTCTATTTCGTAAACCATTATCTATCTTAACAACTCACATATCTTCTCAACCACTTCCCTCGGTCATTCTCCGGATTTTTTATTTATATGAGACTAGATATAGTGTTGATGTATTTATCATTATCATAAATGTATAGTAAGAGATATTAACTTAGGACTGATGTTAATAATATTAATTAGTGTATATGTTTACGGTGATTTTTTATCCAAAAAAAAAATAACCAAATTCACACAAATAAATGTTTAAATCAGTACGACTATGGAAGTGCGAATAAGTTAACATGCAATCTTACATGTGGATGATTGTTTTAAAAGCTTTAAAAGATAAAATTGGGTAAAAACAATAATGTATGACATGAAAATAATATTTGTTGAAAAGAAAAAGACTATTGAATTAAATACCAAAATTTTAAATTGACATAAAATAAAGTGCAAAGAATTTGAAATGATCGGAATTAAAAAACCAAGAAAGTTAATGACTTGAATATAAAATTGCAAGTAAGAATAGAAAAAACAAAAGACTATATTGAAATTTCGATGGAATGTAAGTTGGTTGAAAGATAAAAATTACATAAAGTTAAAGGAATTTAAAGACTTCAAATGCATACTTAAGTTCCGGAAGACTTTAATTTGTTTATGATTTAGGAGTAGATTTCAAATATTAAGTACGTGATTTTTTTCTACTAAGAACTACCATTTATATACAAAGTAAAATAAGTAAGTGTCATTTTAGTGAGATACCAAGTTTCATATTTGTGGTAGTTACTATGTGTTAAACTATCTAATATCCTGTCTACGTTGACACACATTTAGTTTTTATTGTTGGCAGTTTACATATGTTGAGTACCTAATTTACATCGATGATATTTCCTTTTGGCATTTCATCACAATCGATAGCCATACAATTTTAAAAGATTTAAACATGTCTTTGGTCCTTATAATTATAACTTTTTTTGATTTTAGTACTCGTAAATTTTTTTTGTTTGGTTCACATACATGCAAATATAGTTTCATTTTAAAATAGTAATTCCATCAAACATCCGTTACAAAAATTCTAACCCCGTTAAACTTAATTATAATTAAAACATAAACTTTTTTTAACCTAAAAATAAATCCCCAATATAATTAAATTATAATATTTTTTAACCTAAAATTAACCCCAAATATTTCATTCTTCTTCCCTAAAAAAACCTAAAATTAACAACTTCAAAATTGTTTCTTTTGAAATTGTTAGTTCAAGTTTAGAGCATCGGCACTGACAAGTTAATTGTAAGATATTGTATTATATTATAAATTATAGCGACAATATTATGATAATATCGGTGGGTTTCTTTTGAAATTGTTGGTTTAATATTTTTCTAGTTTTTCAAGGTGAAACCTGCTTTGGAGATTTATTGGTTGACCAGATTTTTCGATTCGTTGACGAGATTCTTAGTGAAATTGGAACTACTGGAAGTTAAATTGGGAATGTTAATCGAAATTGACAAATAATCAGATATGATAATTGATGAACCGGAATTTAATTTGTTGATAACGGAAACAATCAGCTCATCATTTTGAACCAATTTCCAATCACTAGCTTCAATTTCACTTTTCCATCGATCGACGCAAAGAAAATTGAAGCGAATCAATTGAAAGAAGAAACAAACATTCACAATTTTGTTCTAATATTGTATTTGAAATCTTAACCCTAATTTACATAGGAGTGTAGTTTTTTAGGTAAAAAGAATGGAACATTTGGGGGAAGAAGAATGAAACATTTGAGGTTAATTTTAGGTTTTTTTAGGGAAGAAAAATGAAACAGTTGGAGTTAATTTTAGTTTTAAAAAAAATTATAATTTAATTATATTAGGATTTATTTTTAGGTTAAAAAAAGTTATGTTTCAATTATATTTAGGTTTAATGGTGTTACAGTTTTTGTAACGGAAGTTGAATGGAAGAACTATTTTAAAATAAAACTATATTTGCAGGGATGTGAACTAAACAAAAAAATTTACGAGAATCAAAATCAAAAAAGATTATAATTGCAAGTACCAAAAACACATTTAAACCATCTTAAAATGTTCGAACTTTTCTTAACTTTCATGATGTTTCCTTTTCGACACCTTTAAAACTTATGTCCTAACAATACAATTAAAAAATTCATTAATTTTTGAAAAAAAAATTACAAATAAATCATGACAAAACAATAATGTTATTTAATTATCACAATGACATCAATTCAAAACTCCGTACAATGCACGGATTTCCATACTTGTATAGTATTATGTTTAAGTACCTCATAACTTAGCAAGAAATTTTTCATCCATATATTAAATAAGATTGATTGATAATAACAATTTAAACGTGGTATACCTTACGACACATCTTCTTATCTAGTTGAAAATATTGTCTTTTACCTTAACGGTGGAGATTACTAAATTTCAAAAATTGTTAGAGTGGTTAACCTGGAGTGGTTAATGACACTTAATTAAAGTTGAGTTGATTGAGCAAGTCTAAAACAATAATCAATCAAACTTAACTTAATTTTCTTAGTAATCGAAGGATTAAGACTTTTTTTCCTTGCAATACATATCCTCTCTTCATGAATAACCTATTTGTCTACCTTTCCAAAGCACATCTCTTCTCAGCCACTTCCCCTCATTATTCAACGGTTCTCGCCCTTTACCTTTGATGGTGTTACCAAGGTAAAACTGACTTGCCAACTCTTATCACAGCCTCTTCGATTTTGAGAACAATGGTAGAACCAAACAGAGAGAACAAATTAATTATTGAAAAAATAATTATTTGGAATTCAATGAATGAGAAAAGTTGATTACAAATAGTATAAGATACAACTTTTACATGAATCTTTAATAAATCTACAAATTTTAACTAACATGCAATTAATCCAACTTATAACTACTTGTAAACAAACTCTAACAATATCTAACAAATGTCTTCAAAAAGACACCGATGATTGGTAGTGCAAAAGTGATTTTAACTGCAATTCTTTTATTGATGTTTTGATTATAACAAAAAGAACAATTATCTTCTAATTATATTTGTTAGTATGCAGATTAAGTTGGAAGATAAGATTTATATCAATGACTATCTATTTTAAAGTAGTATAGTTTATGATTAATTTAGATATAATAATTTGAATGTTAATAAACACGAAGAATATTATTATCTAATGCACAAATAATTATATTTACTAATAGATCAAGTCATTATATATATATATATATATAAATAAGAAACATTGTAACCAGCATTTGATTGTTCATATGCAAGTCAAAACAAAAATTCCTCTAAAGATAAAATTCTAAGAGAAATTTTTTTGTTCCTCTAATGGCGTAGTACAAGAATAGGTATCAATAAAATAATGGTGTATATCATCTAACCAGTACAATACAATTGTCTAGATAGTACAACAACAACTTTTAATAGTACTATGAATAATACATATCTTTTAACGACTCAATTTACTATTGCTACATGTCAAGATTTCCAACAACACTATTTTCAACTGATATATTTTCGGTATTTAAATATAAACATTTTGAAACTAAAGAAGATTGATGTGATTCGATATTATGATGAACAATAATCAACAAAGTTGATCATCAAAAGAAAAAGCAATGATCAAAGATTTATGAAAAAATCAAGAACAGATCTAAAAAAAAAAAAAGAATGCATAAAAAATTGTTTATGTTGAGAGTTATTAGAAATTGATGTAAATCAATCATATTGTTTTTATACACTTCAATTGATATAGGACTTGAATTGTATTATCCTTTCAATGAGAGTTAAATATCTGAAGAAATATTATGTGTCAACTTAGAGACATACTTGAATCAATGTACTCAAGCCTGATAGTGGCAACAATTATTTAATTCAAGAGAGGTACATGAAGAGGTGAAAAAATAGTTAGAATCAACCAGAACGTTGACAAGACTAGAAATACTTCTAGTGGTATAGTTTCAAGAGGTAGAGTAATTAATATTTGTATGTTATTGGATTAATAGTGGATTAAGTTATCGATTGTACTGAAACAAAACCTCTACGTAAGAGGAGGACTAGATGTAACAATTGCTATAGTAAACTAGTATAAAAGTACATATATTTCTTCTCTTAAGTTCTTTATGATTCAACTTTATTTTACTCAAATTGTTGTGCAATCATAAGTTAAATGTTTTGATAAAAGAAAATATCTTTTTGTGTAGCACTGAAAATATTTTCATAAATAATCAACACAATTCAAACTATATTTTTTTGTATTTTCCGTGATTGTGTGCCTCGACACATTTCACTTTGTTGTGAATTTTTACACTTCATGCTCATTCGATTCACCATATTTGCAAATCACTTCCTTTTCGTCGATTTTCCGTCGTTGAAGAATCAAAACCTTCAATTTCATAAACATACAAAAACACACGGAAAAACCCTAGAACTAAAAAAAAAATAGTCGTTTCTTCGGTCCAACTCGCTAACAATTAAAATTAAAAAAACAATGAATAGTTTTCGTTTTAATATCCGTTTGGCAAGACAAAACTGCAATATTATAACAGATAACTCATAGTATATAAATTCGTATGATTAAAATATAGTAATTTAATAATTATAACATTTTTCTCATGAGTTTATTGCATGTTCGGAAATTCTAATTTGATTACTAAATTTTATTGAACACTTTAAATTTAATCTATTAACTTACCCATCATTAGCTATAAGTTCATTCATTATTATCCTGCTATTTTATCGAACATCGTTTTTCTTTTTAAGTACAAACATAGCCTATATCCTTTAGTTTTTGAGTTTATTTTGTTGTTAAAAATGTTATGATCGCTTGGTCAATCCGTTAAGTTTGCACCGAAACTGGTATGCTCCGTCAGTTAATCGGGACAATTGATAAACTGACGACTATACTTGCAAATTTTTGGCCATGTGAACTGCGTGTTAAACGGGTTGCCCCCGGTACTAGGGCTATATACTCACATCTAGGAATGATAATAATTAATTGGCTTAATTATAATTTAATTTTTTTATTTTCATCAATTTACAGATATTTTAAAAATCAATAATTTTGGTAATTTATTTAAATTTTTTAGTTAAAAAAAAATAACGATTTAACATATTTTAAATAATGTGACATACAATTTCATAATATAGAACCATGTATGCATTAATTATTCATATGTCATTAATTAAATTACAAAAATGAAAATTTTCTGAAGTTGAAAGTTAAATTTTTATGAGGTTTTATTATGATTTCGTAAGTGTTAATCATTCTATTATATATTACGTTATTGCTATTTTTTAGTTAAAAAATCATAATGAATGATCAAAACTATCATGTTTTAAAATAAAGAGACTAAAACTGCAATTAAGTATAATTAATTTTTAGAAATTAATGTTTTTTCTTTACCAAAAAAAGAAATTAATGTATCTTGATGTATAGTAGTAGGTTTGTTTGATTTCACTAATAAAAATTAAAAAATTAATATATTTGTATGGCTAACTCAATTAACAAATGCTCATATTTTTAGACCGATTACCATGTCTCAGATTCGAACTTGAGACCTCGCAATTGTGTGAAAATTTCCTTACCATTTTTCTAGACAAAAAAAACATCTTAGTCATGGTTCGACATTAATTGAAAATATGAACAAACTCTCTTATATATCTAATATTTATGAGAATTTCTACGGTATACCAATCGATTCAACATGTACACATTTGGTCTTTAAATTAATAGCTAAATTATTTTTTTTTTGAATAAAACTATTTCTTATCATTTAAAAAATTATAGTAAGTAAATATTATTTACCAAAAATATATGTGAAATAAAATTTAATTTTGTTCTAAATTTCTATTATTCATAATAGTGAATATCAAATATTTTTTACGATAAAATGTAAAAAATTATTATAATACTTATAAACAATGAAATAATATTTTTTCTTATGAAATGATCTTTCCTAAAATACAAAAGTAGATAAAGGCTCAACTTACCTTTGCTTCTAGTTGTTACATAATTTTGTTTTTGTCCTTTCAAAATTAATTATTGTTCCCACTAAAATTTTATTAATTATTTTATTTGGAAACAATTAAATGTTCAACGATATGTGAGATTAATTGTTGAATAATTATTGGTCACATTTAGAGTAAAAGATATATTTGATGTATTGAAAATGAAAAAAAAAATCATATAACAATTTAAATTACGAAAACACATAGAAAAATATAATTGATAAATGTTAAAGTATCTCTAATTTTGTGGGTGTAAAATGATATAGTTTATGTGACCTCCAAGTTTTTGCTTAGTGATAATTATATCATTATCTTATGATTTATATATTGATGTTCTTTTAAATAAATATAAATATTTATATTTATATAGTATATAATTTTATTCCCACTAATTAAAATTCATAGATACGTCACTGCTCTTAATATTTATATATCTAACATTTAACTCATTTATGATATATGATATATGAGGTTACCGCTCACAATTAAATTCCAACAATCTTCCTTCGTGTGTGAGGCACTCGTATCAATAAATTTAAGAATATGATTTATCTCTCTTGTACATTCACCATTTAGCCTATTTATTGTCAACAACAAAGAACAATTTGAACCTATTTATTGTCAACAACAAAAACCAATTTGAACCTACACAAAGAGGCAACACTTATTAAGTCTAGTTGTGCTCTTACACCACCAGCTTAGTCTAACAATAGGAAATCTATAAAAGTTAGGACATTCCAACACACTGGAATTAAACATATAATGTTTAGTCCTGAAAATATTTTCATGTTGAGACATGCGACACATGTCTTTTTGTAATATAAACACAAATGATGCTTCTCTAGTACGGGTAAATCTTAACATTAGTTATAGGACATTTGGTTGGGATGTTTATCATTATTCATGTTCCCAACAACATTTTTGAGTAATACATCTTGCTGATTTCATACATTCACACATATAGTTTTTTTTTTAGTATAAAAAAAATGACTCAAGACAAGGGAGTAGAATGGAGAATCAAGGTAGAAGATGGTCCATGGAAGACAGCTGTAACTTCTTGTAGCATATGGGAATTTATAGCAAATCGTTATTCCAAGTTGTGGAAATTTATTAAGAAAACTTGGGGGATAGGTGTGAATGATCCAAGAAAATTTATCCATTGCTTGAAGGTAGGGATGGCACTTACAATTGTTTCCCTTTTCTACTATTTGAAGCCTTTGTATGATGGAGTTGGAAGAAATGCTATGTGGGCAGTTATGACCGTTATTGTAGTTTTTGAGTACACCGCCGGTATGTACCAACTATAGTCCCTTTTTTTTTTTAATAATATATTAGTTTGATTTTTTGAAAAAAAAAATATTTATTCAAATTAATAAAAATTACATTTATCGGTAATAATATAATTCAACATCGTTAAAATAGAAAAAGATGAATCTACGACGAAAAATCAAACTAACATCACTCAAAACGACAAATAAAACAATACTGCACCAAGACGATGAAATAATGAAAAAACAAAAAACACAAAATAAAAATTAAATATATGTAGAAACCACTTATTTCGATAAAATAAAAGAAAAAATAATTTAAACAGTAATTTCATACAAAAAAGTTGATCATAAACCATCGATTGAAGAAGAAGTGACGGCGAGAAAATGAGAGAGCGGAGACTAGAGGGCATTAACTACTTGAAAAAGTAAAATTAATTTAATACCAAAAAAATTAAGACGAGAAACATGATTTTAGTTTGTAATATCGAATTATATAAAGACAATTTATTTTTCTGCATCAAATAACAACAGAACAATATATTGTAAAAATCACACGATATCTAAATTATGAGTTTTATCAAAAAAGTTTATAAGATCAGTTTTGTTATTTATTCATATTTAAATTTTTGTTTCAATATCTATGTTACACGAACTCATCTCAGTTTCAGTTTCATAATATCCATTTATCTGACTATAGCTAAATTTTAGTTTTTGATTCAACATAAGTAACATAAAATGATTTTTTAGCTAAGTAAGTAACATAAATTAATGGGATGTCCATATATATTTTAATATTTTTATTTTAATTCAAAATAAATAATTGAGGATTTGTCAAAAAAAAAAAAAAGAAGACGATCAAATTAAACCATATTTTTTATAAAATTGTGCCTTCTTAACTAATAGAGGGTATTTTCTAGTTAAAATAAAAATATTAACGGAAGCAGCAAGATTAGAAAATTAATTTGCACATAAAGTGGAGTGTGAAAGGATAAAAGAAAATTATCTAAAAAATGTTCGATCAAATTTAAAATTATTTGTTAATTAACTTTGGAATTTCCTTTATATAATTTATTAACTGACGTTGTTATATAATTCTTTTAGTTGTAGAGAAAGTTGATAGTTTAACTTTTTTATTCTACCAAAATTTGTCGCTATCTTACCCAACTTTTTTTTAGTAACTTATATCACCCACCTACTACTCCATCCATTCTATAATCGTATCATTTATCGTATCTCAACTTCAAATACTAGTATTTTGTGGGGAAAAAATCAAAATATTATAAAAGAGGTTAAAGGATTAATTACTACTATAAAAGTGCTTTGACTTTTAAAGAAATTAAAAAATATTATGAATATAAAAAATATTAGAAAGATAAAAAAAAACAATTCAAAATATTATAAAAGAGATTATAAAAGTTCATTGACTTTTTATATTATCTCTTTTTATTCACGAATTTGTATTTTTTATGCCAAAATATTTCAACAACTTATTGATTTTTTATAAGAAAAAGTTACAAAAATTAGGAGAGAAGAAATTGGTTAAGAAATATAAAAAGAAGAAAATAATTTAAATAATTTCCTCTTTGACAAGACTATAGAGTAAAATTTGAAGGTTAATTTTATTTAATTTTTAAAAATATAAAGTTGATGTATCAAAATAAGAGCCATAAAGTTGAAAGATAAAGAATAAAAATATCAATGAATTGTATTTTTTTGATGGAATAAATTAATTTTATAATATAGAGATATATTGTATATATTCTATTTTTGTATTTCTTACGTTTGGATACGCAATATTTTAATAAACTTTAACCTTTTTTTTAAAAAAAGATATATCATATAGAAAAACATTTGACCAAACCATTTTTTAGGTGGTAAGTAATTAATGAATTACCTTTATATATATTATTTTTTGACAAAATGATTTATATATTTATATTGCAGGTGCGACGATATATAAAAGTATAAATAGAATATGTGGAACTACCCTAGCTGGGCTTCTAGCCTTTAGTGTACATTGGGTTGCTAATAAAGCTGGAGAGCAATTCGAGCCTGTAATCGTTGGAGCCGCACTCTTTATACTAGGTATTAATATATTTATAAAAAATTATTATGTATTTCGATTCATATATATTGTCCGCGTAACTTTTACATAAGTGATCAATTATAGTTGTTCAATATTTTAAATAATTTGACTTTTATTATATCTAACTCAAAAATTATAGAGATAGTGATTTGTCATTGATTGACGTGAAAAAAAATTTAAATAGTCAATGTACAAAACTATGCTCAATTATTATTATTAGAGTTAAATATATTTTTAATTTTTATAAAATTTAAACATTTTAATTTTAGTTATATAAAAAAAATATAAGTTTTAGACTCTACAAAATTATCATGTATACAATTTTAGTCACTATTATTAAGTCAATATTATGATGCTCCAAGAAGTCATTCATACTCTATTTCTTCTACATGGTAGTAAAAGTTTCATGATTCTCAAGTTTGATCACGAAAAAATCTATGATAGATTTTAATGGCAATTTATCTTGTAATCTATTAATATGTTACGATTGTTTTTTATGTTAAAGAATGTTATTCGACATTATCTTGCCCTTGAATCTATGACTATCAATTGAAATGATGCTCAAACCAATCACTTTGGCACTTCTAGACGACTTAGACAAGATGACCTAACTCCCCTTATCTATTTCTGCTGGCTCTAGAGATATTGAGTCACAAAATTAAAAATTCGATTACAAATGGCCAATGATAACCTTTTTATTTTGTTAGGGGCGGGGGACCAAAATTAAAGATTCAGTTACATGTTCTTTGTTGATGATATTTTTTTGGTTATTAAGGCTAGTATATAACAAATTCAGCCCATTAAATCTATTTTGACATACTTCTGTCACAATTATGGCTAAAAGATCAATATGAAGAAATCCATAGTTTTTTCTCTAAAAATATCTATACTAGGGAAACGAATTCTTTAAGTCAAAGTCTAGGGATTGAACCAACTGCAAACTTTGGAGCATACCTTGGTTTTCCTCTGATCCATCAACATGTCTCAAAAGATTCATTCTCATTTATTTTGGATAGATTGAGATCTAAACTAACACATTGAAAAGCTAACTCTCTTTCATTTGCATGTAGAGTCACTCTTGCTCAATCATCTCTATCTAGCATTCCTTCTTACGTGATGCAAACCATGTCAATTCCTAGTTCTATTTTTGACAAAACTAAGAGACTATGTCACAACTTCATATGAGGTAGTACAACTAAACATAGAACATGTCATTTGATCTCTTAGAAAACAATTTGCAAGTTAAAGTAGGAAGGTGGACTTGGCTTTGAAAATCTCAAGTCCTTAATTGGGCCTACGTGTTGGATTATTCGTGATTGTCAATCTATTAATATTATTATTATTGCTACATAGTGTTGGTTCTGCTAGCACATGGCTTCCAATTAGTGAGGGATCCAATTTTTTATTTTGTAATGTAATCAAATGCGGTAAATTTTTTTATTTTGTTAAATATGTTTCTAGTCCCTGTAAAATTATGACCTTTTAAATTTAGTTCTTAAAAATATTTATTCACTTTTAGTCTCTATTTTGATTTTATTTTTCAGAGACTAAAATATCAATTTTTTATAAAAAAAAAAACTTTCCAAAATAGGGATTAAAAGTAAATAGAAAAAATTTAAAGACTAAAAAATTGAAAGTATTTTTATAAAAACTAAAAATAAAATTTTAAAATTTTATAAGAATTAAAATTTATTTTTTTAAATATTAAAATTGTAATTTTTTTTATAAGGACTAAAAAGATGTTATGATTATATATATATATATATATATATATATATATATATATATATAATCAAAATGTAGGATGCTTTATTTTTTTTGATGCATCTATAGAATGTATACACACCATAACTGATTACATAATTTGAACTCTGTTTCCAGCTTCTGCGGCGACATTCTCAAGATTCATTCCAACTGTAAAGGCTCGTTTTGATTATGGTGCTATGATATTTATCCTCACTTTTAGTTTGATTTCGGTATCCGGTTATCGTATTGATGAATTGTTTCCTTTGGCAATACAAAGAATTTCCACTGTTATTATTGGAACTTCATTGTGCATCATTATTAGCATCACTATTTGCCCTGTTTGGGCTGGTCTCGAACTATATGTTTTGGTCACAGGAAACCTCGACAAACTCGCCAAATCTTTGCAAGGTTAGTTTAAACATTCATTTTTTTCCCCTTAAACTAGAGACTATTTTATTTTTACTCAACATAATAAAGTAATATAATTATTTATGTGTGGTTTATAGGCTGTGTGGATGAATACTTTGAAGCCGAAACAGCAAATGAGGAGTCTAAGAAAAAACTGATGGGTTACAAATGTGTGCTAAACTCCAAAGCATCAGAAGATTCAATGGTTGGTTATAATATCTAATAATAATAATAATATAGATATGGTTGTGGTTGTGGTGCAAATAAAAGAAATTGAATACATAATAATTTCAGGCTAATTTAGCAAGATGGGAGCCTGCTCATGGGAACTTCAATTTTCGTCATCCATGGAAACAATATCTTAAAATTGGGGCCACAATGCGTAGATGTGCTTCTTGCATTGATGCTCTTATTGGATGCATACATTCAGAAAATAAGGTAATATAATATAATATAATCCATCTATACTATGCTCTTATAATATCTCAATTCTATTTATAATTAAGGTTTAATTCAAAAGACAAATATTATATATTTTTATTTAATTTACTCGGAATTTTTTAGTTAATTTTAAGTGTAAACTTAAAATTTTAAATATTAAAGATTTTAATTTTTTTTCTATAAAATATCATGATAGAAATATTATATTGACATGTATTTGAATGGTAAGATTAGTGTAAAAGATATTGTACATTCGCTTTATTTTTTCTATAAGTGTATTAATGAAATATTTTGGCATAGACACTTAACCCTAACTATTTAGATAATTTTCTGCTCAACTTCTTTGCAATAGTCATATAAATATATATTCTATAAAAATTTAGACAGTTTTGTTAAGGTTTAATTACTCTACAGGTACCTCAATTATTTAAGAATTTTTAAATAGATTCATAAACTATAAAAAATATTGTAATCAGATCTCTAAACTAATATAAACTTTTTAATTAGAACATATTGTTAACTTACCATTAATCAATGTTGACTTAATATTATATAGATTGATTTCTACATTAATTAAGAATTTGCAAATAGGTCCTGAACTAATTTAAACATATAAAAGTTAATCTATTAAAAAATAAACAATTTAATATATCCAACCAAAATACAACTTCAATAGTTTGATAACGTCTATTAGAAAACAAAATATAAGTATTTCATTGAAGTCAAAATCAAACAAAAAGCCAAAATTTGTAACTTTGATTGTAATCTTTACAAAAAGTGTTCTAAAGAACTGACAAATTAATCATAAACCATACTGTCCTTCCACTATCAATCTTAATCAATTTATTTCTTGTTGAACATTCACTTTGTACTTCCACTTCCAACTAACATCAATACTAGCAATTAAAGTAGTTGCTGCAATATCAATACCATTAGTTGAAGTAGTTGTTGCAACATTAAATTCCACATAAAATACATTAGTAAATTATCAAATAACGGATTTGGATTATTAAATTAATTATCTATTGTATGAATAGTATGACGATAATCCTGAGGTACATTGAAATTACTAATTAATTTAATAATTTATTTTTCAGAGCTCAGATGACATAAAGAAGCTTATGAGTAAAATCTCAATTAAAGTGGGGGCCAACTCTGCTAGTGTCTTAAGTGAGCTAGCAATTACAATCAAGAATATGACAAAATCAAATAAAATTGATATTCTGGTCACAGAGATGAATAATGCTGCACAAGAGCTACACAATTTATTAAAATCTTATCCAAACATACACAATAATAATGAAGCATCCCCTGAGGCTGCAAAAATTGAAATCCCAATCACGGAAATAATTCAAGTGGGAACAGTAGTTTCTTTGATTATTGAAATTGTAGCACGTGTGGAAGACATTGTGAAAGGTGTTGAAGAATTATCAGATTTAGCTAAATTCAAATCAACAAAGGGTAAGTGTCACAAATCCAAACAAAATTCAACTGACATCAAGATATCCATTAACGACCAACAAAAAGATGAGGAAGAAACAATCAAAACACTGCAGATGACCCATAATCAACGAACGTAATTTGTTTATGTATTTGTGTATACAATATTTGATCCATGATATATTACATGTTACATGTATAAGAGATCGATTATATTATATACACAAGCCAATTATGCCTGTGTCCTTGTGTAATCGTACTTACTAATAAATTTTATATAATTCTTGAATCACAATACTTGTTGGTCCACACTTGAGATACTTTCCTGCAAATCTTCAATATTATCAACATCAAGGATTTCTACTAAATAGTCACACTGGTAAAGAATATTTTTCTCAACCTAACTATGCTCTAGTTTTCTCAAACATTTATCTTATTACAAAGGCCACATCATTATTGGACGAATTACAAGTTTACAAGGTGTTTGTGAAATAAAAGTTTTTTACTTTCATAGTGATGATCAAAAGATTTAAATTTGAAATACACTGAGATAATTTTCAACATAAAGAATACGAAATTTGGGCACACTCAGAGTTTTTCTCTTCTCTTGGGGTTATTTTGCACTTTCAAAATATTTGATGTGAACTTGGAGAGAAAATTTTCAATTTAAGATTGTTTTTTATTCTTTTTAACTGCTTGATCATTCTTTAGAGTTCTATTTCTTCAATAAAGCACAATGATATTTATGGCATAGAGAAATAATTATGTTAGAATGAAAGTATGTATTGAACACTATTGTAATTATTTGGTTAAGTTAGGATTTGGTTGACTTGTTTTTCCTCTTTTATAAGTTTTATATATATATATATATATATATATATATATATATATATATATATATATATATATATATATATATATATA
>JBBPBQ010020324.1:3996455-4007999 GCA_037974755.1 Cicer yamashitae
TTTTTATCTATGGCTGACGACCCCATTCATGGAACCCGAACCTCCTCTTTTAAAATTACCCTTATTGAGCAAAAATATTCTTACAAGAACCTTTATTACCTTCATCCTAGAGATGTCCTTATCACTCCACCGTTGGAGGGACCAAATTACTATTAATGGAGCTAATCCATGAGTCGCACCCTTCTTTTCAAGAATAAACTCAAGTTTATTGATGGAACACTTCCAATCTCATATCCTTCAGAAGACAACTTTGAATCTTGGGAATGTTGTAACGTGATGATCGTTTTTTGGATCACCCAATCCGTCTCTTCATCGATTGCCTAAAGCATTGTCTACATCGAAAATTCCATCAATCTATGGAATGAACTAAAAGATCGCTTTACAAAAGATAATAATTTTCGATCTTCAAATCTTCGCGAAATTCATTCAATTTGTCAAGGTGAGCATTCTGTGACTGCTTTTTATACTGCTCTGAAAGCCATTTGGATGGAACTTGATCAATTACATCCTCTACCTTCATACATTTGTACCAAACCTTGTGCTTATTCCGCAAATTTTCTAAAAAATTCTAAAGAACCTTAAATTTATAACTATCATTATTTTTTACAAATAATTGTCACATATTAATAACTTTCCATTAGAAAATGTTTAATGTTGATTATGGGATACTTATACAAAGCAAACATACTTTAAGAAGGAAAAAAAAAACTAAATCGTAATATTAATAAGTTGTTACTGTAGAAAAAAAGTTGTTGAGTTACTCAAAAAGACCAAAGAGAAATAAGTAAGGGAAAAAAAAGAAATAAACAGAAGCAAAAACAACTTCTGATTTTAGTCCCTTAAAATATGCTAGAAGCATCTGAAGGAAGAAAGAGAAAATTATTCAGCAAGGGAGATGTTTAAGGTGATCGTCTTGTTTAATTCCTCTACAAGGTTGAAAGAATCTTAAAAATCTAAAAAAAAGTAGAAGAAAGATTTTAAGTGTCAAAATCTTATAAATTCATATCTAATACATCTTTTGATAAAAAATTTAAAATTTTGTAATGATGTGTTTATAATGTTTTAAACATTGTTGCAAATAATTATTCTAAAATTTAAAGAACACATCTAAATTGACTTAAATGTAGGGACAAAAAATGAAAACATAACATTTTTAGGACTAAAATGCTATGAAATTTTTTATAAGACTAAAAATAAAATATTAAAATTTTATATGGATTAAAAATTTAATTAACCCTTAATAAATTATAGGGTTAAATAAGTTTTTAGATCCTATAAAATTGTTGTATTTCATTTTTAGTCTCTATAAAATGTTTTCACACTTTTTATAATTTTTTTCACACTTTTTTGTCCTTACAAATATCACATTTTTCAATTCTAGTCCTTATTTAACCCTATTTTTAAAAAAGATTTTTATGAAAACTTACTTAAAAATAATAGAAGTTATTTTTGAATTTATTTTTCATCGATTAAAAAAGTAATTTTGCCATTCAATAAATTAGATATTTATTATTAGAGATTTCTACATGCTAAAAATCATATTTTTTTTAAAAAGTATCTCTCAAAAATAATTTTTATGAAGAATTTCTCAAAATTGCTTTTTAATTTAATCATTTTTTGAAATTTCAGAATCAAAAAAAGTAGTAACAAATAGCTAAAATACTTCAAATGATATTTTAAAATAAAACTATATATTTAAACTAATTTTTCATTTAAAGTCTTATTTTTAAATTTTTATAATGTAAAAATCATTTTTTTATAAATGTAACAAAAGGGTCCATTATTGATGCCAACATTGCTTAACCGTGGCCATCAAGACACACTTATGTGATTTAAGAACTACATAGAGCACATAATATTTTGAAAGTTTTAATATATAAAAAAGAAGAGTATTAGTTACCATTGCATTTCTGCATGTCCTGGTAACAGGATTTGTTTGTATTTTGTACATAGATCGTAGATTAGAATATACTTAGCAAAAACTTGGAAAAATCAAGGTTCATTATGTCAACTTTGTGTTTCTATATATGCCCAAAGTTAGTGGTCAACAGTGAGCATATCCACATATATAGCTTAGCTACAATATTTAACGAAGCTCTTACATTTTCAATAATTTATTGTTAAAATATTCCTATGTGTCCATGTGAGAGTCTTATTGTGGACAAATATAATATATGATTTTCTGTAATTAAATATTTAAAAATTACTCAAAATTTTAATAATTATCGACGATATTTTTTGAAAGTAGAAATTTATATCTCTTGTATTTTTAATTTTAAGAGATATATATCTATTTTTTTTAATCGAATGAACATCAATTAAATGACTTTTTCAGTTTTAATAATGCAAAAGACCGTCAATTTGTAATGAAAACAAAAAAAACAAAATTTGTGTTTGAATTTTGACCTTAGAATATCTCACAATAATTAGGTTATAGTTAGGTTGATAAGATTGTATAAATATTAAAGATATGGTAGTATTTCAAATATTTTATAATTGAAGAATATTCAGTGGTGACGAATCCTAACAAATTGCGACACATTCATTGTGCAAATAAAATAGTGAGCTAAAACAGATTGCATCTTTGTGGTGTTGGTACTAAAAAATTTAAATAAATTTGGTTAATATCAAATTAAGTTGGGAGTGGAAGAAAATGGTGACCATAGAAAGAAGTGAAAAGTACTTATGATAGTTGGTTTGTCTTTTCAATAAAGTTGTGATTGAATTTGGAGAAGTAGCTAAATAAGTGCTCTACAATAATTTATACCAAAATGTTATTAAAAAAAGGAAAAATAAACAGGCGTGTCAAAGTTAAAAGTTATCAATCTTTAACTTGGCCCTCCTTTTCCTCCCCCACTAAAATTTATAATAATTTTTTTTTTATAAAATTAAAATATCTTTAACTTAGCTTTTACTTGTTTATGCCGTTTAGCAAAATTCCCTTGCTATGCTTTACAGGTATTTTGAATGCTGATCCTTCGTGTATCTAAAAATGTTTAAAGCTTTTGTAAAATAAAGGGTCCTACTCAAAAACCTATTTTATTGAGCTAATATTTGTTTTTCCATTTCAATTGACTAGGGAACTTCAAATATATTATTAGACTGTTTCTCTAACATGAGCTCGGTTTGTTTCCGGAAAAAAAAAAGTTTGGCTTGTTTGCGTGTTCCGGCCTCATATAAGGTATTGTTTGAGACAAGTGATGGTTTATAAACTACTACTAATCTCAATTTCTAATTTTTAAGTATTGTAAGATTTGTTCGGTCTAGAATAATTTTCTAGATCCAATGTTCTGATCTCAAATCCACCTTAGCTCTTTAACCACGTGTTTGATTTTGATAAAACTCAAGGTGAGAATTCATGTATATAAAAAAAACTACTCTTTATAAGAGTGAGTAAACCTGTGTTGGTCGTATGTGTGAGTATGAAAAGACAATATAAGTGAAAACATCTATATATATTCTATGATTTTAAGGTGCTCTCACTTGTGTGGTTGCGATTGCAATATTGTCACAAAAATTTTAAAATCCGTAATATTACAATCACAATTAAAATCATAATGTGATGTCCAACCGACTTGTGTTGTTCCTGTTAGTTTAAGTAATAATCCTCTGATACCCTCGTAGACTATTTTTCAAAACACACACTAAATATAATCTGCTTTTGATGTTAAGCGAATCCTCATAATTTGTTTTTAAAATGTGAATCAATGAGTTGAAGAGAAGTGGCGATTATAAACTAGGATCAGCCTTGATTCTTTGTGATGTTTTTTTGTTGTCTAGAAATAGTTTGCAATATACATCTTATATGATATATAAGTCCAAGTGATATGCGGTTGTTGATAGCTGCAGCGCAAATTGACCCTCTATTATAAAAAAATTAATATTTTTGTCTCTAATTTTTCAAAAAAGGAAGACTCTCTCAATTAAATTAGAAAAATTAAAAAGATTAATAATTGTATTAAATTTTTTATAATTTTTGAGAGAGAGGTAGCATAAGACGTCATTGATGAACATGTAAATCCGATCCGGACGCGTGCTTTATACGGATGGTTTGGCAAAGTAGGATATAATTAAATTATGTTGTTGCAACATGCAATTTTAAACGATGACTAATTAAGTTAGGACATGAATGAAGTAAAGCAAAATTGTACTATCAAGAATATATATAGTGCGCGAGATAAGAGGTATTTTCTAAATGTTATCAAAAGAAATGAGACCAATATGGTGTCCTCATTTTAAATTCCACGGCACTCATTTGTTGTCAAAATAAAAAATATGTCCTATTCATGACCTAATTCATTCCGTTAATGTCTGCGATTCCTTTTCTTATTATCTTTTGAATAGTTGAAAGACAACAGAGGAGATAATCTCATAAAAAAAGTCACTAAGAATCATGAAAAGTGTGTGCGGTACAACAGGTCACCAACATGCATGCTCCTATATCACATTATATCATTATATATTACAATTTTTACTATGCCAAATCTGGTACTTAGAAAAAAAATTATCATGCGAAGTTCTTGCTACAAATTTGAAATATGATGTTCAATTTAATAACACGTTTTTGTCATTTGAGCTAAAATTTAAGGACTTCGAATTATGAGTTGAACTTAGATTATCGATGTCCATTTTCTACCACCAAGTTGCATCACAGAATCAACCACCTATTTATGACTTGGAAGAGCACATGACGTCATTGCTCTTAAAATATCATATTGAAACTTATGTTGCCGACTAGGTTCTACTGAAAAGAGTTAAAACTTTGATTAAATTGCAAAAGGGGTTATAGATAAATTTATCAACAAAAAAAAAGTAAAATTGAAAATAACGGTGAGTACATTGCTAACATAAGTTCTTAGAGTGGTACAACATATATACACACTATTTTCTTCTTCAACTAAAAGATGAAAAATTCTACATAAGTATTTGATGTTGTTGTAGAACAGTTGAAATATCTTATTTTATTTTTTAAAAAAAAATATAGAGAAAATGGATTTGATAATGTCATGATTTCTAGTAAAGAAATTTCTATAGTTATTAAATAAAATATTAATAATTTATTTATTAACTTTGAAAAGAGTTCGTCTGATAGTTTCGTTTTAAGTCTCATAATGTATTGGGTCGGTCTTGCCAAGTTGTAACGCAAATGGTGTATAATGTATGTAAAAAGTTTTCTCATAGTTGTGCGAGGGACAAGAATTATAGTTTGTGTTCAATCCCTTGTCTCTTAGTTTGTTCAGTCTCAAAACTAATTGTTCTATTATGTCCTTCGTTTTTCAGCAAAGCAAACGTATCATTAGCGTGTAAGTTCATATGAATAAAATAGAGTTGTTTGTTAACATTTTATAGTGCCCCTTCGATATCACTTGTTGGGAAGTTTGGAGAGAACAAAGGATCGCCAAAAGATCTGACACTACATTTCCACCCAAAATTTAAGGCACCGGAAATACTCTTATATATTCAATATTTAGTTCGTTTATAGTTAGTGTGGGACAGCGTACACTCACATTCAAATTCCAACAATCTTTTCCTCAAGCGTGAGTCACTCACATCATTAAACTAAATCAAATAACCGAGATCTACTCATTTTTTGCTAAATGAGCTTGGATTTTACTCTCAAAAAACTTAAAGATGAGAATACTCAAATAGATATATACATCTAACAACTCAGAAACATTTCTAATGTGGGACTCCACGACAACTTCAATACCCATTGTCACATCCAGCGTAAGCCATGGGTTCAATTCCCACATTGTCATCATTCACAAGACTCTAATATCACTTGTTGGAGAGTTGGGGTCCCTTAAGTAACAAGAGGCCAAATACTTCAAGATCACAAGAGACTTTGACACTACATCTCCACTTAAAATCTTAACATTGGATATATGCATCACTTCTCTTATATATATCTAATATTTAAGTCATTTGTAGTTAATGTTAAACTAATCACTTACACTTGAACGCAACACTTACCTCCACCAAACCAAATACCACTTGTTGAGAAGATCGGGAGTGCGCAAGTAGCAACAACATGCTTATGATCCATAACTACCAAGAGATTGTGACACAACATTTTCATTCAAAACCTTAGAGAATAAGTCACATCTCTTATATAATATCAAACATTTAGCTCATTCATGATCGATGTAAAACTACCACACACTTGAAATCCAACAAAATATATAATATATTCAACAAACATCTATATATGTCCACCAATTTGAACCTACACAAAAAGATAAAGCACTTAAGTCTATAGTTGTGCTCTTACATCAGCTTAGTCTAAGAATAGAAAATCTACAAAAGTTAGCACATTCTATTATCTCCAATAAACTAGAATTAAAAATAGAATGTTATGTTCTGAATCTTGATTAATATTTTATATCCTCATGTTGAGACATGCGACACATACCTTTTTTTCTATATAAATACAAATGATACTCCTCTAGTATTATGGGTAAATCTTAACGTTAGTTATAAAGCCTTAGATTGGAGTGTTTTCCACTAATATTGTTCCCAACAACATTTTAGAGTAGCATACATTGACACAAAGAAATAGATATAGTTTTAGTACTAAAAATATGAGTCAAGTTAAGGGAGTAGAATGGAGAATCAAAGTAGAAGATGGTCGATGGAAAAAAGCTGTAACTTCTTGTAGCATGTGGACATTAATAGCAAGTTTTTATTCCAAGTTGTGGAAATTTATTAAGAAAGCTTGGGAGATAGGTGTGAATGATCCAAGAAAATTCATTCATTGCTTGAAGGTAGGGATAGCACTAACAGCTGTTTCCCTTTTCTACTACTTGAAGCCTTTGTATGATGGAGTTGGAAGAAATGCTATGTGGGCAGTTATGACCGTTATTGTAGTTTTTGAGTACACCGCCGGTAGGTAGCGCTAACTATATATAGTTCGTTTTATTAACTACTAAAATTAAATTTTATTTTTATGTCTCTTATATCAACATTTTATCAAATATTAAACGGTCGTGATTTATACATATACTATCAAACTGCAGGTGCTACTATATATAAAAGCATAAATAGAATATGTGGAACTACCCTTGCTGGCCTTCTAGCCTTTGGTGTGCATTGGGTTGCTAGTAGAGCAGGAGAGCAATGGGAACCTGTAATTGTTGGATTCTCACTCTTTCTATTAGGTATGATAATATTTATAAACAAATTATTATTATTATTATCATAGATTTATTTCATATATATATATAACCACCAAGAGATTGATTTATATTTGCATTATTTGATCTCTGTTTTCAGCTTCTGCAGCAACATTCTCAAGATTCATCCCAACAATAAAGGCTCGTTTTGATTATGGTGCTATGATATTTATCCTCACTTTCAGCTTGGTTTCAGTATCCGGTTATAGGATTGATGAATTGTTTGCTATGGCACAACAAAGAATTTCCACTATTATAATTGGAACTTCATTGTGCATTATCGTTAGCATGACTATTCGCCCTGTTTGGGCCGGACTAGAACTCTACGTTTTAGTCACTGGAAATCTCGACAAACTCGCCAACTCTTTGCAAGGTCAGTCTAAAAATAAATGACTTTTCTTAAAATAGAATTGTTTAAAGCTAATCACATTATTATATAATCCCATGCATTAATTAGTGGAAATAAAATAAACTTATTATGTGTGGTTTAGGTTGTGTGGATGAATACTTTGAAGCCCAAACAACAAATGAAGAGTCTAAGAAAAAACTGATGGGTTACAAATGTGTGCTAAACTCCAAAGCATCAGAAGATTCAATGGTTGGTTAAAATATCTAATAATAATATAATATAGATATGGTTGTGGTTGTGGTTGTGGTTGTGGTTGTGGTTGTGGTTGTGGTGCAAATAAAAGAAATTGAATACATAATAATTTCAGGCTAATTTAGCAAGATGGGAGCCTGCTCATGGAAACTTCAATTTTCGTCACCCATGGAAACAATATCTTAAAATTGGGGCCACAATGCGTAGATGTGCTTCTTGCATTGATGCTCTTATTGGATGCATACATTCAGAAAATAAGGTAATATAATATAATACTAAACAGTTCATTTTTTACCCTAAACAGTGTACTATTCCAAAAATTAATTATACTAAATTTAAGACAATAATCCTTAGGCATAATCACTAACTAATTGAATTAATTTTTGCAGACATCAGATAACATGAAGAAGATTATGAGCCAAACCTCTATGAAAGTGGGAACAAACACTGCATGTGTCTTAAGAGAGCTAGCAATTACAATCAAGAGTATGACAAAATCAAATAAACTTGATATTCTGGTCATAGAAATGAATAATGCTGCACAAGAGCTACAAAATTTATTAAAATCTTATCCAGACACACACAATAATAGTAATGCAAAAATGGAAATCCCAATAATTGAAATAATTCAAGTGGTAACAGTAGTTTCTTTGATTACTGAAATCGTAGCACGTGTTGAAGACATTGTGAAAGGTGTTGAAGAATTATCAAACTTAGCTAAATTCGAACCAGCAATGACTAAGTGTGACAAGTCCAAACAACATTCAACAGACAATAAGATTTCCCCTGAGGACCAAGAGAAAGATGAGGTAGCAATAATCAAAACACTCCAGATGGTTTGAATAATTAATGACCTTACTTTATATATATAACATCTATTTGTGTATATAATCTTTGATCTATGACATATTACATGTTACATGTTACATGTATAAGAGATCCCTAATATTATATATACAAGAAAAGTCGAAGTAAGATTTACGAGCCAATTAATTATGTCTGTGTTTGTGTCTATATTTAATCGTACTTACTGCTAAAAATCTTCCATATTACTAATGAATTTTAAATAATTATTGAATGAGAAATTGTTCTTGGTTTAAATTTGAGATAGATTCCTACTGCTCTTAAGCTCTCTAAAATTAAGGTTGTTAAAATTGTGAGTTAACTTGGAGAATTGTATAATTTCACAAGTCTAATTATCAATTTTGAGTTGACTCCACTCTATATTTGAAGTTTGGTAAACTCAAGATTGAAACTGAGTTTATTCGACTAGACTTGTAGTGAACTTGATAAATTCGGGAACATGGTTGGGATACCCGAATTCTCTACAAAATTACTCAAAAATGGAGATTCTATAACTCTTTTTATCATTATCTAAATTTGGAGATATTTCACCTTTTCATTAGTCTCTCTATTTATAGGATAGAGAGTTTGGTTTTATTCAAAAAGAGATTAATATTCCACAATTTCAATGAGTTTTAGAAACTCTTAATTCATTCTTTTAACTTGAATGTGCAAGTCTTAATGGTCAAATTCAAATACCTTAAAATATTCATTATCTTTTTCCATGCATTGCAATTCCATAATTTGAAATTTGAATTGACTCCCAATAAATCCTTCTTCAATTAAAATTTTCAAACTTCTACACCATCATTTTTTCTTTCATTTTTGCCATTATTTGCCCTTCTCATTGCTTGTCTCTCATGATTAGCAAATGTTTTTCTCAAATTTTTCCCCTACACAAGAATAAGCACTCTTCTGCTTCTACTCCTTGTAAGCTCACTTCAAATAAACTTGAGGGTGTTCCCCACTAGGGTCGTCCCTGAGATTTTGGGTGCCTTGAGCGAATGTTGAGTTCGATGCCTTTTTTTTTTTTTTTAAGTTATATATATAGAAAACATGTCAAATGAAATTACTTTTATAATAAGAGTGTGGGAGGACTGAATCTTAGTCATTGATTAAATCATGAATGATTAAAAAAATCATGTGAATTTTTAATTGGTCATGTGACATTTTCAATCATGATCATCTATGTTCGATTGTATGGTCAATATTTAATCATTTCATCTCTTATATTAAAATTCTTCTCACTTGATACATCCTTATATGTATATATTATCAAATGTGAGTAATTGTGTCCACTCAGAGGGATTTTTTTATTAAAAGTAAGTAACAATTTGTTTCTGGTCTATGAATAATGGTTAAAAAGTGTTTTTGTTTTTTAGAATGTATAAAATTTGGTTGAAAAAATTTTCTAGTGGATAAAAAAGACTAAATATCTAATTTAGGTTGTAGCATGAAAATATATTATACTATAACATAATAAAATACTTTATTTGTTCTTTTTATAAGAGATAATTAAGTCAACAAAAGTTAGAACCCGAGACAATAATTTTTTATTTAAAATTATTTTAACATGACAATATAATTTTTTAGAAAATACCTTAGCCTAAAAAAAGAGTTTGTTAAATATAATTTTTTACATGCTTGTACCGCCGTTAGCAACAAGCAACAAAACACTCCATCTAAACTCCATTGTTAAAAAAATTTTCGATACAAAGATCCCACATGGATCTCAACATACTTCATTTATCATCTCAAATAAAATTAAAATGATTTGTAACTCAACTAAATATATATCTACGAGTTATCATAGAATGATAACAATTACATCTCACACAATAAATGATCACTTAGACCTTTCTCTCACTAGGACATGATTGAAGATACCCCAACTCTCTACATAATCCCCCAAAATAGAGATTCTACAACTCTTTTCATAATCACTTAAATTTGGGGATGCTTCATCTCTTCACTAGTCTCTTTATTTATAGAATAGAGAATTTGATTTCATCCAAAAAAAATTAATACTTCACAATTCCAATAAATTTTAGAATCTCCTGATTCATTCTCTCTAAGTTGAATGTGACCTTAAAATATTCATTTCTTTTTTTCATATATTAAAATTCTACACTTAAAATTTGAATTGACTACCAACATATTTGAACCTAAATTTTTTTCCTAAATTGAGACATCATCCCTCACCCTAAATTTTATTTCATAAAAAAAAAAAAAAGGTGTGAGTGTGTCATGTGAGGGAGGGTGTGTTAATGTGAGGTGAAGATGCAAGAGCATAGTGCAACAACTAAAACTAAATGATAGGTGTATGTCGTGGTATTACAAATACATTTTGAAAAAGGTTGCGGGGCTATGGCAACTACCCACCCATGCAAAGCTTCGCATGTGAATTCATCTAATTATATAAATTCATCCGCTGCATAATTAAAATGTTAATAATAGATTTTATCAAATTCATTAAATCCATTCAACCTTTTTTTAAAAAAAATCCAGTTAAATGACATATATATTTTTTTAATACTGTCTAATGAATTACATTTATTTATTTAAAAATAAAAACTTTTAAGAAAATATTATATATTTATTTTAAAAATAATATTTTTTTAAGTTTTAAATATAATTTTAGTCGTTTATCTTTTATCAAAATAAATACTTTTAAGAAAATATTACTATATTATTTTAATGTAAAATTCTAAGTATATAATTTATTAAATTATTATGTCAATCCATTCACTAAAATATAATACAATCCGATATTTATAATATTTTAATAAATAGATGTTCATCTTATCCGTCTAATAATTTTTTTTAAAAAATTTAAAATTTTAATAAAAGAATGATAAACAAAATTTTAAGGCACATTTCATCCATTTTGACACAAATAAAAAAAAATAAGAAATAGAAAAATTTAAA
>JBBPBQ010020324.1:4008775-4030625 GCA_037974755.1 Cicer yamashitae
ATAAAACAGTTTTGATATTTCTCATATTTTTTAACAAAATAGTAATTTTACATATTTTAAAATGACGTGACATATAATGATGTAGAAACATTTATGTATTATTAATTTAATTATAAAAATAAAGAATTTTAGAAGTTGAAACTGATTTTTTTTAAAATTTTACTGCAATTTTATTGATATTAATCATTCAAAAGTATCATATCATATATCATATTATATATCATATTGTTTAAAATACATTGTATCATTATTTTTTAATTAAAAAATTCAAAACTCTTAAATTTAAAAAAATTGAGAATCAAAAGTTAGATTTTAAATGAGGGAGATTAATCCAGTAATTATATTACGTAGGAAAAGATAAAAGAGATTTACATTTGGAGTGAATTATCTTAATTAAAATAAAGATGTTGGGAATGGGCCAGAAGAAAAGGCCGAATGACAATTAAGCTTCACATCACACAGAGAGAAGAAGAAGATGAAGTTGTGGTGGACCAACAATTCAATTGATTCATAGAAACGTGCTTCTTCCTTCTAATTCCAATTAAGTTAAATTCATACACACTGTTTGTTACTCTGTGCTCTTCATTCTCTATTGTCGGTGTTTGGGTTTTTCACTTCAGATTTGAAATCCAAGCAAAAAACAATGGCAGATGTTTCCGATAAGTTGGCTTATTTCCAAGCGATCACCGGTTTAGAAGATCCCGACCTCTGCTCCGAGATCCTCGCCGCTCACGGTTGGGACCTCGAACTCGCCATCTCTTCTTTCACTTCCACTTCGAATCCAACCACCGACACAACCACCCATCGCGGTGGCGATAATAATTATCAATCATCATCCCAATCAGAACCGCCTATTCCTCCACCTCCTCCCGGATTGGCTTGGAAACTAATCAAATTACCCGTCTCCGTCATTTCCGGAAGTCTAGGGTTAATTACTGGCGCAATTGGGTTGGGATTATGGGCCGCAGGTGGTGTCCTATCTTATTCCTTGGGATTCGTGGGTTTGGGCTCAGGCCCATCCTCTTCAGCATCAGCGCCGTTGGTTTCGGTATCCGCGGCGACTACCGAAGCTATGGATTTCGTTGCGGCTTTCGAGAGGGATTATGGAAACACGACGAAGCCTAATTTCGTGAGCGAGGGTTTCATGGACGCGCTTCAGCGGTCTAGGAATTCGTTTAAGCTTCTGTTTGTTTATTTGCATTCGCCTGATCATCCTGATACACCGTCGTTTTGTCGGAGGACGCTTTGTTCTGAGGCTTTTGTTGAATTTGTTAATCAGAATTTTGTTTGCTGGGGTGGTAGTATTCGTGCTAGTGAAGGATTTAAGATGAGTAATAGTTTGAAGGCTTCGAGGTTTCCGTTTTGTGCTCTTGTTATGGCTGCTACTAATCAGAGAATTGCACTACTTCAACAGGTACTTTTTTGCTATGGATACAAATGGGTTAGTGAAAGCTACGATTTTATGTTTAAGTGGTTAAAGTTGCTTTTTTTTTTTTTTTTTGTATATGGTATGGTAATGAAATCCGGACCAAACTGCGGTTTGGCTTAATTAGTTCACTCAATTTTGGTTGGATTTAAGAACAGCCTGGGATGCTATGAACCTTGTTCAGATGATAAGAACTTGGAGTTATAGAGATTTGTAAGGAAAAGGTGAGAAAAATATATGAAAGCCCCCATCCCCAAGTACAATTTTAGCCTGCTGGAGCCTGTGTTAGTATGACGCCTTTGTACACGAGAGTAGATAGGAATGTGAGAATAGTACCTTGAAACCCTAACTATGTCAAGTTTTAATTAGCAATCTATGTAGCACTGACACTTTAGATTGAAAGTGTGTCTTATGTGCGACACTACACCGACACATATGGATATATTAAATCACTTCTATTTTTTAAATTATTATTGGTGTCTACGTGTTTGTACTTCATAAGTAGCAATTTCTTTTGCCTAATATGTCTGCCATGGATAAAACAAAGGAAATGAGTTTGATGGTTTTAGTTCTTTTGAATTTCTCTCTTTGGCATATTGGAGCCTACTGAGCCAACTTATCAATACTTGCAAAAGTAATTAAGGTTTAATTTCTTTCAGCAAAATGTGGAAAAATATTGACTCAATGCCATAATTAGTATTTTGGATAAGTTACAGTCTCATCCATGTTCTTTTGCCTGTATTTACTCTGTCTTGGTGTGATTCAAAAAGTGACTAATTCTCCCTTAAGAGTTTTAATATGTTAAAGTTACCTTCCTTTCATACAGAAAGCTGCTGTAGTCTCCTTCTCCCTTTTTATAATTCGATTGATATGGAAATATCATTATCCTCTTCAAGCCTTTCTGTCCTCTCTTCTCGGGGGCATCTGTCATCATCCCCGCAACACAATTCCCCAGCTTTCTTCTGTCTCTGTTTAGAAGTTTGAATTTGCTGATTGATTGTCCCTCCTTTGGCACAGCATCTCTTTGCCATTTCTTCCTAGTTCTTACCTACCTGCACTCTTTTTTGTACTGCTCATGTCTCATCACCTTTCTTCCTAGTTCTTACCTCCCTCACCTTTTAAACTGTTTTAGGGTTTTTTAATTTCTTTTTTGTCTTTTTCTTTCTAGGTTATTTTTAAGTATAAAAATAAGAAAGAGTATAGACGTACAGTAATCGTACGGGACCTTACTTCTCCTATTTGAAAGCTTTGTTCTGAAGCTTCTTCTCCACCCTTCTTCTCCTACCAACATAGCTTTCTTTTCAAAGCAGAGATTTCAACTCGTCCTTGTCTTCTTGTCCCTGCTCTGTTCTCGTCCATACCAACATAGCTTTCTTCTCAAAGCTTTCTCATAGTACCCCATTATTGTGCTCTGTTTTTTTGTTTCTGCGTTTGCAGTCCTCTATTTGGCTTTATATTATATTTGAAATATTAGTAGCAATGAATTTTGAAGTTATGACTAATGAATATGTATTTAGTGCTAGCACTTTTCTATTTTTTAGCCTGTATATGTGTATGGTAAATTGCTTGTAATGTTTCCCTAGACTTAGACGTAGTTGTCATACCGTTACCTGCTACACCGCTATAGCGTTTTGGGGGTTGGCCGCTACGCTACACTATTTGCTACTGACTACATAGGGGAGCTCTAATACCTAGTTGACTAGTCATTGGTATTAGAGATAAAAATGGAAAGAGCTCTTTACTAGCAAGGGATTCTACTTCCCTGTATCAAGATCCTGAGTCCAAGAGGATCTTCTATGCAGTATCTTCTATGCCCCCTCTCTGTCACACTTCCCCAGTTCTCATTCATTCCTCAAGCAACCCGAACCTGTTACATCTGCCCGTTTGTTCCACACCAATAGAGAGTGAGAGAAACTGAATACTGTGATTTGTAGTATTAATCTGAGTATTGAGCAAAGTTGTATTGAAGCATCCTGCATCTGTATATTGATCACCATCTAGTGATACAGGTATATATTAATTAGAAATATCAATGTCTCTTAACAAATACTATACATTTACGAACAGAACACACAAATATGTATATGTATATATATTTTTTTTTAAATTGTGTTAATATATTTATGTTTTATCATCTCTTTGGTTCTTAAGAAATTCTTGTTTCAAGTATCTCGTACATGTGTCATATCAAGCATTTAAGTTTCACACATATGAGTGGGAATGTATTTGCTCCTATAGGATGTCTTATTACACTAACTTTTCTTGGTGATCTCTTGCAGAACACATTTAAAAAATCCGACTATTGAATAACGTGGTATTGACATGATGATCTTGAACACTAAATTTTTGTTAAATTACATTAAAATCTATGCAATCTATAATTGATATATTTTACATTAAATAAAAGTGTATGGTGTATGGTCACTATGGTGAAGTATTAGTTAGTTTCCAAATTACATGAAACTTGCTCTACTTATTGAGAAATTTTGATTCCACAGATGCATTAATAAAATTCAACTCATAGCAAGTTATTATTAAGCTGATGAAGTTTAACAAGACTTACTCTTGAAATACGGAGATAGTTTTAGCCTTTTAGGCTCATACCCTCATAGCACTTGTGAGACAATTATGCTCAGATTCTGGTAACAAATATAGATGGAATAAGCCATAAGGAGGTTTTATGTATTAAAAAATGGAGGAAAAAAGTGGCGAGGTTAACTACTTATAAGAAAGCTCAACTCATTAAGTGTCATTTTATAGTTTTAATGTTGCTTGCCCGCTTTCTTGTCGAAGAAATGAATAGTGACAGATGCAAATGATGACAAAGAAAGAAATGTCACTTGCGCAATCTTTTCTTTGGGGGGATAATCACTTTACCTTATTGTTGCTGGTATGAAGTCCGTCTCCATAGCTTTGAGGTTGTCGTGAAGCTGAATAGAATGATCTTTATGATTTCTATTTTTTATCTAGACCTTGCTTTCTAGTGCTAGAGCAATAGATCAAATTAATCACCATGATAAACACTGTTAAATCAAGTATCTTCTCCTTTATCATATCGCAAGAACTGGTGTTTCCTACTTGCTAGGTGAAGATTCACTTTATATATGGAATAAGTTCTTGTCATTCAGTTCCTTGAAGTAGACTGTTTGATTCATATAGTAGGTCTCATCTAGTAGGATAAGGCTCCATCATTGTTGTTGTGTTTTTTCGTGTTGCTTGGCTTGCTCCTTTGTCACTATAAAACATTTTCTTCCTTCTCACTTGTTATGAAATGTTAGGGATTATGAGGAAGATTTTAATTGGTGGTGCCAAATGGTTATGCCACAGATGACTTCACGAATCATGACCACTGTGTATAGGTTCAAATATCAATAATATTTTTTTCTATCGAGATTCGATACTGTATTTAAGTCATATTATTCATTGTCTTACTAAAATGATATGCCAAGTGTCAAGTATTTATTGCTTATAACGCAGTCTGATACTGATGTTTTTTGGTCAATCTATTTTACTCAATCCAGGTTGAAGGTCCAAAATCCCCGGAGGAGATGTTAGTGACACTTCAGAGAGTGCTTGAAGAAAGTTCCCCAGTTCTTGTTGCAGCAAGGCTTGATGCAGAAGAAAGAAGAAATAATATGCGCTTAAGGGAGGAGCAAGATGCTGCATACAGGGCTGCACTTGAAGCTGATCAAGTATGCTTTTTGTAGTGTATGGTTACTTGTTATGTCAATTTTCAGTGGTCTCTACTTCATGATTTATGTTTTCCCTTGTTCTCAACTTCTTCCCTTGCTTAGGCCTTTATTTGGAAAATCTTGGCACTGTTATTGTCGTAGTGGATTAATACTGTGTGTATGTCCAGGCTAGGGAAAGGCAGAGAAGAGAAGAAGAAGAACGTCTTGCAAGGGAAGCTGCCGAAGCTGAGAGAAAGCGCAAGGAAGAAGAGGAGGCTCGTGAAAGAGCAGCACAGGAAGCTGCAGAGAAACAAGCAGCATTAGCAAAATTACGTCAAGAGAAAGCTCAGTCTCTTGGCGAAGAACCTGAAAAAGGACCTAATGTTACACAGGTAAAGTATATAAAGATATGGCCGAGATTTAATTTTTCTCCTGTAGTACCTTTACTCTGTACTTGGCTTGTTTCATTTGTTCAGCTTATATAGTTCCTCACTTGTATGTGATATCTTAACTTCAATTCATATATGGTTTTACTTTTTACCTTTACTTCCTTTTTAGTTTTTCATTTTTCATTTTTTTCAGCTTAATTTTGTTTCATTATGTTTTAACTTGGATGACATCACTGTTTTGTTTTCCTATCAAAATTATTAGGTTTTGGTACGGTTTCCAAATGGTGTACGCAAGGAAAGGAGGTTCAACAGCACAGTGACAATTCAATCTTTGTATGACTACGTGGATTCATTGGACTGTTTAGAAGCCGAGAGTTACAGCCTAGTCTCTAACTTTCCTCGGGTGGTTTATGGACAAGAAAAACTGACACTGTCATTAAAGGAAGCAGGATTGCATCCTCAGGCCAGCCTGTTTGTGGAGCTCAGTTAATGAGGATAGAACCTGCCAAATAATCTTTTGAATATATGAAGATGTTACCTGCAGATAGAGGACTCTGTGATGTTTCACTTTTCTGTTAAAAGAAAATAGACTTGATGAGTTTTATACTGTTAGATGTAATAGATTGTTGTGGTTATTGTAGTTTCTTGTTTATCTTATTTTCCATTGAATCAAGGATATAGCTTTTACATGGAGATGATTTAGTATAATGATACATAATATATTTTGTTTCCGACATAAAATGTGTTCCACAGTTTTGGTTATTGGGGACGATGTCCAGGTGGGTGTTGTTGATGTAGTGGACAGGCAAGAATGACCGTTACATGGTTGCGCTGAGATTGATGCAAAATGTGGAGACCCATTGGATCTATTTTACAGCCTTGACCGTTCAAAATCAAAAAGCACGAATGAAATTGGATGCGACTCAATTGAGATTCTAGTTGTCACCTTCAATACATTTCAAAAGATTATTTTATCTTTTCTATTATATACAAAAAGTTGAAAAAAAATTTACTTTTCACTCATACTTTCAAGTTTTAATGAATATTTATATTGTAAATACAATATTTTAAAATAATAATTTAATTATTTTGAAATACATTTTACATTTAAAAAATTTGAGTGAAATTTAAATTTTTAAAACTTTCATCTTAATCTAAAGTTTCAAAATATAAAATTATGTTTCGAAACTTTTGAAAAATCCTTATTTAGAAAATTTGAAAGTTTCAAAAATATTCATTTTAAAACTTTTGTTAAAGATGAAAGTTTCGAAAATATTTTATAAATATAATAAATTGTGTTTCGAAAATTTTAAATTAAATCAAACTGTCAAAAATAAACTGACTTTGTATTTCAAAAATTTGATAATCAACAAAAGTTCTGAAACTTTCAAAATAATTTTTGCTAAAGTTTCGATTGTGTGAGACGTAGGTATAAAAAAACAAAGATTTTCACTTTTTATATAGTAAAAAGGGTAAAATAGTCATTTTAAGTGTCTTGAGGGGTGAGAGGTATAGGTGGGGGGTGTCAAGTAGGATCCTCGATTCACTGTTTTAAGGGCCTTGTTCCCTTTCGGGTTAGATGGCTCATGGCCCATGCGGAACAAGTACCTTTTTGTTTTTAGAAAATTTTACCCTATGTCTTATATTTATACTCCTACCCCTCACATTTTAATAAATATCCAATTTTAGCCTTATTTAAAAAAAAATTCAAACTTTATATCGAGGTACATGTTTGTGTTCCAGAAAACTTTAAAAAAATTGCGGTACATGTTTATGTTTAGAAATTTTTTAAAAAAATTACAAAACACAGTTTGAGTTTTCTTGAAAAATTTGTATTTCGGAAAACTTGAAAAAAGTTTTCTAGAACATAAATTTCGAATTTCAAAAACACAACTGTGTATCAGAAACTTGAAAAAAGTTTTCTAGTGCACAAAGTTTAAATGTTTTGAAACACATTTATGTTTTGGAAAACTTTTTTCAAGTTTTCCAATACACAAAATTCAAATTTTTTAAAACACAATTATTTTTCGGAAACTTTTTTAAAGTTTTCAGGAACTCAAATTGAATTTAGTGGGATACAAAAAAAAAATTGAAAAATGAAAAGGGGAAAATAGATAGTTTGCATAAAAATAATATGGGGATAGGAGTATAAATGTGGGGTATAAATATAATTTCCTTCAATAATGTAGGTAGAAAAGTGCTAGACTCAACCATCAAACCATTTATTGTCTTGTTTCAACATTCAAACGTTAATTATATTTAATATTTTGGTTCTAACATTGCAGAAACCTTTTAAAAGGTCGATTTTTTCCACTCAACGACATGAGTTTCTCTATAATTATAGACAATTTACAAACGTAGAATAAAAATTTGGTTGTCTTATAATATAAAATTATAACGAAATCATTTTTAATTCATTTATTTTTAGTGCAATATAATAATTGAAGGAATCTTATTTTGTAAACAATTCTTGATTGATAGTCTTAAAGATAATATATTCAAAGACTTTAAAGTATCTTGAAGGAGATTCTCATTTATCACTATTCGGATTTAGTTTGCATATTGATAAAGGCAAAACATACATAAAATTTAATGTGTCGAAATATAGTTTAAAATTATGTGTCCAACAATCATTATTTTTGTCTTCATTTTCTTCTTATTCAAGTTGAAGCAGAATATCCCAACACAAGTGATAACACTATCAATTCAACAGTTTTGTTGTAAAATGTTACCATGCACATATTTTCAATTCAACATGATCAACCAAAAGTAGTAATGCTAAATATTTTTGTTTTTAATGTTATGCGTGTAAGAACACCGCAAGAACCATATAGAACCAAAAGTAGTAATGTTAAAAATTTTAATCTTTAAAATATATGTGTTTTGACTTAGTCACATAAATTTTATTTGGATGATAAAAGAAACTGGAAGGAAAGAAAATAACAGGAAGGAATGAAAGTGAGTAGAAAATTAAAGGCAAGAGATAAGTTGTTTGGTGAAAGTGATTAAAAAATGAAAAGAAAGAAAGAAATTATTTTGTAATTGATATAATTACCCTAAATTATTTATGTTTGCATATATTTATAAAAATATTTTAAAATTCAAAATAGGACATTACTATATTATTGACCAATCAAATAGTTTTTTTTACCAAAAATAGTGTTGTTGTCAAGCAACAATACATCAGTGCTAGTGGCCAGAGAAAAAGTTTGTAAAGGTTTTTCGTCCTTTCAACAAAAAACTGGATCCTTCTCCCTTTTCTTTTCAATTGTGCGTGGAAATCATTTTTGTGTGGAGCTCATGAGCAGATTTCTTCCCTTTCTATTTTTTCATTTGTTTCAAACGAGAGAAGATTCTCTGTTACACCCACTTTCTCTTCCTTTACTTTATTTTTCCTTCATCTTTCTTTCGAATTTCTTTCGAAACAAACACAGTGATATAGTTTGTAACCTAGTTCAAGTCGATCTAAACCAGGTTAACATGTGTTGTCTAGAATAAATCGTCAACTCGCTATATATTTATGGGAATTAAACTTGAAGGAGAATATATATGATCCAACTTAACCTACCTCGCATTTAAAAAAATTCTACATGAGTTTGAAAATATGATTTTAGACCATATAAAAATTGTGTTTTTTCCGTTGAGTGTGTACTTTCAAAATATCTTTGAAGATGAAAAAAGTTGAAACTCATACATATTATTATTGACAAAGGGGGTGAACCATCAACCTTCTTTCTCCAAAGATTTTAGTTAAGAGTGGAAATAAGTTAGATCAAATTAGATTTTACAAAGTATGATTAGACTATGAAAAAAAAAACCAAAAGCTTAACTCTGACTTATTATTTGTCATAAACTTATTTTTTATATTTAACAAGACCTTTTTGAAAGTCTGATATGGTATGTTAGTTTATTAAAAGCCTATTTTATAGTAATGTATTTAAATAAGTAATATAATATAATTTTAGATAAAATAAATGAAATTAAGTTAGATTATGAGATATAATTTAAGGATTTTTTGAAAAGATTTGAAATGATAAAAGAAACTTTCTAATTAATAAGGTTCTTTCTTGGCCCAATTGGTCGTATCTAGCATGGTTAGCTGATGTGAAAGCTTTTAGTCCAATCTTATGGACTTGGTAACCAACTCAACCACGACAACACTTCTACTGATTCGAATATTCCCAAAGGCAAAGTCCAACTTAAGATGCGCAAAATAATACATTAAATTGTTCCTTCCAACTTGATATTCCCAAGCAATTGGGCCAAGCTGTGAAAAACTCTTAAAAGTTTTTTTTCCAAATTTTCAAATCAATATATTTGTCTTCTTTAGATATAGAATTATATTCTATAAATTCTCATTCTTAGATGCGATAATTGTTGGGGACAAGTATATATCCATCCACACATCAATTGATAAGTAATACACACAGTTAATAGCAATAGCTGAATTTAAATCATGCTCACATTGAAATTGAACATGTAGAATATATTCACCTATACACAAAAGACATATTGAGATTAGAAAAATACTTGAACGGTCACAAGATTTTAGGTACAAAATTTGGATACACATATAAATACATATTATTTAATTATTTTTTCTTTTTACTTTTTTCATATTTGTGAATGTGTCTAAATCTTGTATCTAAAATCTTGTGAACACAAAAGAGTTTATGAGCGATGATTCATATTGTGTATGCCACTCACTACAAATTTTCTCTAACAATTTTGGACTTTTCAAGTATGAATTTGCCTTCCTTGTACTTCTGAGTTTCCTCATAGGCTCTTTCATACTTCCAACCAAGCACTTGAGAACAATCACAACAGTAGACATCAGCAATTGTATGAAGACCTGTAATGAGTTCCTTGTCTTCTTGTGGCCCTATTGTTACATTCATTGCATGTGAAAACAGAAAAGCTCTTCCATTTCTTCCCTGAAATTTGAATCACCAATTTGTTTTCTAGAGATGGCATTATAAATAAATTAAGATGTTACGCTTATTTGAACTTATCTATCTATCGATCGACACAACTACTTTTTAAACTATTTGCTTATAAGTTGTTTTTAGCTTATCTCATAAATTCTTTTTTATAGTTTATGAAAACAATTTATAATTTATATAGAAGCAGTTAAACTTTATTTTTATTTTTGTTATAGAAATAGTTTATACTTAAGTAGTTATAAGAAAAATATTTAGAGTATTTTTGAAAGAGTTTATGGAAATACCTTAATACATATTCATAGTGGTAGATATTGTTAAGAGTTGGTAATCAAATTTTGAATTATTGGGATTCTTCTCATAAACTGGAGGTGTAAGACAAAAAAAAAAAAAAATCTAAATCTGCAATAGAAAGTAAAACTAAAATTCTTCCTAATCCCTACATAGGAGATTATTTTTATTTTATTTGGTCTATGATTGAAGGAAGGATAGTCTCAAATCTCAATAGATGAAAGGTGAGAATGTTCACCTGAAAGGCTTTTGAAATCACATCATCATGAAGAGCAACATGGTTTCTACAATTAAAGCAAAAGTACAATCTGGTTTCAATCAAATCCTCCATATCAAAGCTTTTAAAACTGTCAACAACAACACCAAACACAGATCATGAATAAATAAATAAATAAATAAACCATTTTTTTCAAGTTTTTTTTTGCAACTTGAAATTGTATTATAGATACCTGCCCCTGTAACTGTAGATGATTGATTGTTTTCAAGATAGTTTTTTCCTTATGCAAGTTTTAGTTTTGTGGATCTTTGCTTGTTGGGTTGTGTCATTTTTATTTTTCTCACTTCTCTCTCTCAGTTTAAAAGTTAAAGAGATTACTTATATTAGTGATGTTATTACTATTGAAATTGCAAGATCAGAAGATTTTGCACCACAAAAATAGGAAAAGGACAAATTAGATGCCAAATAAATAAAATGATGATTTGGTGAAAAGGAAATTAACAAAATGGTATTTGATTTTGTCCTTTCTATTTATGGTATCATAAGTTTTGTTTTCTTAATAGATTGGATTAATATAAGTTTTTTCAAAAATTTAAATAAATTGATTTTAAAATTTTAAGTTTGTTTAATAATATTCAACAAAATACCATACAAGACTTTCAAATATTGTATATAGCATCTCCTGTAACTTTTGAAAATTAGTTTCAAAAGCAATAATAATTTAATAACTTCGTAAGTAAAAATTAGTTAAACTAACAAATGTCGATATTTTTATGATAAATATAACAACTAATGTGTCGCGTGACTATTGGCTTATGATGGCAGTTTGGATCAACTAAACTAATGTTTCTCTTTGAATCTAGTTGAGTGGACTTCTTTCAATTTATTCATTTCTGGAGGTCATAACATGGCAACTGATTGGATGCTCTTTGGACACCAATGTTTCTCTTAGGAAATTGAAGTGCTTTTTTTATTGATGAGCTTTGGGGAGTGCTTACAAAAGATAAAAATTTCAAGAAGATGAGGAGCTTTGCAGCTGCCCCACATCTGTGCAAAATTCTTCAGTAATAGATGAACAAAAAGAGATGCATAACTGAAATCTCCAACACAAAGTATTAAATTTCAATTTGCTGAAAAATTTACCATATATAATTGTTCTAAATTAATCAAGGAACAAGTAACTTTAAAAAATGAAACCACATAAAGAATTACATATTCAAATCATTGACAAAAAGAATCCAAAGTAAACAAAATATAATACTATATATCACAATCAACATTTATGTCTCAGCTTTTACATTAAAGCAAAAAACATTATAGATATGATGGATCCAATAATAAGAACATGAAAAGTTGAAGTTAGGTGAGGTGAATTTGATGAAGAAGGAGCTATTGGAATGTTCCCAAAAACTGTTTGATAAGAGGGTGCATTTGCAGGCAATGAAGTTGGACTATTAGCTTCTACATCAACATTTCCATTTCCTCCAATAGATATATGAATCTTTTGATTCTTTTGGCAATGACCAACCACTCCACTTGTGAAATAGAAATCACCATGTGATGTTATGTTAAACAAAGAATTTCCATTGTTCATATACAATATTGGATCTTTAATGTTGCAACTCTTGTAAGATTCTTGTGTCACTTGAATCACTGAATCTTGACTTGGTGGATATAGAAATACTGCATAAGCATACACAAAAAATATAAACTTTTTGAGTTTTGAAAATACCCTTTTTGAGATTTTGTTACACTAAATGGAAATTAAGGAAATTGGTGTGATTTGTAGTATTAATGAAAATAGTATATAGTTTATATACTTACAAAGTGAGTCTCCAAGGGTGAGATTGTGAAATTTGGACCATTTGGCATAGAGTTGTGAATTTGTTGAGGTGGGTATACCCCAAGCATCTAGATCTCCAACTTTGTATTGGTAACATAACACTTTGGTTTGGATTTGGAACAATGTTGTAAGCAAGAGAAAAGAAACCAAGAAGCAGATGTTATGACTGGCCATTTTGGTTTCTATTCTTTTCTTAGATTTAGGACCCCAGCAAGGAGAACTTTTTATTGGCTTTTGAATCTGGCGAATTGGAACATTGATAAATAATAATGATGTACTATGAAATTGAAAGGGACACTAATGTCAATTTACTTATAAAATTTTGATGCTAGTGCTGTTGTCTTTCAGGGTAATGTTTAATATAACTAGATTTATTGTTGAAAATTTTATGTTTGTACTTAATGATAAGTTTTACACTTTTTCTAATAGAATGTTATGTTGGCACAAAACACAATATGATATGCAGATATATCAAATCATAAATTATACTCTTTTTTTAAAAAATTATATATTTTATTTTAAAATATTTACCGTATTTGACTATTTTATACACATTAAAAAAATAATAGATAAATAAAAATAATTGTAGTTTTACTAAATTACTTTTATTAATTATTAATGTATCTATTCATCATAAATATAAAGTAAAAAATAATACTAACTTAAAAATAACGAACATAATATTAATTAATTAAATTGTAAAATTAGAAAAATCAATTCAAACTAAATTGAAAATTTGAAGTAATAGTATTTATCGGATATGTGAGTTTTTGGTAAGTTTAGAGGGTTAAGATAGGAAAAGAGGTCAAGTAGACAAGTGCATACTAATAATTTGCACATGGCCAGTTGGCCATTTATATTTTGTTAATAATAAAGTTTGGAATTGAAGTGGGAATGGGCTGTTATTGTCATTTCATATGTTTGCGCTTAAATCATGTGCGCTGCGGCGGAGATGAATACTAACCGTGAACATATCACGTGATTATACCATTCAATTTCAAATTCATTAATTATTGGTATCAGCCTACATGTTGGAGGGGTCAAAAATTTCAAAGTTAAAAAGCACCTAAAATCAAGGGGTCAAAAATTTCAGAGTTTAAAAAGCACCCAAAATCAAAAAGCCCTTAAATTTTGTAGGCTTAGATAGGTCTACGGACTCATTTTTTCAAAAAAAATTAATTTTTAAAAAAAAAAGTTGATAAAAAACATTTTTTTTATTTTTTTCCGAAAAATACATTTTTTTCTCAAAATTTTTCGATAAAAAAACTTCAATTTTTTTTATAAAAAAAGATTTACAATTTTTTTTTAAATTCTTTTGATTCGAGAAAAAAAAATGATTTAAAAATTTTTCCAAAAAGAAAATATTCTAATTAACAAAACATTTGGCCTATGAGTCAATGAACCTCTCACTTAAACCTACAAAAAATAATAAAATAAAAAGCCGAAATCTTAAAAAATTATTTCAATAGAAGGCCTAATATTAAGAGTTTAGTATAAGATTTTTGAGAGGGGACTTAGTACTTTAGTGACACCTCTACACGTGATTAACAAAATTTACTTAGGGAAAAAAGGTCCTATTTTCATATCTTTTTAAATTGTATTAATTTTACTTATTGACAAAGAGAAACTTATGTCTAACAAAAAAAAAAAGATAAAAGACTTTTAAAATAAATAATTATTTATATGTCAAGAAATAATAAATATAACAATTATTTTTATTATTTTTGAAAATACATCTTTGTTTACTAGTATTTTATCTTCTTTCTATGTCAATAGTTCACTTTAAGAATTTATCATCATGATACAATAAACACACTTCTTAAAAAATAAAAATACAAAATATTTTCACAAAATAATTGGTCTTATATTTTCAATGAAAACATGTTTAGCAAGAGTAAAATCAATTATAATACAAATTCAACATACCAAACGCACTTAATTTGAATAATTGAAAAACTTTTAACTAAGTTTGATACATTTGGTACAAAACCTATTATTCAGCAGGTAGAATACAATAAACCTATACAAGCTCAAATCCGATATAGGAATAATAGTAATAATATAATTATAAACAACATAATATGTAGGGACATTACTAATCCCTTGGGGTTGTGTCCCCCTAACTTAAATTCCTAATTAATCTGCAGGCTAAGCAGGTTGCAGTATGATACAACAGAAAAAGCTTATTTACATCTGAATCTTGAATGAAATGAATAATGAGATTAACCTTGACAGATCATTTTGCTCATTTTCACTTGCCGGGCTTTTATATCGTTACAGAGGCTTATTGAAAACAAGGCAGGCTGGACAGGAGAAGAAGATACATGACTCATATCAACCATCAATGTGCAAAAATCAGAACCCCCTTCAGCAGAGAGAGAATGGTGTGCAATGTATAATTTATCACTCGGTTGGGTGTACACTTACTTCACCAATATCAGCATTTATGCACCTTCCTCTCTTTCCCCGTTTTGTTCCTGGCTGTATAAAGCAGCCATCTGTTGTTGCAACTGTTAAAAGGGATAGCAAATTGTTCATTAGTTTGACCGAAACCTTTAGGGCCCTTTCATGGCCTTTAACTTGATAAGACAGTGATAGATACGACAGGTGGTGAGAGATAAGAGTATGTATGATATAAAATTATACAAAATTATTCTTATTAGTGTTAACCATTATCATAAATGCATAGTATAAATGCATAGTGGAGTATAAGTGACTTGAGACCCGATTATACAAAATTATTCTTATTAGTGTTAACCATTATCATAAATGCATAGTGGAGTATAAGTAATTTGAAAGTGATGTACATAGCATCATAAATGCATAATTAATATTACAATACAAATATATAGTGACACTTATTTTGAAACATTTTTCTTTGGGAAGAAATATTTAATTATTTTATTATATATTTGAGGTGTGCAAAATAATGTTATAGTAGAATATAAATCACATTCAAATGATAAAATTATCTATAACATAATTTTCTATATTTTTTTTAAATCAACTTTTAACTAATTTTTTGAACTTTATTAATTAAAAATTATATAAGAGCCATAACTTTATAAAGTTTTTGAAAAGTATTTAACACAAAAATGTATAAATGTAAAAAGGATGTAATGAATAATAAACTACAAATTTCAGCCTTAGCCTTGTGATAAAGTTTTAGCTGATAAGCTGATAGAATTGACACGTCATTTTGGTACCCCAAACAATTGATTTTAATATTGGATACAGTAATAGTTCATCCTATCATATCTGTCTTACCTTATCTACCAAAAATAGCCCATAAGGTTTCAACCTATAGTGTCCAAGTTGGACATCACAATCACATATATGTAATGCAAGCAAGAACCCAAAGACGCTGAAGAATAATTTATCAAGCATGATGATTAATTATAACTTGTACAGTAACTTACCTGCAGGTGTTTTAACTTCTCAGAGGTCAGTTCATCGGTCAAACTGATCATCCTGTTAACATAAGACAAAAGGCACATGTGATCTTTATGAAGTCAAAGAGAAAGGGTTACACAGAGTATTTTACAAACTGATATCTAACCGAGACTGAAGTTCTGAGATTTTGGCCAGCAGCAGTTGTTCTCTCTCTGAAGCTGTTGTGTCAACCTAAAAATTGTCCAGAAAGAAAAAAAATCAAACGCGTAAAAAATTGTGTTTCACTATGCACAGGGTGATGTCACCGCAACAGAGCTAACAAGATCTTGGCCAAATATTGACATACGCAGTAGTGAACAATAAAATTAAGCATACATGTGATGGGGCTAAATGAAATGAAAATTTGCTTACACTTCCATTCTCTAAATTGCGAGGTAATGGTGGCAACTTTCCGTTCTGAGAAGCTGAAAATATTAAAAACATTCATCATGTAAATCAATGCCATACAGAATGCCATACCTTCAAACATAATGGAAAATCCTTCACTTACCATCAATTGCCTCAGCAGTTTGCAAGCTAGTCAACATACTCACTATAAGATCCTGGAATGAAACAGAAATCTCCAATAAGATTATAAATTGGTAACGTTACATGATCAGTTTTTCAAAGGAAACACAAGCAAAATATATGCCATTTCTCAAACTTCAGTTTCCCCCACCTGTTGAATAGACGTCTGCTGGAAAAGATTGTGAAGGTGAGGCACCAGAATTGATGCAGGGATATTGATATTGGCTGAATCATTGGAAGACTGCCCAGTAGGCTGAAGAGAAAGCATCCATCAAAAGACATATAAGCATTATATATCGAGCAAATACAATAATCAGTGAAGCATCCTAGATACTCTTTAGCCAACCAAAGAAGCCAATATTTACAAAAAACTATATAAATAAGAAAGCTAGCTTTAGAATAAATGGTAAATGCACGAACCATTTGTTTGAAATCCAACATCCAATCACCAACACTGGCAGATTTCCTCAGTGGTGAGGAATCCTATATGTAATGTAATAGGAAGAGAATATCAAATGAGAGGGATAATGAACATAAACAATTGACAATAATCAATTAGACCATCAACCAACCTGTGGAGATCGACGAGAGACTGAACTTGCAGGAATATCCTGTGCAACAAATGAGGTCAGTTAAAAGTTGTAGATATTAAGGACAAATCAGTTATAGGAAAAAAACCATACCTTCACCAGATCTAAATTTTCTGATGTCACTGAAAACCGCCCTTTAATTTGCACTAGATTAGCCTTAGATTTATCATCTGAGGAATCTCTAAATCCTAACAAGAGTTGAGGGATAAAAATCAAAACCAATAGCTTAACAGGGCTGGTTCAAGAAATACCATAACTTGAAAACTGACATAGCTTACAACACAAATGATAATTGAAATACCTCCAGAGGATTTTATTGGAGCTGATAAACTATTTGCCGAAGCTCGATTAGGAAGCATTAATGGACCACTAAAGCTTGGAGCTCGTCGTATATCACGATTACCTTTCTCACCTAATAACTGATTTTCATTCTCAAACCTAAAAGTAGTAAAGCATTGCTAATTAAACTGGAACAAGGACAACTCAATCACTAATAAGTAAGAAGCATAAAGTGACAGACTGGAAAAAGGCACGCAATACAACATTGCGTTTTATTATTTTAACTTCAATTAAACTTGTTACATAGTATACTTATAAACAACTCAATAAAGATAAAAGGGAAGAAGCGGATTCTCTCAAAAACAAATCCTCGAGAAAGGTAGACTTCAAACTTACTAGAACTCAACAAAAAATAAAATAAACAATTGCTTGCCTTGCTTATAGATTATTAAATGTATTTTCGAAATTAATATCTACAATAACCACCATTAACCATTAAAATAATTAATACAATAACTTAATTGTTTTCTAGTTCCGCATTGTCAGCTGCAAATCGAAATGGAGAGTGTAGCCCCAGCCAAGCATATATATGTTTTGCAGTCTCATTCTCTTATTATTAAGGGTGTAAAAGAGTCGACTCAAGCCAAGTACTTGAAGCTCAAGCTTGACTTGAAAATAGGGGTGGGAATAGACCAAGTCAACCAACAGGTTATACGGCCTAGTCTACGTTAGGCTCAGGCCAGGGTAAGCTTTTTTCTAATAGACAAAGCCAATACTTCTTTAGAAACCTATTTGGCTAAAAGGTCAGGCTACAAGCCACTGAAAAGTCTTTTAGACCTATCAAGCCAGCCTACTTAACCAAATATAAATAATATTTTTTATTACTATTATTATTTTTTTTTTTAAACACTATTATTATATTAAATTTTGTATTTTGTGTTAAATCATAAATAAGTTAACTGTTTTTATCAATTTTTGACATATTTAAAGGTGTTATTATAATTTACAAATATAATTTAAATAGGATGTCATATAAAGTTAGATTCTCTAATAGGTCATGTTAGATCTCAAAATAGAAATTAATTTCATTGACCTACTTGAGAATTAGGTTTTGGTGCTTAATGACTTGAGAGATTAGCTCTCAGCATGATATTATTTATAATCAAAATTGTACAAGGAGAATCTCTTAATTAAGGAAATAAATCTTGACTAAATCCAACCTATATCAAACCTAATAAAAACAAAACATATCTTAATAATAATAAACTAAATCATTGCATATCTCAACACTCCCCCTCAAGCTGGAGCATACAGATTGTAGGCATCGAGCTTGTCACATATATAAGTTATCCTTGGTCCTTGAAGAGCCTTTGTGAAAATGTCTGCCAATTGATCATTAGAACCAACAAATGAAGTAGCAATCTCGCCGGACACAATCTTCTCACGAACAAAGTGACAATCAATCTCAATATGTTTAGTTCGCTCATGAAAGACTGGATTAGAAGCAATATGTAAGGCTGCTTGATTATCACATATGAGACTCATAGTGCCTATATTACAAAAGCGCAACTCTTGGAGAAGGTGTCTAAGCCATATGAGCTCCTGAGTAGTAAGTGCCATAGCTCGATATTCAGCCTTAGCACTAGATCTGGCAACAACATTCTGCTTCTTGCTTTTCCAGGAAATCAAATTACCACCAATAAGAACACAATACCCAGATGTGGACCGTCTATCGAAAGGACTTCCAGCCCAATCTACGTCTGTGTAAGCAACAATGTCTGAATTACCTCTATCTGTGTAAACAAGACCTTTTCCTGGAGCTCCTTTAATGTATCTCAAGATTCTAACCACAGCATTCCAATGACTATCACAGGGGGAATTCAAGAATTGACTCACCACACTCACAGCGTATGAAATATCTGGCCTCGTCATGGTCAAGTAATTCAACTTCCCAACTAACCTCCTATATCTTCCTGGATCTGGAAAGGACTCCCCCTCATCCGATAGGAGTTTGACATTTGGATCCATAGGAGTGGCAATTGGCTTGCAATCTAGCATACTGATTTCTTCCAAGATATCCAAAGCATACTTTCTCTGGGAAATAGCAATTCCTGCCTTAGATTGAGCTACCTCAATGCCAAGAAAATACCTCAGTCTACCTAGATCTTTGACCTGAAAGTGGTGGACTAAATGTTGTTTGAGTCTCACAATTCCATCACGATCATCACCTGTAATGACTATATCATCAACATAGACAACCAAGTAAATACACTTGTTCGAAGAGAATTTATAAAACACAGAGTGATCAGCTTGACTCCGGATCATGCCATACTGTTGAACAACACTACTAAACCTCCCAAACCATGCCCGAGGAGATTGTTTGAGACCATACAAAGCTTTATGAAGTCGACAGACATACCCACGACACTCCCCCTGAGCAACGAAACCAGGTGGTTGCTCGAGATAAACTTTTTCTTCTAAGTTTCCATGAAGGAATGCATTCTTTATGTCTAACTGATACAATGGCCAATGTCGCATAGCAGCCATAGAGAGAAAAAGACGAACCGAAGCCATTTTAGCCATAGGTGAGAAAGTATCACTGTAATCAAGACCAAAAACCTGAGTATAGCCCTTAGCCACTAGACGAGCTTTCAGACGATCAATATGTCCGTCTGGACCAACTTTGACTGTGTATACCCAACGACATCCAACAATAGATTTACCGGGAGGAGGTGGCACAAGAGTCCATGTTTGGTTAGATTTTAAAGCTGTCATCTCATCAATCATAGCCTGCCGCCAACCTGAATGAGAAAGAGCTTCGTGCGGAGACTTAGGAATAGTGATGGAAGAGATAGCAGATGCAAAGGTATAATGTGAAGGTGATAAACGGTGATAACTAAGAAAATTAGAAATGGGATAGGGATTACTGGTGGAACGTGTACCTTTACGTAGTGCAATAGGGAGGTCGTCGGACAAGGTAGACGGATCCGAAGTAGAAGAAGGGACCGGAAAGGAGATGAGTCACTTATATCTTGTGTAGGAAGTGGATCGGTAGGAGGGAGACGTGCACGTCGCTGATAAGTTTGCAAGAAAGGAGGCCTAGATGGATCTGGCTGGTCAATTATTGGCATGGACGGAGTTATCGGTACAAGGTAAGGGATAGGTAATACCTCAGAGATTGGCTCAGATTCAATGGGGGATGAGAAGAAAGGTGCATCCTCAAAGAATGTGACATCAGCAGACATGTAGAAGCGATGTGTGGAGGGACAATAGCATCGATATCCTTTCTGAAACCTTGAATAGCCGAGGAAAACACACTTAATTGCACGAGCATTCAACTTATCAAGTCCTGGAGTAAGATCATGAACAAAGCAAGTGGATCCAAAAACTCGAGGAGGGATACGGAACAATGGTTCATTGGGGACCAATATGGAATGGGGAACTTTGTCTTGGATAGCAGAAGATGGCATTCTATTAATCAAATATCCTGCAATGAGGACAGCATCGCCCCAAAACTTGAGAGGAACATTAGCATTGATTAGCAGCGTACGTGCTGTTTCAATTATATGACGATGCTTACGTTCAGCAATACCATTTTGTTGTGGGGTATGGGGACAAGATGACTGATGGATTATTCCATTTTCGACCATAAAAGAATTAAAAGATGACGAAAAATACTCTTTTGCATTATCACTGCGCAAAATGCGAATAGAACAACCAAATTGATTTTGAATTTCCTTAAAGAAATTGTGAAATATACTTAATATTTCTGATCTATCCTTAAGTAGGTAGATCCACGTACATCTAGAAAACTCATCAATAAAAGTGACAAAATACCTATGACCGACAACTGAAGTGACTCGACTTGGTCCCCATACATCAGAATGAACGACATCAAAAAGAGAGCGGGCTTGCGATTGAAGACTGCTGGGGAAGGAAGACCGGACGTGTTTCCCAAGCTGACAAGATTCACAATCTAAAGACTTCAAGTGAGACAAGTGAGGGACCATAACTTTGAACTTTTTGAGACTTGGATGACCTAACCGACGATGAAGAAGACTTGGGGACTCTGTAATAGAAGTGGAAGCAACAGTAGATGTAGACTGAAGGTAGTAAAGTCCTTGGGACTCATATCCTGTACCAATCATCTGCTTCGTACTCTGATCCTGTATAACAAAAGAATCAGGAGTAAAAGTTATAGAACAATTTAGACTACGAGTTAGACGACTAACAGAAATTAAATT
>JBBPBQ010020324.1:4030896-4082871 GCA_037974755.1 Cicer yamashitae
CATGATGTTATCTTCTGTCATCTGAAGGGTAGCTAAATTATGAATAACATTATAGAGACGTTGGATATCGTTCGAATAGACATTCTTAGCTTTCTCCCAAATATCATAGCAAGTGGTGTACGAGCGATAATGGACCAGCAAAGAGGGCTCAATTGTTTGCCACAAAAGAGAGACTAATTGACAATCAGCTTGCTCCCAATCTTCACGCAAATTTGTATTAATTTCTGAGGACTTCTTAGTGAGGTGATTTGAGAGCTTTTGTCCAAGAAACCACATCTTGACAGCAGCTGACCAATTTAAATAATTTTGACCATTAAGTTTCTCAGACGTTATAGAGGGATTGCCGGAGAAAACATATGTTACAAGGCTCTTAACGGAGGATTCAGATTTGTTGTTCTCCTTTTGCGAAAGATCTGAACTTGAACTCATCTTCAACAGACTAAAGAAGGCAGCAGAAATAAGAAGGCAGCAGACTAGAAGCCGTAAGAAGGAAGCCGTACAGGCAGCAAGAAACAGGAACAAGAAACAGGAACGCCGGCAGGAAGGACGCAGGAAGGCAGCAAGACACCATAGAGAAAGCACCAGAAATAGTGGGACCCACTGACCAAACTTGGTCAAAACAGGAAGGGCAGCAGCAGACGAGTTGAACGGGACTGAAAGCGACTTCGTCGGAGGTCTGGATGGTGGCGCGTGGCCTTCACGCGCCGGCGGAGCTTACAACTGCAGAAAACGCGCGTGGCAGCGTGTGAGAAGGCGGATGGCGGCGGTTCTCCGGTGAATGGCTGATCTGATTAAGGCGAGTCTGATGGTGGGGGTGGTGTGACCCGTCGGCCCGTGTGTGTAGGACAATTAACAGGGCAGCTGCGTATGTGACTGACGGCTAGGGTTTTTGAGACTTTGTGACTGTGACGGCTAGGGTTTTTGAGACTTTTGAGAGGCCCACTGATCGTGAGCTCTGATACCAACTTGAGAATTAGGTTTTGGTGCTTAATGACTTGAGAGATTAGCTCTCAGCATGATATTATTTATAATCAAAATTGTACAAGGAGAATCTCTTAATTAAGGAAATAAATCTTGACTAAATCCAACCTATATCAAACCTAATAAAAACAAAACATATCTTAATAATAATAAACTAAATCATTGCATATCTCAACAGACCTATTAGCTTGTTGGTCTATTTACGAAAGTCTACATGAGTGGTGTAGGCTTTCGCAACAAAAATGGTGAAGTAAGCTTTAAAACAGACTTTCAAGTCTTGCCAAGCTTTCAAAAAGGACGGGTCAGACCTTAAAAATGAGACAAGACAGGTAATCAACTAATAGGGACAGTATCACAAATCTCCCCAATGACCCAATCTTTTTAAAACAACATTTCAAGCCATCACAGAAATCTCCCTAATTAAATGGAGAAAATTAAAAGACTAACAATTTATCTTTCTTAATAATTGAAGGATAATTTTGAAAAGAAAATGTACAATATTGACAATTTAATACAAAAACTACTTTTCCAATTCTTGTCCTTTGGTCCATGGGGTCTTACATAAAGGGACGGAGGTAGAAATATATATATATATATCTGTTGACACCCGGTGCTAAAGTAAATTTCGACACCAAATCTTGTCCATTTATTTTTGTTGATCTTAAGCCTCATATTTATTCATTTAAAATATCACGTGATTATTACTTTCCTGAATAATGGCTTAACCTCTTTCTGCATTACACCCTTTCAAGTTTCATTGATTTTCAATATATCTCTTTGTTGCTCAGATTTTTTTGTTCCTTCTTGGAAATCGGTGTTCTCGTTCCAATTCCAAATGAAATCTAACACTGCGAAAAATGTTTGAGATTTGAGTTGTTCACCTATATTTATTAGTGATAGCTGGAAAACTTGTTTTAATAAAGGCTTCTTCCCCATTTCAGTTTTCACTATTATCATTTCAATTGTGGAATTGAAATTCGTACAAGGGTTCTAAGAGAAACTCTTTTGGAATTAGAGTAACACCTAACACACTCTGGGAGAATTAGAATTTATTTACTAAATTTAATTTCCAATTAAATGTTTGATGGTTTTTGTAACACTTCGAGTGACACACAAAATGGGTTTGATCTCCTTTTTGAGAATGGGGGTTTTAATTTGTATGAATGGGAAGGTGTTCAATGATGAAATTTTCTCATCTTAGTGCAAACAGAGGATGAAAACCAAATTAAACAACGGAAGGAAGAATGCCAAGAAGCTTGGGGAAGAGAGCTGTCAAAATGTGAGTCATTAGATCATCATAAATAAATGGACAAGATTCGGTGTCAAAATTAACTGACACCTGGTTTCAACAGTTAGGCTAATACAGAAATTAATATATTTAAACGTTACTTATATCCTTGATATATATAGAGCAATCGGTTTCCTTGATATTCCAAAAAGCATAGAAGGTTTATATTAAAATTTTAACTTATAATCCTTAACCCTATAGGACACAAGAAAAGGGAAAATTAGTTAGAGCATATAGCTAGAGGGATTTAGTTAGATGATATTGGTGTAAGGGTAGAGGTATCATTCAGATTTGTTAGCATTGAGTAAACTGCGGTGCAGAGAAGTGCGTTTTAGAGGAAGAGAAAGGGGGAGGGACAGAATTGATATTCTGCAAAGAGGGTTTGGTTCTTGACCAAATGGCCAGATCCAAATTTGTCTTAGTAATGAAACTTGTTAAGGTGGGGTAAATCGGAGCTTCTACCAACCAAGCTCATATTTGAACATGAATAATGCTAACAACACACTCTTTAACAAACATTTTTCAACATACACTCTTAGATTGGTTGAATTCCACATGGGTCTCACCAAATTTATATGGGACCCACATGATTTAGTGGGATCTATGTAAATTTTAACCAAACATAGGTAGTGTGTTAGAAAGTGTGTGATAGAGACCGTGTTGTTAGCACTCCTCTTTGAACATTATGGGATTGGGTCAAGCCCAAGCTGACAGAATAAAATAATCTCTTACTGTTCCTGGAGCAATGTAGACTAGAATAAACAGACATGGTTGATTATAGTTTCCTAGATTTCCAGTTTCCAAATTGCAACTTCGAGGACTAAGGTTGAATTTCAAGGGGACGGCATTGTAAGGACATAAGAGAATGGAAAATCAGTAAGTGCAGTTAGCTAGTTAGTTAGAGGGAATGAGTTTGCTAAATAAATAAATGGAAGGTGCAAGGATACAGCCATCAGTATCATTCAGATTTGTGCGCATTGAGTGAACTGAGAAAGGCTCTGCTGGGAGAGGAAACCCTTAGAGGAGAATCTATTCCTCCTATTTTAAATCATCCAATAAAATTGTTCCTTATCTTTGTTTATATTATACTAATTTTCCATTCTCTTCTCTAGATTCCTAACATAACCTTATTGTTTCTTTCCTCATTAACCATTCAAACATGGGGAAGACAATGCCTTTCCATCCTTCTCTTCCATTTTGTTCCACCCCTTTCCTTTCCATTCTCTATAACTTCAAAATATAACCCAAGAACAAAAAACAAAGATATGCTATGAAATATGCAATGTACCTTTCAAATAGACGCCCTCTTTCAGGTAAATAACTACCAAGCACTGCGCCAGGCATCAACGGCCCACTTTGGGTTTTACCAACTTTCATTGACTGAGTTTTAATCTTGCTTGTTCCCGTGTCCTTCTCTGAAGTAGATGGCGCTGCCTCAGCAATTGATCCATTTCTTTTATCACTCTGTTGTACATCATTACCACCTACTTGTAACGCGGACTCATCGTGTTGCAAGTTATCTGAATTCCTCCTGTCCACACTAAACTGGGAATCACTTGTATCCTGTCATTACAATTAACAAAGATTTTCATTGGTCATTTTTACAGTAAGAAATCACTAGACATGATTTGTTATAAGACACTGTGACACCTATGTAGCTAAAGAAAGTTTGAAACGGTTGAACCAACCTTGTTAGAGCTGAAGAACTTGTTTTCATCTTCTTCCTTTATCTCAGCAATATCATCATCATCCTGCACCTAGTAAGATCATAAGATGTTAGCTCTGACCGAACAAAGAGAAAACTAGCCAAGTATAAAAATCTGAAAACACAAGAATTCATACCAATGAAGCTTGAGCTTTCAAATCATCAATGTCGAAGTTCCACGCACTAACTCCTCGCTTATATTCACTCTAGAAAGGGAAATATATAAGTGGATTAGACTTCACTAGTTAAAAAACAAAAATATCGTTTTCACTTTTCTGCAAGAAAAACATACACTTCAATAGATGTTAACTGAAGCTTTAAAATCTCATGCTTTCAAAAGAAAGGTAATCTCTTTATCTCACTTGAAAACCAAAAACATTTTGAGAATTCGGATCAATTGCCTAAAATCTCTCCCCTTTGTATAGTAAAGACTAAGACTGTAGACTACTTGACAGTACTGTGATATCAATAAAAGATGCATTTTAGTTAAGAAAAGTACTTCATTGATTTGTTCATTAATTCTTTATAAGGTGTTTGGCGAAAAAATAATACGGCTTTTAAGTGAAAGCAGAAAAAAAAAACGTGTTAAAGTGAAGCAAAAATAATAACTGGATATTCTCCAAGGAAACAAAGAAGCAGAAAAAAAATATCAGATATTTTCTTTATAGAAATGCTCTTTGCGAAAACATTTACCAAAATAACAAACTTTTACCACAAGGCCATATAAGTGTGGAATCTTGGTTATTATAATTATTTATAAATTAAAAGCAGGTCCCGAAATTTCCAGCTTTTTCTTTTAGATCAAATTGACAATTAATTATATGAAAATCAAACAAAGGTCTACCATTTCAAGTACGTAATGCACTGTATCTAACAACCAGACTCGAATGAGCTCTACAATAAACTTCTCAAGTACAGAAGGAAACCAGTGTCAATAGAAATAAAAGTAAAATTACAAACTGGGCTTGTATCAACCCATACATGAAAATGCTTGCAGGAAACACCGATAACAATATAGCACATTTTATGACAGATAAAAATTGAATATAAGCTATACCTGAGATATTGCTTCTTGTTCTGCAGAAGGCATTCTCTTCAGTGCTAGTTGAGCAGCATCTTTAAGCTGCAAGATTTTAGTGAAGTCATGCAAACGTAACAGAACAAGAGAAATTACAAAACAGGCACTGAAGCACATATGAAATCAAACCTGGAGGGCTTTTACACGAGTCCAAAGAGGCGGTAAATCAGCAAATAATTTCTTCACAGAAAGCTCCGGAGGCTTAGCTTGTTTGAAGAAAGAGTGCTTGAGCAACTTATCCACAGACGGCCTCTTTGTTTGATCTTTTACCAGACACATAGCAACCATTTCCTTAAAAGACTGATCACAACTGGAAATACTTTAATTAGACTACTACTATTAAATTACTAATACTATTAATCCACTATAATTATTAATTCAGCACATCATAATTTCAGTATAGAAACAATATCCGTCGCTTTAAGTTGCAGTAGCAATTGCGTCGTTATTGTTGATATTGCAGATAATCGCATTCACAGTAATGATTGTTGTCATTATCCTTGATATCGCAGGTAATCGCATTCACAGTAGCGATTCTGTCGTTATCCCCGATATTGCAGATAATCGCAGTCAAATATGACAGATGCTTCCCCAATCACAATCACGGAATGTTTTACAAAACCTTGTCTATATCCAAATCCCTCTTCATTCTCATTATTTATTATATCCATAATTAAGGAACAAAATGAAACCAAAAATATATATACACACATAAGAAAGAAGCACCTTGGGTAACAACAGTGTAACGTGTAGGCAGAAAGAAAAGGCATACCTTCGAGAACTTTCTATCGCGATCGTAATCAAGTCCCGGAGGTGCATTCTGTATGGTCATGAGTAAAACCTATATCGATAACACAAACAATAGTAGTAAGTCAATCTCTCTCACCTCACCAGTAGTATTCTTTAAATTACATGATGAAAAGCCAGGTAAGACCTATACTTTAGATTGAAAGCCTATTTGGTGTCCGACGCGTGTCAATGCTTCAAAACTTGCACATAAAACTACATCCAATCATTTCCTTCTTCTTAATTATTATATATTATAACACATAATTCAATCATTTCATTCTTCTTAATTATTATATTATGAATGCCTACGTGTCAGTTTCGTGTCCATATCTATGTCAGTGCTTCATAGATGACAATAAGTTGAAATGAACAAGAAGCACATTATTTCCTTCATGCAAATCAAATCGCCAGATAAATAGACAGATAGATAGAAACCTTCATTGGAGGATACTTGGAGAAAGGTGCATGACCATGAGCCAACTCCAATGCAGTAATTCCAAAAGACCAAATATCAGCCTTGAAATTATAACCAGTACCAGGTTGCAGCACCTCCGGCGCCATCCTACAAAACCACAAAAAAAAATATAAAAATCAAAATCATATAATACACATAATTAATCAAATGAATAAATCAATTAATCATCGAAAACGAAGTAACTATTAATTACTACCAGCAAGGAGTACCAACGAAAGTGTTTCTAGAACGCTGACGATCACCAGTATCAAACATAGAAGCGGAAACACCAAAGTCACCAAGTTTGACTTCACCATTAGAATCAAGCAAAATATTACCAGCTTTAACATCACGATGAATGTGACCGTGTTGATGAAGATAATCCAAAGCCTTAAGAGTTTCCTTAAGAATCGATCCAATAGCATCTTCTTCAAATCCATCAGGATAAGCTGCTTTCATTAGATGCAAACAAGAACCCTGCGCCATGAAAGGCATAATCACCCAAAGTTTACGGTCTACAACGAATGAACAGTGAGATTTAACAACGTTACGGTGATCAATTAAACTCATGATCTGTGCTTCTTTTCGAATATCATCGAGATTTGAATTGCATCGATCTAGATCGAGAGATTTAACCGCTACTTCTTCGTTGTAAGGGAGATAGATTGCGTGAAAAACCGTTGCGCTTGCACCGTAACCTACTTCTTCTAGAAGCTTGTAATCGTTCGGATTCGCAGAGTAGTTTCTGCTTCCCGAACCCATTTTCGCTTCTCTTCTCTTCAGAAGTGCTTTTTCTGTTGTGTTGACTGTGGTCAATTTTTTTTTAGAATCAGAGAGAAAAATGGATTTCGATTTTACTCAGACTTAAGAAGACTCTAAAAAAACTCAGAATCTTTTTTTTCTTTTAAGGCTCTCGAACTCAGAATCAGACCAACCAATACTTGCTTTTTGGTAATGCTTACTATGCTTCTTCTGTTAATGTGTTTGTTACCCACTTCGTTTGTAGTCTTCGCTATTCTATCTATCGTCTACTACCCTCTATTAAATAAATAAATAAATCACTTCGTAATTGTAAGAAGATAATTTATTTATTAATTTTTTTTAGGTATTATTGTAATTTTGACTTGAAATTTTAATTTTTTTTTTTTACAGTAGACTGAAATTTATTGTTAATTATATATGAATAAATTTTTTATTTTTTAAAATTCTATGGGTGTTGTTGGTCTTTGTCTTTGGTAACGATAATGATGAAATCTTATTGGCAAAAATGTAGCATGAAGTGTGTCTAATAGTTTGATTGGTTTGAGAGAAATATAAAAGAGAGAGTTAGAGAAGAGAGAATAAGAGGAGAAATAGTAAACTTTTTTCTGCAATATGAAGGTCCACCCTAGACATAGGCTTAAAGTTGTGATGGACAACTTCATTATTTGAATTGGATTAAATCATTTCCAAAATAAAAATTGAATTGTACTAAATATGTTTTTAGTCGTATAAAATTTTATTTAATCAAAAAAAATTAATTGGATTAGTTTCTATAAGAAAAATATAATTTTTAGTTTATGCAATATATGTTTACAGTTTTTAATTTATATCGTTGAAAGTCTAATATATATTTTTGAATGAATTTTTATAAAAATATTTATAAAATTATAAAAAGTTGTTCACAAAAAATAGATTTTAAATTCAATTTTTATGTTAGTATTTTGTTACTTTTATCTTGAATTTTTCACATTTAAAAAACACATATTTAGTTACAAAAAATTAAATTTTTGTTAATTAATTTTTTATATGTTATAAACGTGCTAGTAAAAAATCATTCAAAAAATTTTAAATTGAGAGACAATTAAACGTATTTCGTTTTAGTATAAATTAAAACTGTTTGCTGAATAATTTTGTATAAATTAAAAATTGTATTTGATACAAAACACAAAAACTACCCCAAAATCTCTAAAGGAAATAACTTGATTGTTCTTAAATTTCAATAATTCTGATGAGCTCTCGTAAGACAGTTCATTTTATATTGTAAAAAAAATAATATTTGAATTCATAATTAAGCATTTTTTAGATTATATTTAAGATTCTTATTTTTTTATAAATATAACAAACAGCTATTTTTTTAAAAAGATATTATTTTATTTTAAAAATTATTGTTTCATTTCTTTCTTAAGAAAGTAGTAAGAAACTGGTTCGATCGCATCTCAGTCTAATTCTATTTTTCTTTGTGATATGTCTAAGAAAAATATTTATTATTAAGAAAAAATTGAAAAGAAACACATAAATCTTATCTAACAGCATCTAACTATTCTAAATAATAATCATTTATAACCTTTGTGTATGATTAGTTGAAGTTTGATTAATAAAAAAGTCGTATTTTTATGCATTTTCCCCTTTTTTTTTAATAATTTTTCGTATTAAATAACACTTATATATCTCTAATTCTATTTTATTTAACAAAAGTCCTACTTATATTAACCATATTCCTTTCCTAAAAAAACTATATATTATTTGTTTCGATATACAATAACTACTCCCTTGTGAATAAATTTTAAATAAAAATAATAACTGAAAAATTGTATTTTATCATAATTTAATATCAAATACATCAATTGTCAATTACAATATTTATTTAAATTCAATTACAAAGTAATATTCTATTCGGTCTCAAATATAAACAAAAATTAATAAATAAAAAAATTAATATTTTTTTTATAGAAAAATTAAATATATTTAATATACATTTTAAATCAAATACATAAAAAACATATAACTATATTTTATTTGTTTGAGATTAGATAGAGTATATTATTTTAGTAAAAAATAGTAATATTGTCGTTGAATTATTGTAGTACCTTTTTGAAATGATTTTTTTTGTTATAGGATTAGAGAGGGATAGGATATGTGTATCGTATAGTGTCTCGTTATCCTGTTCATCAAACTGGCCCTTAATTTTGATAAATTTGACAGAGTTAATTTTAACAAAACCTACTCTCTATCTTTTAAAATCAACATGAATTTAACAACAAAATATTTTTAAATGAATATTATTTTTTAATTTTCAAATTAATTTTAATTATTTTACTTATATTGTATCTTCCAATAATTATTATTATATGCACAAATATTAATTATATTTTACATTTATTATAGTGTAAAATAAAGTAATAATTAATAAGAGTAATTTAGCCAAACAACTATTTTCTTTTCTTTAATTTTTGTATTTTTTAATATTTGTACAAAAACTTTAAACAATTTTTATTTTGAAATTGAGAGAGTAGTAAAAATGAAAATTTATAGTTAATTTTAAAATTTATTTATAATGTATATTTTAAAATAATCTACGAGCAATCAATTCTAAAAACAAACTCGATTAACCTATTCACTTAAGTATTTTATAAGCCACATCATCTCCAACATCTTCTTTACATGTTAATTGAAAATATATGTTAGTGAGAAATAAATAACAACAAAAAATTAATATTAATAAATTATAAATTAATAATGATAAATAAAATTAAAATAATCATTAATTATATTGGATATCTAACTCTGAACCACACTATTGGAGTTTGACACGAATTTAAACTCCAAATTATTGCACCTCAACAAATGATATTTACGAAATTGTATTTTTCTATGTTGAAAATTTTCATTTAATTTTGTGACGTAGACTCATTGTTTTTATTTCTCAAATTATTAATATTATTAAATAAACTGACTTATATAAACAAAAATAAAATGGACATTAATTACATGAGATATATATTAACACAAGAAATTTGTGTATACTACACCTCAACGTAGTCATCGGATCAAACTCTTTAAACAAAAATCAAACAACTTATATTTTAATGGATCAAATTTAATTTAAAACAAATTAAAATTATTAGTATTTTTTCTAATAAGTTAGTGGTCCGATTTTTATCTAATCTATTTGATCTCATGATGATTGTAATGTTTTTTGCTGAATGATTATTATAATTTTTGTATCATATAGTTCCATAGCAATAAATTCAAATCCTAACATGCAATGTGCATTAAGTTGTTTATATGCTGTCAATTTTATTTTACATTATATAGATAATTTTATATCAAGATAAAATTTAACGAGTATATATGAAAAAGAATACTCCTTTTATCTCTTATAATAGGATATGCTTTTGAGATTTTTTTCCATCCATCAATATAAGATATTTTTTAAAATTCCACATGTATAAATGATTTCTCTCTTTTTTCTTTTTGGTAAAAAAGTATGAATAATTTCTTTACAAAATGCATATGTTTAATGTACCAATAAAAAATGTAAATTATTTTCTCTGTTATGATATTAATATTTTTGTTTTTGAATAAAATAGAAATTTTATGGAAAGACAAAGAGCCCAAATCCAACATGAGGGCACATTCATCCAAACGTCATTGGGCTTAGAAGTGGCCAAGTTAGAAAATGAGTGGGTGACTTTATTGTCATCTCTTCTAACAAAAGCTTGTGATTTGGTGCTGAAACTTCTTTCAACAATTGTGTCTCAAATGTTTTGAACTATTAAGAATTTGTTGTAGAAAACTAGTACTAGGTGAAGATCGCAAGAGTTCTTTTAGAAGTTAACTATTTTTGTTAGATCCAACCCGTCGATAGATCGCAAAAGATTTTATCAATGGTCGAAAGAACAAGCTATATCTATAAACCCATAAAAAAAATCATAAAAATAAATAAAAATAAAAGATAGATGGAGTAATTCACTTGAAAAATACATGCGGATTTAAATTTTTTTTCCCGTCAAATAAATCACAAGCGGAAGAAGGAAATGCAATCTGTAGCTTTAATTTCTTCTTCTATTTATTTTTCGTTTTCATTAGTCCTTTTTTACCATGATTGTCGATATGCATTAATAGTACGACAGATAATTTTAACCTGCCCATGCTATACCCTAAAGAAAAGTTGTCATATTATGGAACATTAAATAAATAGAAAATGAAGAAGTGAACTAGCTTCTTTATTTTTTGATTAAAAAGTGAACTAGCTTTTGCTTGTGCTGAATGAGTAAACTTGTATATACTTTTTTTGGTGACAAAGTACTTATATATATTTTTAGTTTATAAACATTTTAAATCTATTGACAGAAACGTTTTATTATGAAGAGATAAAAAAAAAAAATAAATAAAAAAAAAAAGAGAGGTATATACAGTTTCAAAATCACGAGAGTTTGACTGTTATGCAAAATTAACAAAATTATTTCAATTTTGCTATCTACATCTCTTGATTTGCTACCTACACCCCCATCAAATTTTTCACAAAATTAAAATATCCAAAATGTCATTTCTTAAATTTTATTGTCTCTTTCTCTCTTTATCATCATCACTCACCTCATAATATTTCACAATTATATCACATACTCATAAAAGTGATTTGATAGCATTAAAAAAAAAGTTATTTTACATACATTGTAAGTAAACTTAAATCACATACCCTTACGTATTTTGTGTTCAAGTAAATGTATGTAAACTGAGTTCATGTATATGTATATAAAATGAGTTCAAGTACGCGTAAAATTCTGTAGTGAGTAGAACAAATGCGTACTTGAACTCAGTTCACGTAAATGTATGTAAATTGAGTTCACGTACATGTACGTAAACTGAGATCAAGTACATGTAAAATTTTGCAGTAAGTAGGAGAAGTACGTACATGAACTCAGTTCACGTACATATAGGTAAACAGAGTTCACATACATGTAAAATTTTACAATGAGTAGTACGTGAATTGAGAACATGTATATGTACGTGAACTCAGTTCACATAGTGTGTGTAAATTCAGTTCAAACAGCAAAATGTTGAAGAAGAAAGTTTGAGTGGGAATGGGATAAGATGAAGATGAAAATGAAGGAAAATTATGGGTTTCACGATGAAAGAGAAAATGAGAAGAAAGGTTGGCAAATTTGATTTAATAATAAGGACAATTTAATCTTTTCAATAGTGACAAATGTTGTAACTAGTAAAACAAGAATATGAACAGTAAAATTGAAATTGTTTTTTAATCTTTTGAAAAAAGAAAAACTTTGGAAGAGATGGAGGGACCCAAAATAATCAAATCATTTCATGAAGAAATTAGGCTCATGAGAAAAATTGATGCAATAATAGAAAAGATAGACTAAAGAGTGAGTGAAGATGAGACGAGTTTATAGTTTTTTTTTTTGGCTAAAAAATAAATTGTTTGATAAGAGTGATCAAGTTGAATTTTGTAGTAGATTGATGGTCGAAACCAATTTGATCCTAATTTTTTTAAAATTATTTTTGGAAGGTTATACAAATCTTAGTAAATATTAGTATTTTTTATATATATATAAAGTAAATATTAGTAAGTTGTTATAAAATATAAATGGCAAATTGAGCCCATATATCTAATTTTTAAATGCAATAACAGTTGTTTGAGGTTTTTAGAGAGGCCTCAACTGGTTTATCTTTGGATTCAATTTGAAAGAGATAAAATTGATTTTAAAAATATTGTGTGTGTTTGGTTTCATTTTAAAGCATGGAAAATTGATTATAGAAGGTTAAAACTTATTTAAATATGGTTTGGTTGTTGATGAGTATAATTGATTTTGTTTACAGAAATAATTTTAATTAAAATTTGTACCTTAAGAAATATAATTTCAGAAATATCCTTTCTAAAGAATCCATTGGTATCAAATGAATTTATTTACTCCAAATTACACATAAAATAAAATTTTAAACAAGCGATCCAAATATATATATATCCAAACAAATCTAGTCTCAAAATATACCTCTAAAAATATGGTTGGTTAATTTTGTCAAAAAAGTTGTTAAGAACGTGAAAAAAATCTCTAAAGAAAATGTGGGGGTAGATTGTAGCCCACCATTGACATTTGAAACCCGTATGAACGTCCCATCTCAATCCTCCAAAAATATCTTTTGGGCGACTATTTCTATTATTATTACAATGTTAAATAATATATTAAATTAAAAAAATATTTTCGTTGGTTAGATCCAGTTTTTTTTTTTAATTATACAAATAGATTATTTGAATTCAATTCGCGTAATTTAAATAAATTTAATTTATTAGATACGTAAATTAAATTCACATAAATAATTTATTTAGATGCAATAAAAAAACAAGGGTGTGGGGGAAAAGTGAAAAAATATCATGTTGAATAGTATATGGAGTTGTTGTTCCTTCATCTCATGTGAGACTGACAATTTTTTTGGCAAGATTCATTGCATATATATCATCAAGTGGTCGAGTTCGTACAAACATACATATATAATTAAGTTTTATTTTATTTTATTATTTATACGACAAACTAGTTATCATCAATCAATTATTTTAAAGGAAAGAAATGCAAAATGATGGAAGTTGAAAGCCAAATAATTGATTCCACTTAATCACGAGTACTAAAAAGTCCAAGATGGCCGTGTTGTAAGTTGTACTTGAGAGGAAAAGACAATATTTTGGACATGCATTTTGTTTGTTTATATCCCTTAATTGTCTATCACACTATAGCACTAAGAGTTCTCCTACTCAAATTTGGAGGATCCATGATATCATCAAAATTACCTATAATCACAAAGGAGTGATAGGGTATTATAATATTCTTCTCATATATCAATATTTTGAAAGAAAAAAATGATGTTATTATTTGAACATTAAGAAGTTGCACAATTCTACACAAATAACATTACTTGAATTAAAATTTTTATAAGTACCAATTTATTGATGCTAATACAAATACAAAAGGTACTTCAATTTTTTTTAACAAGTATTATTTAAAAAAAATAAAAAAATACAAATTTAGTTCTTGACGGAATCATGCGGTCGTTGTGTTTCAAGAGACCCTCATTCGTACCAAATATTTTTTTTTTCGTAATTTAACGTAGAAGAAGACAACTAAGAGTTTTGTAAACTAGGCATGACAATTTAAAAAATATGGAAAAAAATTAGGTCTATTTTCTTAGTTACTTTCTATTCTATTTTTAATTTAAATTATATATAACCACTAATGATTTTCTGTAATCTCTACTTGTCAAAAAGTTTGTTATAACAAGACAAAATCATCAAATATTTTTTGATAATTGAAAACATTTCATTAATAAAAATCCAACAACTAGCAATAACTTGGACACATACTCTGTCCACCTTCTATAAGGAGTCGTAAAAGGGCACAATAGAGTTCATGAACATCTTAAAAATACACCAACAAACCTATTGAAACATTTGCTATGAAGAGTTTGATACACAAACCCAAGGTCACCTTTTCTTAACCACATCATAAGATAAAGATGAAACCATAAAGAAGATTAAACATCAATTAAGCCCAAAAAAGTAGCAAAGTCAGCACATAGAATTTAGGCCCAACTATCAACTAAAGATAAAAATATAACAAGACATATATAGACTATCAAAATACATATTCTTAGTTTTTCTTTTTCATATGTGTGACGATATGTCTCAATCATTAATAACTAGAATTAATTATTCTTTTTGAGTTTGTTACAACTGAATTTGGCCAATTCAGTTATGATAAGTTTGGTATAGTTAGTTAAGCTAATTTGTTTTAGGATACTATACATATTTGTACTTGTATTTATTGCAATTGTGTGAAAAGTGAGGTCTATGCAATCTCAAGTAAAGATTCATAGAAAATCAGAAAAATAGAGAGACTAAGGGTGACAAAAGATTGAGAGATTGTAAGTGAGAAATTTGTATTGTTGTCTTCTCAATAGTGATTAATACCAGGGTAGAAAAATACTTCAATTGTAAAGGTCTTAATCTTGTAAACTCCACACTTATAGTGAATTGATTTGCTCCCTTTGCCCGTGACGTAGGTCTCAAAATCTGCATTATTCTTTCTTTAAATTTATCTTGTAAACTCCACACTTATTCTTTCTTTAATTTCATTTACATTGTTTCTTTTTGTTTAAGTATCAAAATCTGCATTATAACCTTTCTGTTTTATTTACAGTTTCATTTCTATTGTTTTGCTATGATCTTTGTTGGTTAATTTCAATTGCAAACCCAACTATTGTTTTAACAATTGGCGTTGTCTATGGGAAAGGCAACCATGGCTGGAAGCACAAAGTTTTATATTGAAAATCTCTTTGGAAGATAAAGATGCATGTTGTTTTGGCACAACAAGATTTGGTGAATGCATTGAAAGGTGATTCAACTTTTCCTGCAACAATTACTACTCAAGAAAATGAAGAACTGATTGAAAAAGCAAAGAGTGCCATCATCTTGTGTCTTATAGACAAAGCTCTGAGGGAAGTTGCAAGAGAACCAACAGCAGCAGCCTTATGGCTTAAACTTGAGTCACTCTAGATGACTAAATTCGTTTCAAATAGACTCTTCTTGAAACATCAATTGTTCTCTTTTAAAATGGATGAGTAGAGACTTGGTATAAAACACATTGCTGATTTTAATAAGATACTTGATGATTTAGAAATTTTAGAAGTCAAGTTGGATAATGTAGACAAAGCTTTGATCTTTCTTAATGCTTTGCCAAGTTCATATGAACACTTCAAGGATGCTATCATGTTTGAAAGAGAACAAACAATTCCTCTTGAAGAAGTGTAGACCTATATCTGTACAAAAGAAAGTCATAAAAGACAAGAGATCAAGAATGAGAATCATGTTGAAAGTGTGAATGTTACCAGAGGAAGAACTGACAAGAAATGATCAAATGGAAAGAAGCATAGATCTAAGTCAAGAAATAAATCTAAAGGGAAGTATAAATGCTTCCATTGTCACAAGATATGACATTTGAAGAAAGACTACCTAGAAAGAAAATACTCAAGAAACTCTCAAGATTATGGAAATGTTGTACTTGTTGGTGCTAGTTATGAATCTGCAGATGCCTTAATGATTTCAAATTCAAAAGTTGAAAAGAATTGGGTATTGGACTTAGGATGTACTTTTCACATGTGTCCAAGAAAAGATTATTTTGAATCAATACATCTTTGTGAAGGTGGAATTGTTTTTCTTGGCAACACCAAACCATGCAAGGTACATGGCAAGGGATTTATCAGATTAATAATGTTCAATGGCAAAAAGGTCTTACTAAAAGATGTAAGGTACATACCTGAATTAAAAAGAAATTTAATTTATGTTGGCATGTTTGGTATATTAGGATATTCCACAAACATTAAGAATGATATAATGACTATTACTAATAAGGATGATATCATTATTAAAGGCATAAAGAGAAATGGCTTGTACGTTTTAGATGGTTCTACCATAATTGCACAAGCTTATGTTGCCAATTCCAGTTTGCATTCATCCACTAGAATATCATATGAGGTTAGGTCATATAAGTGAAAAGGGCTTAAATGAGTTATCACAACATAATTTTCTTAATGGTGACAAAATTGATAAATTGCAATTTTGTGATCATTGTATTCTAGAAAAGTCTAAGAAGGTTAGTTTTGGTGTTGGACAACACAATACCTCAAAACCTTTTGAATATGCTCATTTTGATTTTTGGGATCCTTCAAGAAAAAAACTCATGTTGGATGTTCTTATTTCCTAACTATCATTGATGACTATTCTAGGAAAGTATGAATTTATGTCATTAAAAACAAAAATAATACTTTTATAAAATTTAAAGAATGACATGTGCAAATTGGAACTCAAAAGGAATCTAAGTTGAAGTGTTTGAGAACAGACAATGGCATGGAGTATCTTTCAGAGCAATTTAATAAGTTTTGCAGGGATTTAAATATTTAAAGGCATAGAACAGTGGCAGGTACCCCTCAGTAAAATGGCATTGCTAAAAGGTTGAATAGAACAATTTTAGAAAAAGGTCAGATGTATGATTTTGAGTGCAGATCTTACTAAGACTTTTTGGGGTGAGGCTGCAATTACAACTGTGTACTTCATCAATAAGTGTCGTTCTTCACTTATTAGATTCAATATTTCAATTGAGATATGGAATGGAAAGCCAACTGACTACTCAAATATAACAATATTTGGCTCATTAGCATTTGTTCACACAAGGTAAGATAAGTTGGATCCTATAGCTATTTGATGTGCATTCATTGGATATCCTACTTGGGGTAAAAGGTTACAAGTTGTGGAGAATTAACCAAGGTGTGCCTAAGTGTATCATAACAAGGGATGTAGTGTTTGATGAACCCATAATGGACATGATTGACAAGGATCATCAACATGGCAAAACTTCAAGCAGCAATACTAAGAGTGTTCAAATTGAGGTGGATTCACTTGAAGATCAAGAGGTTAATCATGGAGATATGACTGATACAAGAAGACGATACTACAATAGAACCAGATTTGACCAATTACAACTGCGTAAGAGACAGAGAAAGAAGGGATATCAAGGCTCTAGTCATATATGGTCGAGCGTACTTAATTTGTTAAGCTCTAAGTGTTGCTAAAGATCTTCAAAGAGTTGAACCAAGCAATTACAAGGAAGCCATCAACATGGAAGACATAGAAGCCTAAATGACAACAATGAATGAAGAGATGCAATCACTTGAAAAGAATCATACCTGGATTTTGGTTGACATTCCTAAGAAACCAAGGGTAATTGGATCAAAATGGGTGTTCAAGTGAAAAGATGGCATTCAAGGACAATAAAAGACTAGATTTGAAGCAATGTTGGTTGTTAAAGGATTCTATCAGCTTGAAGGGATAGATTTCAATGAAGTCTTTGCACCTGTTGTGAAACATTGTTCTATCCCAATTTTTCTTTAAATTGTTACTCAACATGACTTGGAATGAGAGCAACTTGATGTCAAAACAACATTTCGTCATGGTGACCTTGAAGAAACTATATATATGCAACAACATGAAGGATTTGCTAAAGGTAGTAATAAGGTTTGTCTTCTTAAAAAATAATTGTATGGTCTAAAACAAAGTCATAGACAATGGTACATAAAATTTTATGATTTAATGATAAGGAATGTTTCCAAAGAAGCAGTTTTGATAGTTGTGTTTACATTCTTAGAGAAGAAAGTCAAGTTCTCACTTATCTCCTACTCTATGTGGATGATAACCTACTTGCAAGTTCAAATAAGGATATGATTAAAAAGCTCAAATCTAACCTTAGTAATGAGTTTGAGATGAAAGAACTTGGGGAGGCCAGGAGGATCTTAGGTATGGACATAAAAAGGAACATAATGAAGTGATAATTGTTCATATCTCAAATTGCCTACTTGAAGAAGGTTGTCACTAAATTCAGAATGCATGAGTCAATACATGTTACTACTCCTTTTAGACAAAATTTCAATTTGTCTATGTAGGATTCTTCTAAGACTGATAAGGAAAGAAAAATGATCAAAACCATTCCTTATGTTAGTTGTGTTGGTAGCATTATGTATAATATGATTTGTCCCATGCTAGATTTTGACTTATGTTGTGAATTTTGTTAGCAGATTTATGGCTGATCCAGGGCCATTGCATTGGTCTGCACTCAAATGGATTATGAGATACTTGAATGGCTCATTGTCAACGGGTTTTAAGTTCAAGAAAACCCATTATGACAAGGAATCAAGCAGGGGATATGTGGAATCAGATTATGCAATAAGCATGGATACTAGGGATGGCAAAACGAGTTGGACCCGTCGGGGCGTCCCGTTTAGGCCGTCGTTTTTGACGGGGAGAGTTTAGATTTTCAACCCGCCACCACTAGTTGGATTGCCCTTCGTAACCCGCCAAAAAAATGGGGCAGAGCAGGTTTGCTCGTCGGGTTCTAAATAAAAACACATTTTTTAAAATCAAAAGTCTTAGCAAATTTTAAAAAATTTCTCTTATTTTTTGTCCAACTCAATTAACCTAATTAGTATTTAATTTTAGGGTTAGAATAAATATTAATATTTTCTATGTTGTTTGGCGAATAATTACTTACCAATTCACAAAATATATTAGAGGACTTTGTTAAGGTTTTAAGGTTTCATGATTTAAGCTTCATGTTTATAATAGTTTGTCAATCGGTATAGTCGGGTCATTAACTTTTTATGACATATTCTATAGTTTTGGATGATGAATCATGAATATTTAAGGAATAATTTATATATTTTTGTTTGACTCATTAATTTTAAATTTTGATTTCATTGAATGATCTTTAATTTTATTCTATTTACACAATTTCTTATAATTTTTATCAATTTATCAATAAATAAAAAAGTTAACGGGGCGGCTGCCAACACACTATCCCAACTTGTAAAGGAGCAGGGTAGGATTTTCAACTCATTATTACTATTTGGCCTTCTCCACCCTATCATTTTTAGACAGGTCCATGACAGGGTAGGGCGGGTTGACCTGTTTTGTCATCCCTAATTGATACTAGAAAATCAATTTCTTGTTATATTTTCACTTTATATGGAACAACTGTGAGTTGGAGAGCAATTCTTCAGTGTGTGGTAGCTCTTTCTACAACTCAAGTTGAATTCATTGCTCTTACTGGAGGTGTTAAAGAAGCTATATGAATGAAATGTCTGATATGTGAACTATGGATAAATCAATATTGTGTTTTAATCATTTGTGATAGTCAAAGGGTTATTCACTTATCCAAGCATCAAGTGTATCATGAAAAGTCTAAACACATTGATGTCAAGCTTCGCTTCTTAAGGGATGTGGTTGAGTCAAAGAAAGTTTTGGTTGAAAAGACCGCAACCGAGGAAAATCCTATTGATATCTTCACAAAGTTACTTCACAAGCTAAGTTCAAGCATTGCTTGGACTTAGTTGGTTTTTGTGAAGAGTAAACCTTTGGTTGGGGAGCAAAGGCTACGAAAGGCGTATTCTAATATTGAGTCAAGGTGGAGAATTGTGAAGATATGCCTCAATGATCAACAATCACCAGTGGAGGGACTTCTTAGGAGCACACAGATGCCACGACATCCTCTATATTTTTTATATGGAAATAATAGTTATAAATTATTAAAATATCCCCTAACTTTTGGGTTAAGAGCAACTCATTTCATTTGCCTCTGCCTTTCTCCCTCTCCGTATTTCTCCCTCTTTTCTCTCAATTCTATGCTTAAACTATTCTCCCTCTCTTATCTGGCTCCCTGACTTTCTTTCGTCTCCCCCTCTCAGCCATCTCGTTTGCGGCCTCCACATGGCGTCGTTGTCTTCCACGACACTCATCTCTCCCTCTCAGCCCCTTCTCTACGACCTCCACATGACACATCAGTTTCTCACTCAAACTATCTCTTCTTGCATCTCCATTATGTGGTTTCCCTCCTCTACGACCAGCGTCGCCTCTTGATCTTGGTCCTCGTACTATCTCAATCTACTTCTTATATTTTTCAGGTTCTTACTCTTTTCCTCTTCTACTATTTGTTAATTTTGAATTTTTTTAGTTTAAAGTTGTGAAGTAGTAGTAGTGTGTGAATTTTATTTGTGACTTTGTGAATTGCGAATAATTTTAGTGTGGGAGTTGGGATTGTGAACTTTAGTATATAAATTTTGACTTTGTGATTGTGAATTGTTTACTATTTTTCGGATTAGTGTAGTGTGGATGTGGGATTATGAATTTGTGAACTGTTTTACTTTGTGAATGTGAGTTGTAACATTGAGAACTGTGAAATATTTGTCTGAATGCGTTGAGTAATTAATTTGTGTATTTTTTTAGTTTTAGGAGTGGTACAATGTTTAAACATAAGAAAATTGATGCATTTTTCAAAAAGAAGGTTTTCGACAAAAATGGAAATTGTAAAGCGGATACATTTTATTTGATTGAATTGTGTGAAGCTCTAAAAACTTGTGTAAATTGTGAAAATTGTAAAACTTGTGTGAATTGGAGCTCTAACTTTTCCAACTTGTTGACTATGTACGAATTGTGTGAAGCTCTAAAAAACTATATGACTTTTATGAATTTCAATTATAATATTTTATTTAATACTTGTCGCTCCCCCCAATATTTTGTGCAAGATCCGCCACTGACAACAACTAGAGTTAGTTATTCTTTTTGAGTTTGTTAAAACTGAATTTGGCCAATTCGATTATGATAAGTTTGTCATAGTTAGTTAAACTAACTTGTTCTAGGATACTATACATGGTTGTACTTGAATTTGTTGCTAGTGTGAAAAGTGATGTCTGTACAATCTTAGGTAAAGATTCATAAAAAATAAAAATAAAAATAGAGACTAAGGGTGAGAGAAGATTGAGAGATTGTAAGTGGAAAATTTGTATTGTTGTCTTCTCAATAGTGATTGATACAAAAGTAAAAACACACTTTAATTGTAAAGGCCTTAATCTTGTAAACTCCATACTCATAGTTAATTGCTTTGCTTCATTTACTCGTGACGTATGTCTCAAGTAATTGAAGTTGAACACATATTTTGGTGTTATTCTTTCTTTAATTTCATTTACATTGTTTTTTTTTTTTAAGTATCAAAATATGCATTTTAGCATTTACATTTTATTTAGAGTTTCATTGCTATTGTTTTGTTATGATTTTTGTTGGTTAGTTTCAATTGCAAAACCAACTATTGTTAACAATACGTTAATAACAAAGTGGCTCATTTCCTTGCCAAACATGTTTTGAACAATACTGATGGAAAGTGGTTCGATAATGCCTCCAATTTCCTTATTCTTGTAATTGTTTTGGATTAGGGCCCTATTGAGCCTTAGTTCATTTTTATCAATATATTAAGGTAATTCATAAAAATAAAATAAAAACTAGCACGGACTAACTTATAAAGAAAAGCTTTAATTCGATTTGGCCCATTCCAAAGTCCAAACTTTATCAAAATGATTAATGATAGATTGACATGATATATATAATTCGGAAGATGGTATATACTCCATGTTATTGACCAAAAAAATAAGTATATGTCCTATGAGTATTTAATTTAGAATATAAAAATATTTATTTTTCGTACGGCAATAAAAATTATAAATTATCATTAAATTTTAATTTAACTAATTAAATAATGATATTATTAAGTTGGACAATATATTTTGAATTTAAATTTAAAATTTTACAGTTGTGTAAATTTTTGATATTATTTAATATCACATCTATAGACAAAATTTTTTTATAAAATTGAGTGGGAAGTTAAATAAATCTACGAGAAAACATGAAATTAGTCTTTAATTAGATAACTTTTATGTTTCTTTATAAAATTTAATTAGATAACTTTGTTATATATATACTATTTTATTTTACAAATTAATAATCAATATTGTTAGTATTAATAGTCAATGATATATTAAAAATAATTTTTAAAAAACACTTTTCAAAAATGTTTTACTTTTATTAACGTGACACTCAATATTTTTCTTGACTTGTGTGATACTCAATATATGAGAAGGTGAAAGTGTATTACTACAATGATCCGGGTCAATATCCAAAAAAATTAAAGGAGTGGTGCTTATCTTTTCTGAATTTTGGGTTTTCCTATCACAAATGGATGATGCTTATCTTAAGTTACTCCTTTCAGATTAAATTATAAGTAAAATTAGCTTTATTTTTTTTAATGAATTGTAAACAAAAATTAATTACCATGGTTTTATATATAAGATAAAGTTTGGTCAACAAAAATTGATGTATTTGATTTAAAAAATTTAAATCAAATATATCAATTTTTGTTGATATAAATTTTTCTTATATATAAAACTGAAAATAGTATTATTTAACGCAGTTTCTCTTGAATTTCTCTTGAAATTTCACAAATTAAATGTGATGAATTATATTTTTTTTAATACTAATATGTATAATTTAGTCAATCTTAATTGTATTTCATTATAGAGGATTTATCATTTATCATCCTCTAATTATTGAAGTTCAAATAGTCATTCTATCAAGATGTCTTGATTTTACAGCCCTTGATTTATGTGTGCATGACCAAATACTACTCCATCTTCATATATAAGAAAATATTTGGAGTTTCATTAGTTTTAATTATAAGAAAAATCATACATTTATTTGGACCATATAAGGGAGTCTTATCATTTTTCAAGATCATTTAATCTAAGGGTACATTAGAATAAAATGGGAAAATTATTGCATTAAATTATTTAATTGATTTTGGTGATTTTTCTTTCTTCTTCTTCTTTTTATAAATAAGATAAGAGGTCGTATATCATATTTTATGATAGCACAATTAACTAATTTTATTAAAAATAAAAGGTTGAATGTATATTGTGACATCAATAAAAAGTTATGAGTAAAAATTGTATGTGATTATTTAAAATAATTCAGTTATTTGATTGAATGAAAATGATAATCTATATATAAGGGGATATAATTATTTTTGGTGTAACCTATATTTTGATTCTAAATTATCTTTCTCTTCTCTCAACTCCTTTATTTTTCTTAAAAAACTACTTTATCTCTTCTTACTTTTTTATAGTGTATACTACATTATTAATAAATATATACAAATCGTATATAATATAATCAAAATTATACAAATAAACAAAGTAAAGTACGTATACATAAGAGTGATCGTCTCCACGCTAACTATAAATAAAATAATTGATAAAATTGAAAGAAAAGGACTACATTAAAATCTGGTATCCCTTTAAATGATAGATCATAAGTATATACATAATTTTAATAATTTGATTATATAAAAATATAAAATTGTAAATATAATATTTTATTCAAAGATAAACTTGAAAGAAAAATACACACAAAAACTTAATATCTCCTTAATTAGTATAGATAATATTTAAAAAGTAATATTATACTCAATATGATAAAATGGAAAAATATGATTAAACATTAAAATTTAAGAACCTCGATTTATTTAATTTAAAAACTTGTGATCTTCTATTTTTCCAATTGATGCAAGAAATAAACACAAATTTTGTGGGGTGTTTAAAAATAATAAAAGGAATTAGTCAAGTTATATAACTTAAATGAATAATAAGATTCATTAAAAAATCTAACCAGTCAAGAGAATCATAGTTTATATTTTGACTAAAACAATCTTCAACTTAACCAGTCAACTTTTATTTTCCTGAGAATTTAGGGGATAAGAAAAAAAAAAAGGAATCAATGTCAAAATCAGTATCGGTTAGGAAAAGTCTACAGCACAGGCACATGTCGTCCACACGCCATGGTTTTGTCACTAGGAATTTTGTGGTACGTGTCACTTCATTATGACCAATTGGTCATGGTGGGGTCCATTAGCCATTACATAATAACCAGTGATCAAATATCATCACAAATAATTGCATTGATGCAAAGATGAAAAAGACAAATTGAACCTTCCCTTCTTATGTTCTTGAATTTAGACACCGAATTTATGCGTGATGTGAAGTGTGTGGTAACTTCAATTTCAAACCTATCTCTATCTTCTATAGTGCTCCATATTCTGTGGTCCTCATGACCATCATCATCTTAAAATGGTGTATATAAAATTTTACCATATTAAATGATACATAATTTTTTTTAAGCTAAAAGTTTATTAAAAATTAAAGAAAAACAACTGAGAGGACACAAAGCTAACATATGAAAGATATTACATGATACAAAATTACAAATACATATATACATTAACTATAAAGTACTAGCATGATACTTGGAATAATCGTTAATTTGGTAATATATATTTTGTATATATCAAGATATGTATATATCAATAATGAAATCGGTTGACAAAAGAAAAGGCATAGATACAAGTTTATCTCTACTTTCCCATATTTTCCAAACTTATGCTGATTGTTGAGGAACCAACTCATCCACTAGTTGCCTAACCATTTCAATGCCTAGATATCACGCTTAATTTCTTTGGATGATGAAAAAAAAAACAATTTTTAAACAAAAAATATGGAGATTTTATATTTGTATCATTTGAGTAGATCACAAATAATGAAAGGGGAAAATAGAGTTAATATAGAGAAATTTAATTTGATCTCAAGTTTTCTATTATTATAACTGATAAGACCAAATAGAGTTAATTCAATTGAATTGTAGAGATCAAAATTCAAATATTATAATACTCGAATAACTAAGAGTCCAAATAATTAAGCTACAAAAAAGACTACAATTTCTCTTTACTTAGTCAAATGAATAAAAAGTAAATAGAAAAATATAAATAATGAATGAAATTATTAAAATTGCATTTATGCTTCATTTAACCTCGATACATAAAACAAATTTTTAGTTGCGTGAGATTTAATGTGTGAAACTGTCGAAATTTGTATTGTATATACAAAGTCGTTGAATCGTATATTGACCGACCGTCATTAATGGTAGATTTGCAAATACAGTGAATCCATAAGAACTTTTAAGAGGTAAGATTGTTACAACTTACAACAACTTCTTACAAGGAATTTGGAATAGTCGACTAGTCAATCAATCTACTATAAATATAAGATGTGTAACACGGAAAATTACATTAGTGTTCTCTCTAATTTTAACGTAAAAAATAAATAACTGCAAAAATTGCAGAAATATTGTTTATGAGCTGCAAAAGTTGTATTTAAATTACTTTTTTAATAGTACATTAGTTTTGTTTCACTTATCTACGGAGAAGGAAAACTATACTATTAATGCATAAAAAAAGGAAATATAGAAAAATATATAAAACAAATATTTGTTAGTGATATAAAAGATACAAAAGAAATATTCGTAACGGTTAAATATTAAAAATATAATATTTTTTTATCATTGATAAATTAAAAAAACACAATATAAATATTTGTTATTGATACATAAAAAAATATTTGTCACTAATACATAAAATAACACAGAATAAATATTTGTAACTGATAAATATATAAAAAAAAAGTGACATTTCTATCACTTATGAATATAAAAAAAACAGTAAACAAATATTTATCACTCATACAAACAAAAAATACATAAAGAAATATTTGTCAATAATAGATCAAAACAAATAAATATATTTTAAAATGAATAAAAATCATATATGCTTAATTCCTTTCCTTTTCTTAGTAAAAACACTATAACTGATCCATTCCATTTACTCCTATTTTTTCTATCGAACGAGCACACCTTTACCCTTCTCTCATGCTTAATGTTGTTGTTTAGGTAGTGTGTGGGTAGAATTGTTTTGGTAGGAAGTATCGTTTAGGTAGTACGTGGGTAGAATTGTTTTGGCGAGAAGAAAAGCGGATAAGGTAATAATTTTTCTCCTACGTGTTAGGTGTAAATTGTTGTTTATATACGATTTAAAACTTGTGTGTTCTAATATTCTAATTGAAATATAATATACAATGTTATATTGTTAACAAAACAATAGATATTTTTTATTTGTTTTATGAGTGTTGACAAAGAAATAAAATTTGTATGGATGAGTATAGATTAGTCGTATAATTGTTATATGACATGATTGTGAGAATTATGATTGAATTTATGAAAGTAGTTAAATTTTATATAAAAAAATATTTATGTTAAAAAAACGAATAATTATTAATCGTGACAAGTTTGTGAAAATCAAATTATATATGATAATTGTGGTTTATGTAATTTGATATATGTTAATCGGTTGTGATGAATTCCGATTAAATCTGACATGACATAAATATTAATATATGTGTTGATTAATATAAATATTGTGGTGTATGTGATTGTAATTTTGGGTTGTGTGAAAGGTGTATTTTACGAGTAGAATTGTGGTTGATGTGTTATCATTGTCGAAATGTACATTTGAGTCTAATATATGGAGGTGACATATTATTTATACATTTTTTCTTGTTACATGAATCAACCTATCTGAATGACATTCATCCTGTAGATGCATATGTAGGACCTCCTTAGTTGTGTTAATTAATTCCTCATTGATATGAGAGGTAACTATTACTTGGACTTTTGTGGTAGGGACCTTCATAACGGTGTTGAATTTAATTATCCATTGATATGAGAGTCTTGCATAAAACATGCATACAAACATATAAATATGATAATTTTTGGTGATATATAATTGTAATTGTATTTTCTATGTCTTCCTATGTGGTTATTACTATTTGCAAGTTCTGCCTAAGTGTAATTATATTTTTTGATGTTTTTGTGCGATTATTTTATTGAAAAATTTATGTATGAATGTGATTATATTTTTTATGTTCTTAATTATGGTGATTTTTATTTGCATGTTCTTAGTTTAATATGAAAAATTTATAAGTCGTATTTGAACGACGTTTCCATGTTCAACTCACTACAATTTGTTATAGAACTAACCTTTATAAATATTTTTATATATGAATGTGATTATATTTCTTATGTTCTTAATTATGGTGATTTCTATTTGCATGTTCTTATTTTAATATGAAAAATTTATAAGTCATATTTGAGCAATGTTTCCATGGTCAACTCACTACAATTTGTCATAGAACTAACCCTTATAAATATTTTTAGGGACCAACGACTCTGAAGAGCCTTGAATTTGATTGTAGTGTTTAATGTGCGTTGTTGATGACTCTTGAAAATTTAGTTTGCTCTGTTATCTTTTAAAAGTTTTTAACACTTATTTAGTTTTTAGTTTGGACATGGAGTCCTAACTTATTTTTACTATATTATAATATATTTTAATTATGAATTCAATTATGACTTTTTATTTAATTAACTTAGAGACAAGATCATTATATACTTGCTAGAATTTTTACAACATAGCAACAATCTCAGACTACTAAGTTAACACCTTGAAAACTCGGGGCATGATACATATAAAAATACATGAGAAATATTTATTTCATGTGACATATTTATGTCACTGATAAATATAAATAAAAAACATAAAACAGGAGAAATAATTGCCATTGATACTTAAAAAAAAATATAGGGTAAATACTTGTAACTAGTAAATATAAAAAAAAATATGACACATTTTTTCACTGATAAGTATACAAAAAAAAAAAAAATAAATATTTGTCATTAATACAGAAAAAACATGGGATAAATTTTTGTCATTGATACATAAAAAGCACGGGAGAAACACGAAAGAAATATTTGTAACAGATAAATATAAAAAAGCATGTGACATATTTTTATCACTGATAAATATAAAAAATTGATGTAAATATTTGTCACTGATACATAAAAAAAAATATAAAAAACTTTAAATATATGTTTGGTCCATGTAAGTTAATGTTTTTATGAATTTTCATCTTTGTAATTTTTTTGGTTTCAAATTTAACTATATAAGTTCAATTTTGTTTAAAAACTGTTAAAAAAAGCTGACATGAAAAATGGAGCAAACGGAGAAGTGACGAAAATTAAAAAAAAAAAAAACGTAAACATTTATTTTGGTCTTAAAAAAGAACGTAAATTTACATGAACAAAAATCAAATGAAAGCATATATGTTTGAATCAAATGAAAGCATATATGTTTGGTATATGTAAATTTGCGTTTTTTTTATTGTTGTCAATGTAAGTTCCCACTTTTTATTTTCATTTTTTCTTCTTTTGTCATGTCATTTTTTTTAACTATGACTAACAACAAGAATGATTTTCAAACAAAATTCAACTTACATGATTAAATTTGAAGAAAAAAAATTACAGGAGTGGAAATAAAAAAGTGCTAACTTATCAGGATCAAACCTATTGTCACTGATACTTGAAAAGATACTGGACACATATTAAAAAAATGAGACAAATATTTATAGCTGATGCATTTAAAACACGAGACAAGTACTTATCACATATAATTAAAAAATGATAAGAAAAATATTTTTCACTAATACATAATAAAATACAGAACAAATATTTACCATTTATAAATATTAAAAAAACACATAATACATATTTGTCATAGATAAATATTAAAAAAATACGAGACAAATATTTATCACTAATAAATACAAAAATACGAGGATTATGTCGTTGTTTCCCACTTATTATAAATTTTAATTTTATTTGGTCATTATTAATTATAATAATGTAAATCATTTATCTATAATATAAATAAGAGATTGTTTTTTACTAATTTTCTTTAATTATCATCTGAGAGAAAAGTATAATAACGATGCAGTAATTTTACTAGTGGATTTTAAAAAAAGCTAGTTTTACGGTTGTTACAAATGATAGTTAAACTCATTATGTTTTATTTCATAAAAAAAATACATTTAATCTAAAGTTTGGTTTAATGATAACAAAAATAGATATTAAATGCGTAGACTATGGATAAAGGTAAATATAAATTTATTTATAAATATTACGTCAATTATAAGATTTTCTCTACTTTATGTTGGAGAATGTTGTCTATCAACTCCACCAAGCACTCCATGAAGCACAAATACTCACAAACTCCATAAACCCTTCATATAACACCAACTATAACGAACCACTATATATCACAATGTTTGAACCTAAAATATATGCAACAAATAATTAGAAAATAATCATGAAATAAAGATGTCTGAAGACACACTATTTTTTAAAAATGTAATCTTTTAAAATGAAAATCTCTCATGATTCAATATACTATTTCTAAAAAACTCGGATAATAGAGAAAGTAAACGTGATTTGTTTATGAAGGACTATAATATATAAAACACGGCCACAATCCGTCTTCCAAAATGAAAAATCTGGTCAATAGTATACACTACTAGTTACTTTTAATTAATGTTTGAGAAAAAACTAAATACAATAAATGGCTTTGAAATAAAATGAATACATCCAAACGGTCACAAAATTAAAGACAATGATGGTCATTTAGTAGTAAACGTAAACACTTATAAAATAGTAATCATTCGATGTTTATATTGTTCATATGTTTTCAAATAAAACAATTTCAATAAATATATATTATTCTATTTTATTTAAAATTATTTTTAAAATACTTTTGAAATATTAACACTTTAGACTGGAACACTATCTTCAACCTAAATTTTCATTATTAAAAAAAATACATTTACTAATCAACTCCCAATTGTAATGCTTATTTTCTTATCAACTCCCAATTGTTATGATATATCTAACCAATTGTTATGATGAATTTAATTTAATTGAATAATGTTAGTAACATATTCAATAATATATTAGGCAAACAGATAAAACTCCGTAAAAAAAATAAAATTATGTTCGTCTTTAATATTTGACTAATTTTTGGATTGGTCTTTTAAATTTGTTTTTTCGAATTGACACTTTTTATTATATTTAATGTGCACAATTGATCTTTAAGTCATATTAAATTACATATATAGTCTCTTAAATTTAATTATTTTCTCAAAATATTATCATAAAATATTAAAATTTAATTCAAACAGAAAAATTGACTATCCAAACTATTTTGAATGTGAAGGAAGTTAATGACATTATTTATGTGGATAAATCTTTATTATCAAGTTTTTAGAAGTTATACATATATCTAAATAATTGTAGAGAAAATCAAGAAAAATATATATTTTATAAAATTTAATGAAGATTTTCTAATATTCATATACTTTCAATTACATTAGTTATTGTTGAAAATGAAATAAAAAATTATTAGTATATATAAAATATAACTTAAATGACAAATTTAAAAAAATATTTAAAATATCAATTTAAAAATGAGTCAAATATAAACCAATGCAGGTATAATTTTTCTTGCAAAAATCTATGCTGATGCAATCATGCAATGGTACCTTTTCATAGATCAAATTGGATATTTATTCGTTAAAAAAGTTAGACAACCTTTTCTTTTCACACCTCTTGCTTATTCTACTTTCGCCGTTGCAATTGCAAGTGCATCAAATTCATTAGCTGTGCGTGTGTCTGTTTATGTATATAATTCTGATTCTCAACTCAATTTATAGAATTTACTTTTATTGAGACATGTAATGTTCATCCAAAAGAACATTATAATATTTCAAATTGCTATACCTGCCGTAACTGTGCAGTCCTGTAGGATTAGTCCTTAATTATAAATTAATACATATCAAGAACACTTAAGATAAGATGATACAAGTGTCTCAAGTTGAAATCTAAAAATGCAACAACATTATAAAAATTATATATAACGTTCTATGATTAACTATTCGATTCAATAATTAAATAGTTATAACTTTTGAATAGATAAGTAGTTAATGAACTTCAGTTAAAGAAAAATAATTTAAAAGAACTCGAGTTTAAATCTAAGCTGTAATTTCTTAGTTAGATTTTACTTATTTATCGACTGAACTCTAAATTATTAAGGCATTATTCCCTTAAAAATTAAAAGGTTAAAGAAAGTTAGATCTTTTATAGTTGGTGTAATTAGTTTAATGTAATGAAATGAATATTTGATTTGAGATTTGTTGTTGAAATTTAGGGAATGGATCTTTTCACGAATTTAATTATTATTTGATAAGGATGGACATTATGTTAGTTGCCATTTTATTTGATACTACTTTCTCATAAGCTTCAAATTTTTATTTAGATCGATTAATTTAAAAGTAGTTTTTTATTTTTTCCAATTCTAATTATAAGAAGAAAAATAAAAAAACATCAATATTAATAAACTGATTTATACTTTTTGAATATTTTTATAAATAAATTTTTCATAAAAAAGTGTGAAACATTAAATACACTTACTAATATTTAAAAAACAAACATTAAATGAAGATAAAAAAAATTATCTAAATAATAAATACATCTTAAAATTCACAATTTTTCTTATAAATAAGACTAAAAAAAATCGCTAAATTTTTTCTTGTAATTGACACTAAAGTTAGTATTAAGAAAGTTAGTAAGTATCTTGATTTATTAATCCAAAGAGAATAGAAAGAGAAAAATCTATTTTCTTTGCACCGGTTGGAAAATGAAGTGATAGATGTAGTAAGAAAGTTATTTGGCAAACAAATTCTCCTCTGAAATTAATCAAGCTTACGTGAAAATCTTATCCAGTCTTCTTCCTAAATCATAATCATTCATACCTTGATAGAATTCTACATATTTAGAAAGAGAGATGAATATAATAAAATTCTCATATAATATAATTTTGTCACGTAGTAAAAATTAGGACATATTTTCACCACAAACTGACTGACAGAGGAAGAACACCAACTCTATTTTATTTAACTAAAAACCCTATTGCCAGTACACAAACCAAGGTAGCCTTTTAATTTATAAGTATTCTATACTCAACATTCAATATTTAAGCATATAATTTTGAATCTATTACCAACGGAGTTGATCTATGAGAACAGACGAGACTCTTATAATATATTAAGTTTGAGTTTAAATGTCTATAAAAAAAAAAATTCTCTCATTCATTATTACCCAATGACTCACTATACAACCAATTTCATCACAACTTTTGATTCCTTTTTATAGAAATAAAGTTTTAAATGGTTTTTAAATCTTAACTCAACTGACAAATGTCTATATTATTAAATTAAATGTCTTCTTTTAGATTTAAATTTGGTACCTCGCAGTTGTGCGAATTAATTATGATGATATTTACTATATTTTATAAGACAAAAAAAAAATTAAGTGAATTAAATCATTATCTAGAAAGATTCAACACTCAAAGATTACTTATAGAGGTATTTATACCCACTAACAAAATCTTTATATCAACATGAAAATGCAAATTCATTTTCTTGTGAATATGAGCTAAATCCTCGCCGCTACTATACCAATCTAAGTTGGTTCACCACAACTTTAGTTTTCAAGAATATATCTATACTCTTTTTGAATTAAAATATAAACAAAAATAGATTAAAGAAAGTTGATATATTTAATCTAAATTTTAGATTAAATATATCAACTTTTTTGACCAATTTTCACTTATATTTTAAATCGAGGGAGTATACAAAATAAAAAAATACTACAAGTATTTATTTTTAAATAAATCAAGATTTCTCTCGTGTAATTGCGAAAACTAATCTATTAAGAATAATTTAGATCCTTTTATAAACCAAAATATATGTCACTTATATCACACCATCCTAATATTTTCTCACTTAATTGATTTTAAAAGAATGACCATAGTTATTGTTATATTATTACATATACTATTACAAGCAAGACCATAAAAATAACATTATTACAACTAGTCCTTAAGACAGATCTATCTATATATGTACCCCACAATATAACCAATCCACACCGTATGCACCTTTCCTGGAAGAAAGCATCTTAATGTTTTCATTGCTTCATCAAAGATAGAGAAGCTAAAAACAGAAAGAACAAATAAACTAAGGTGAGTTGCAATAATGGTGTACATACAATATTATTAATTAATTCTTGTTCTTTTATGCATCATTATCTGATGTATAAAGTGTGTGTTATTTTATTAGGCCACAAAAATATAGCTATAAAGATGATTTCTCCATCAAGTCCACTGAATATTAACAACATGGGATTAGAAGAGAAAAAAATGGAAATTGAAAGAGATTATAATCAAGAGTTAGAAGATAAGTTACCAGTGGTAGTAGGTGATGAATTAATACAATCAGATGAATCATGGACACAACACATAACAGTGAGAGGATTGTTTGTGAGTATGATGCTTGGCATAATCTACAGCATAATAGCAATGAAACTAAACCTTACAACAGGAATGGTTCCAAACTTGAATGTCTCTGCTGCTTTACTTGCTTTTGTGTTTGTAAGAAGTTGGATTACAGTGCTTCAAAAAGCTGGTTTTGTTTCTAAGCCATTCACACGCCAAGAGAATACAATCATTCAGACTTGTGCTGTTGCGTGTTATAGCATTGCTGTCTCTGGTGAGCTACCATTTTATCATTTTTTTTTTCAAAACACATAATTTTTCTTCATACTAGCTACTTAAAAACGAAGTGGTTTGGACTCATGTGGTTAATGAGTTTCAGTTAAGAACGAAACTTGAATTTAAATTCTGATTGAAATAATTATTGGTTAGACTTTACTTACCTCTTGACCAAACTCTAGATTACCAGAGTCTTTTTTGCCTGAGAATTAGAGGGGTAAAGACAAAAATAAAGTACTAGCTACTTAAAATGAATTTGAATGATTTGTGTGTGTGTGTGTTGCAGGAGGATTTGCTTCTTATCTGTTGGGATTGAACAGGAAGACATATTTGTTGTCTGGAGTGGGAAATGAGGGTAACAATCCAAACGCAGTTAAAGAGCCTGCATTTGGTTGGATGAGTGGCTTCCTTTTTGTGGTTTGCTTTGTTGGACTCTTTGTCTTGATTCCACTAAGAAAGGTATGTAGTGTATTAATTAATTATTAATACATACATAGACTCCTTTTTGTGCAATATTTTTGATGTTTTTCTTTTCTTTCCATCTTTCAGGACTTTTAAAAGTTAAAAGAAGCTAGAATTAATTAATATTGAATATTGGATATACATGTAACTTGTTAAAATCGCCCATCAAATAATGGGGCCTGATTTATATCTTTTTTTTTCTTCTAACACTTGCATTAAGCTTTTAGATATGTCTAACTAAATTGGCTAAGAGTTTAATGAGTTCTAGTAAAAGTTGAATCGGTCGGAAATATCTGAGTTTGAATCTTAGCTAGAACGATCTTTCATTAAATTTTACTTACTTTTTTATGGAACTTTAAATTATGAGTCCTTTCTCATAAGACAAAAAAAGTACAAATTTGTGTTGGGTGCTGTAAAACCTAAAACAAGTCAACAAGAGTCTACCAAAATTTCAGTGTCTAATAAACTTGTACTTTCTGCTGCAACAGGTCTTGATAGTTGACCTCAAATTACCTTATCCTAGTGGCTTTGCAACAGCAGTTCTCATCAATGGATTCCATACACAGGATAACAAAATGGCCAAGTATTGTAAACATCTCTTCTTATTCATTAATCTACTTTTGTTTGTTGTAATTTGGAAAATAAAGGCTCTAACTGATAATCATCCTCTTATTATAATATTACAGGAAGCAAGTGCATGGGTTCATGAAGTATTTTTCTGTCAGTTTCTTATGGGGTTTATTTAAGTGGTTCTTCTCAGGCATAGAGGACTGTGGATTTGAACAATTCCCTACCTTTGGATTGCAAGCTTGGAAGCAAACGTATGATTTAATTTCAAGAATATTGTATATAATTGGCTTGAAATGAAAGCTTCTATTACACTTGTAACTAAGCTTATTTTTTTGAATGTATTTATGCAGATTCTATTTCGACTTTAGTATGACTTTTGTGGGAGCAGGAATGATTTGCTCCCACCTTGTGAACTTGTCTCTACTTCTCGGAGCCGTGCTATCTTTTGGAGTCATGTATCCTCTCGTCGACCGACGTAAAGGACATTGGTTTCCAGACAACTTAGAAGAAAGTAACATGAAGGGTTTATATGGTTATAAGGTTTTTCTATCAATCGCTCTAATCCTTGGTGATGGCATATACAATTTCACCAAGATTCTAGCTTCAACTGTCCTTAGCTTACATGAAAGAATCAAGAGCAAGAAAAATAAAGATGGTAAGAGCAGTCACAGACTCACTCTTTCTTCTTTTTAATATTTCAAAGAGTAATACTAATATATCTAATGCTGAGTTCATTTTCTCTTCGTAGAATTAGCGGCTGATCAGCAGGGGAATCCCACTGGAGACCTTAAACAAGCTCAAATATTCTTGAAGGAGAGCATTCCCATGTGGATTGGGGTAGTTGGATACGCTGTTTTCACAATAATTTCCATAATTATAATCCCGCGTATGTTTCCTGAGCTGAAATGGTACTACGTCGTGGTTGCTTACATTTTTGCTCCATCTCTGGCATTCTGCAATGCTTTTGGAGCAGGTCTCACTGATATAAACATGGCATATAATTATGGGAAAGTTGCACTATTTGTGCTAGCAGCTGTGACGGGAAAAGAGAATGGTGTGGTAGCAGGACTTGTAGGGTGCGGTCTGATTAAATCTGTGATATCGGTGTCTTGTAATCTGATGCAAGATTTTAAAACTGCTCATTACACACGTACCTCTCCGAGGGCAATGTTCATATGCCAAGTAGTTGGCACTGCAATGGGGTGTGTATGTTGTCCTCTGAGCTTCTTTCTGTACTACAAGGCATTTGACGTGGGAAACCCAGATGGAGAATTCAAAGCACCTTATGCACTAATTTACAGAAACATGGCAGTTATAGGCGTTCAAGGTTTCTCAGCACTACCGCGACATTGCTTGCAGCTTTGTTTTGGGTTCTTTGCTTTTGCAATAGGAACAAACATATTAAGAGACTTTTCACCCAAAAAGATTGGGAAATGGATGCCATTACCAATGGTCATGGCCGTGCCGTTTCTAGTAGGGGCATACTTTGCAATTGACATGTGCATGGGTAGTTTGGTTGTATTCGTGATGCACAAGCTTAACGACAAGAAAGCAGAGTTGATGGTTCCAGCAGTTGCCTCCGGGCTCATTTGCGGGGAAGGATTATGGACGCTTCCTGCCGCTATTCTTGCTCTTGCGAAAATTAAACCGCCTATCTGCATGAAATTTGTTACTTCGTAAAATTTGATCCAACACATAAAGCAACAAAGAAGATTAGCTAGTGCACCTTTCTTTTTTTGTTTTTTGTTTTGTCACCGGTTGTGCACTCTGTAGCACACATCAAACAAATTTAAAATGTTGTTCAATACAGAACAACATTACCATATACAGTTGGCATTAAACAGTTTGTAACATGATAGAATTCTGACAAAAATAACGCAGGTTTCTGTAACACAACACTTGCTTCAGGTATATCCCTCATCCCGACAAAGCTAACAGAAAAACCCCTTCCCCTGTAGAGCAATCAATTATTTTTCAGCGTCACCAATGTATAACCGATAAAGTATTATTAAATCAGAGGATCAAATAAGGCTTGAAGCAGTATGAGAAACACACAAAAATGCAGCTGTGGACAGGCATCAACAAAGTAATAGTCAATTTAACTGATGTAAAAGGACCAAACCAGAACACCCCCAACCCCCTGATGTACTTGAATTTGAATTTCAGCTACTCAAATTCTGCAATTCTTGTAAAATATGAATCACTGGCAAAATCCACAATGTTGCACTAGATGGTTAATGAGTATCAGATTTTTCAATTGTGCTAAAATTATTTCATACATTACTCAACATTATACACAAGTTCGCGGAAAAAGCTGATGATGAGTTCTTGCTCAATTTGACAGACTGAATTGGTAATACATTTAACTATATTACAATCATCCTGTTATAATACCCGCCAATACATCACTTTTGCCTCGCACATAAATAGTGTAAACTAAACGAATTGCATCCAGCCATCCATCCAATGATTCCCAAGAGTCAGCAACCTTGATAAAACAATGTACAAAAAGGAAAATTAGAGCTGTGTTTTCAAAAGCTTAAGAGATTCTTGTGCTTTAGGCTTGAGATGAAGTACAATTCAAAAATTTCATCAACCCTTTAGAAACTTGCTAAAATTTGGATTGGAACAATTTTTAATTACATTGGTGTTGCGTTGGGAAGGGCCGATCACTCAGGAAATACATGTATGGATTTAGCCTTTTATATCAAAGCACAGTGTGCAATACTGGAAGCATAAAAAGGTCATTCCATCAATGGACTGTGTCCACCATTTCAATAGTACGACAAGAGTTCAAGTTTCACCCAATTGCAGTCCCAATTAAAGTTGATAATCTCCTGATATAATCAGATACATTATCAACAGAGAACAGGCCATCACAGAAAATCTCAAACTTCTGTTACAAGAAGTTGTTGGGACAATCAAGAGTGCAGAAGTGGTAATTTCATGATTATTAAATGTGGACTTGATTATTTTATAATGAAAAAATTCATGGCTTTATCAGTCCAAAATTGCTCTACACTGTCTTCAGTTAAAATTTATTTAGTGTTTTGGGTTAAACAATCTACCACATGTGTAGAGGAAGAAGCAACAAATCTATACAATACAAATACACTGGTAAATTAAAGTGTTGCTCACCAAGTAAACTGATCCGTGAACTGTATCAATGCATAGGCCAGCACCAGGTGGCAAAGTCAGATCAGCACATGCTGATACAGAAACAATATCTGCTATATCTACTTTGATAGTCTTCTTATCTCCATTCATGCCATCTCCTGATCTGGTTGAGAGACTTTGAGATACTTGCCTCTGATCACCTCTGGGTACCTGTAAGAAGAGAGGTATGTAAATTATTTTATTTAAAATTTGGATTTCTCATACCAGAGTCTAGACGAAATTATACTTGTGTCTTCATGATGAGGTGAGTAGTGATGAGGAATCAAGATGAAGACACAATTAAAAGAAATTATACTTGTGTCTTCATATTGGTAGCTTGGTCCTCATCAAGTAGCCTCTTAAAAAATTTCAATTTGTCAGCCAGATACTTTACCTGCTGAAGCTTTTCGTGATCCAAAAGGAATTCTGATCGTTTCCAGTCATTATGAGGTGCAACTATTGCCCCCGCAGGAGGTGCAGTTAAATATCCAACTTTAAGGTGCGGTAGTGGTAGCTGTGAAAATTGAGTTCTGTCAAAGTTGGTATATAAATGAATGATTACATAACTAGCACTCACATTTGTAAATAGTGAAATGAAACAACTATAATAGCCGTATCAATTCAAGTAGAAGATAGGTTAACTTCTAACAGGAAGATCCAAATAAGATGATTAACTCTCAAGTACTACTAATAGGGATGAAATTCAATAAAACAGTATGGTTGAGAAAATTTGAGTCATTTAAATGATAAGACAGATAAGTTCTGTAGCACATTGTAATGTTATCCCAAGTTGAAAGCTACTGCACAAACATAATTTAGGGTACCATGTACTCACCATAGAACGTACCAACCGCAAGGCACTGCTATAAACCTGTCACATACCAAAAAATTATGGGATGATTATATGATCAAAGTTGCAAAAAAAAAAAAAAATAACAGGACACACGTAAATAAATAGAAATATAATTTAAGATAAAAGCACATGTTAACTAGACTAACAAGCCTTTCTAATTCAAAAATTGCATATAGCCAATAAATATACAAAAAGAAGATGGATAGACGGTGGCTTCTTACTGAATAATTGGGTTTCAATGCATGTGCAGCTGCAATATATATTGCAGATTGGCTGTACAATTCATTTGGTGAAACCTCTTGAGCATTTACTGACCCCCCTGTTCTTAAAGTGTCCTCTGCTAATCCGTACTGCAAAGTCATTTGGTAAGTCAATTATATCTCCTTAATACTGTTAAAGTGTTACATGCCAATCCAAGAGAATAAAGCATAACATGTTATTAAATAGGTGAGAATTTGAAGAAGCAATACTACCAGAACAGTTCCAAGATTGTAAATTGCCCGGTGGAAATCAAACTGCAACTGTATGGCTGCACGAAACTGCATTGAAGAATAAGGTAAAGTCAAAAGGGGAAGAGAATCAATTATATTCAAAGGACGAAGTTGACTTAAATGTTATTCAGTTGCATGTGATTTCCTCCTAAAAATTTTGTACCTTGCTAATAGCAGTTCTTACAATTTTTTGCTTTTCTCGAGCAGGAACAATGGCACTGAGTTCCTAAAATGGAAACCAATTTTTCAGAAAACAAAATATAAAGAAATTAATTGAGAATTTCCGATAAGAAAATTACAAATTTCTAAATAGTAATAAGTACAATATTTGAAGGGGAGACTTGAAATCAGTCAAGATTGTGATCATGTGACTAAAGGATGACACATTTGAGTATTGGAAGCAGTTAATACTTGAAGGAACGATGACTGATTTAACAAAATGAAAAGTAGTAAAACAGGTAATCCTGAAATCTTACTGTGTTGATACATGAGGTGGGCAACACATATGTATACATGTTACAGGATAACACTCTTGGATACGCATTATTTAAAAAAGTGCTTTTGCTATAAAAATAATTTTCTAGAAGTCAAAAGCACCCTAACATGCTGTTTAGAACTTAGAAGCATGTAATCATAAATGTACAAAATATTTATAGTAGTTTGAATGAAGTGTAATGCTGAACACAGATTAAAAATATACCTGAAGCGCAAGTCCCCAGTTATTAAGGGCCTGAAATAGATTCCATGAGTCAGTGGACGGGGCTCAAAATGCAATAGCAAATTAATAGGTGTATGTATAGGAATAGAGCGACCAAGTGAGTACATGATAAAGCATATATTTACTAAGGAAACAAGAAAAAGCTGTTTCAAAATCAATTTCTGATTCCATAAGAAGACACTGGTCAAGCTTTTAATAGAAAAGAGAGAAGAACCTGAGGACTGTTCCAGTTGAGTTGGACTGCTTTAACATAATTTCCTGTTGCCTGGGTAAAATTTAAATTCAACAAGAATTAGATGGTTCGATGTTGACTCTATCAATCAACCAACACCTAACAAAACCAATAATTTCATTCAAACTCAGTATGAATTCAATTATGTAGCAAGCATCAATTAATAGGCGTCAAGGGATTGATACAAGAACAGGATCTTCCAAAAATCATATCAATTTCCCCAGAAGACTAAATATGTGTGAAAGTGTGAAAGCCATTTAATTGAAGGCAGCATGTAATTTTTTCTTACCTGTTTCCATAGCTCTTCAGCTTCCTTTGTGCGGCCTCGCATCTTTGCACGATCAGAGATTGCTATTGCCCAATTGTAGTAAGCCTGGATACAGTCAGAGGGAGGATTAAAATTATAACTAATGGCACTCGTTTTTAAATCTATGGCTCTCTGTTTGTGGAAAGTATCTAATAAGCTAGCTAATATCTAAAAACACTAGTTGATTAATTTGTATTTGGTAAAATTAGTCTTTGAATTAACTAATAAATATAAAAGGACATATTATGATTATATATTTATACGAAAATATTAAAAATAGTTATTACTTTTAATATATTTTTACAAATTTTTTATCATCTTAAAAATTAAAATATTTTTAAATTTTGTTTTAATTTTTTACAAATAATCAAATGGAATGGGATACTACAAATAAAATTACATGTTGATATGTTATAAAATGTATATTTTTTGTTTTATAAATAAAAATACATGTTGTGTTATTTTTATCCCAAATCCAAATATAATATATTTTGCATTACATCCAACTTCAAGATTTAAATATATTAGAGCTGAAGCTCATTAAAATAAATTATCTGAGCATGAAAGTTTTACTGCCCAGTTCAGCTTGTCAATAGCTCATATAAGAATAAAATATTTATAATATACATTAATATTTATAACTCCTGCATATGTGTGCTCGCCCTCGTTTAAGATTTCTTGAGTGGTATTTTTAATATTTGCATTTATATTTTTATACTGGCTCCTTTAGGCCCAATTGCTCTTTAGTTGTGCCCAGGCTGGTATTCTATTGTTCAGCTCATTTACAACTTGAATTTATCCTAGGTAAAAAATTGTCACCGGTTCATCTAAAACTTCATACAGAATGATATCCTTACGTACATCATGTAGTGTGGGACAAAGGTGAGTGGCCTCATCGTATTTTTTGCATGCTTCCTCAAGCAAAGCATCTTTAGAAGGTGAAGTGGAATCTGGACTAACATTATCCGCACTTTCCTGCATGCAAATAATGATTGAATGAACAGCTTCAAAACTTGGCCCAAATATAGTATATTTGTGATTCAAACTAGAAGCATTTTGTATGCTCATAATAAATAAATATCCAAGGATTTCTAGTATTTTCTAGTAAGTAAACTAATATGAAGTTACAATCTCATTTTATGAGAAATTGAAAATTACAAAAGGTTAATGCAAAAAATAATTAGCCAACTGAAGTGTATATCGTATGCACAAATAGAACACCATCCTAGAATAGTTTATACTGAATAATAAGTTCGATAGCAACTGGTATTTTGTTAGAAAAATTAGGTAAAGTGCCCATTGATTACAGCACTGCAAAACATTAAAGGTCCATAAACCTCCGTATGTCGAACAGCCTCAACTCTCTCAAAATGACAAGATATCTCTCCCTCTCAAACTTCTTATTTTTTGCCAACCGCTATGGCCAATCTGTGAAGGATGGTGGCACCATGGCATTTTATGGTGGAAATGGAAGCTTAAAATAGTATATATCTGGTCTTCCACCATGGTCCACCATCCACAATCGATAACACTTAAGCTCAAAGAAGAAACTCCTTAGACACTCATCTTCAACAGTAATCAGATGCTTAGCCATCGACACGCATCCTCTTCTATTCTACCAAGACTGGGATTCCTAGATGTTTCTCCTTGAGTTCTCTGTTGAAACTTTCAACCACTTTCCTTATATCTTCAAGAATGTCCAGAATGTGTTTCTTCATTCTTGCTGAACTCTGGACATCTCTTGAATCCTTCAATATGCACTACCTACAGCTCCAAGAACAGAGCTCCGTTACCACTTGATAGAAACTTATAATTTATTAGAAGATTTAGGGAAATTCTCCCTTGGGTACAGTACAGCACTGTGAAACTTAAAGGATGTGTAAATTTCCCTATGCCCAAAGGACCCAGCTCTCTCAAAAGGACAATATATCATTCCTTTTCAACCCGTCTTTTAATGTGTCTTATATTTCTTTAATAATTTCAGTCCCCAACCACTAACTAACTCTAACTCCCTCAATTGATGAACCTATCAAAGTTCATGTCAAGCCAAGTACTCTAACAAAAGAATAGCCAATAAGTAAATAAAATTTACAGAATAATATTAAAACCCCGAAGATTTTGCAAGAATAAAATTATACAGCTGCTCAGACCTGAAGTACCAATGCCCAGTTGTACAGTGCATCATAATCTTCAGGGTTCCTCTCAATAGCAGCAGCATACCTAGAAAATCCAAGTAAGAAAATTGTAAGTTTGAATGAAGATTTCCGTCCCTGAGAAGCACAGGCAAAACAGCAATGCCCGCTATGATAGGGTTCCAATATTTGGGAAAGATTACAAAACAGATTGCAGTGTTGCAAGAATTTGTGTGGTATACTCCTAGTTGTAAATAGAATTGATTGCAGTACCTCCTGGCAGCAAATGTAAGAATCCGTTGTCGGGACCGTCCCTCCTCATCAACACCAACAACGCTATTTATCAATTCCATAGCGGCATTGTTCTGGTCAGTGTGCTGTTGCTGTGGACTATCTTGGCTGTGAAATAGTACAATGTAAATATCTATGAAGCACTTAACATAGACACCGGACACACAACACTGACACATAAATAATAATTTAAAAAAATAAAAGTGATTAAATGTAACTATATATATAATAATGTCATGTTGCGTCAGATATCTACTTGTGTCACACACATAACATGCCTTTATACATAGGTATATATGCATTTCATGCTTGCACAAGCGAAAATAAACTCTCAAAGCTGGTACCATTTCGATTTTCCATAGCTGTATGAAAATTAAATAATTCAACATATCTATCTAAGCGGATGCTAAAATTAGAGTCGTTTCTTAGTGGCATATTTTGCAAGCAATTTACTATATGCAATATCTAGGCTCTACTATTTCGTAGCGAAACAAAACTGAAACTTATGAACAGAATCAAACAAAGAGATTGCGGCAGCGATGAAATCGAAAGGCTCAGCGTAAACCTGTATGGAGAGCTGGCATCTTCTTTCTCCGGTTCAGAATCATTTTTCAATCCATGTAGCAATTCTCTCATGGTGAAGGTTCGGCTACCTTCGTCTTTCCGAAGCTGAGGTTGTGGTGAAGAATTGTTATCAGCGTCGTTGGAATTGATCGCGGTTTCCTTGAGATCTGCATCGTTAACTGGTGGATCGGATCCTGATCCAGATTCCGGTTCCAATTGTGATTGTGCTTGTTCTGTTGCCACTGGTTCAGGTTCTGGTTCTGGTTGAGGATCAGGTTCGTGTTTAGGTTCGGATTCGGGAGTTGGTTGGAGTTCGTTATGAGATTCTGGTTCGGACATTGTTGAGTGTGGGTTTTAGAGGGAACGGGAGAGAGAATTGAGGAGAGGTGAGATTTTCGATCGGATCAAACACAGACGATGGAGGTGGGAAAATGTGATAAGAGACAGTGCGAATGCTGAGCGAAGAAGAAGAAATGAATGGAGAACACTATTTTTAATTTCCACCCGAAAGCAAAGCAAACATTTGAGGTTCTTTTACTTTATACTTTGTTTGGTTTGGTTTATAAGAGAATAATATAGGAAAATATAAGAGTTATTTTTATTGGTTTGGTACGAAAGGAAATTATAAGAAGATGAAAGCTTGCTAAAAAGTCTCTAACCTACATTTTTTTAATACACTTTTTATTATTGATTAAAATTCGCATAGATCTTATTAAATCATGTAGAAGAAAAATTAGTACAATATTAATATACGGACTTTGAAGGCAATATTTTTATTCTATGAATTGGTAGAAGTTTTATAAGGTAAAATTTAATAAGAATTTACTTTTAGAAGTTAATGTGAATTTGTCTTGGCCGGACAAATAAAAAATAACTCTTAATTGTAAATTAGGACATACGCCTTTTAAATATTTTGATCTACCAATTGGTGGGAATTTGATAAGGTTATCCTTTTTAAATATTTTGATCTACATTTTAAATTAGGAGATACATCAATTTATTTTATTTCCTTCTTCAAGACTCCTTCCGATACTATTTTTCATATTGAATCTCTTTTTTATATTTTTATTACGGAGGATTGAGAAGCTCACAAAATACATTGGTTAAATGAGTTAAAGTGTGTCGGCTGTATGAGTTGGGTGTGAGGAATTTGTGCACGTTTTTTTTTTTAAGAAATGGTGTTTGAGGTTGATGATAGGTGTTGAGTTTTTCTAACTTAAAGTTTTTTTGACAAATATGGAGGAGGTTGGAGGTTTTGTTGGGAAGGTATGTAACAAATCTATCTAGTAGAAATATATATCCATATGATTTGGGAAAGAGATGGGGGAGTAGTGTGAATTGGTTTGATAGTAATTTGTATAAGGAGGTTATAGATGGTAGCAACACTCTTTCTTAAAAGGATTTGTGGGTAAATAAGGGAAGTTTTATGTGAGAGGTATAGTAAATTGTTTAACTTAACTATGGATAAAAATTTGAATGTGGCCACTGCGTTAAAAAATAGTTTTGGGTTGGAAGGGATCGATGATATTGGAGGAGGAACCTTTTCAAATGGGATGAAAATTTACTCTTGGAATGCATATATTTGTTGGCTAATTTTTCTATGTAGGAAAATAAGCTAGACAGGTGGAGTGTGGAGACAAGTTGACGACAACATGTATACAATAAAAAGTGCTTATCTTTTGTTGATATAGGCTAGTCAAAATGTTTATGTGCTTCATCATGATTTTATATGAAACAAATCGATGTATGTGAATGTGTCATTTTTTTTAAGATTATTGAGTAACTGCATCCCAACAAATGATAACTTTGTTCGATGCAAAATTGCTAATTTGGGTTCCTTCCTTTGTGTTGGATCTTGTGGAGTTGAAGAATTGATGACACATTTGTCTTTCAATTTTTTTTTTTGTGGCTTATGGTTTTCAATTTTACGTTAGTTGAACATTAGTAGTGTGCTTCATAATTGTGCATTCAACACACTCAATCATGTAGTTTACTTATAGAGAGTAAAGAGTTACATGAAAAGGTTTGCAGACACATGGTTATCTTATATTTGATCCGTTTAAAAAGCTCACAACAATGTATTTTTTTCAAAATAAACATTTATAAGAAAATCAATTGATTGACCATATTAGATCATTGTCGTTGTCGTGGTTAACAAGTAAAAATAAATATTTTCGGTATGAGTTTAATTAATGGTGGAAAGTTCCACTTGGTGCTTAGGAATTATTAGGTAAAGTTGTGTTTTATTGCTGATTATAGTTATTTCGGTTTTGAGTAGTGTTGAGTGAACGATGTTTGTCGAGTACATTTATGTTTTTGAAGAAATAGTCTTGTAATGATTGTTTCTTGAAGGCGACTGCTTCAAATTTTACCTTCAATATATATGATGACTTTTAAAAGTTAATAAAATAAATATTATTTATTTATCTTGCTTTTTATTAAAATATTTACCTTTATCTTATTATTTTTAATTTATCGCATTTTTACTTGAAGATATTTTATTCTTTTTTCCTTTTAGTCATTCTTATAATATAGTAATAATAGCATCACATTCTTCAATATATACATAGTCTGAGTTAAAAAGTATCTTTTTAAAAGTGTATTGCTAGTACTCTTCTTAATAATTTATAAATGTGAAACTCGAAATTCATCAAACTAAAAGTCTTTAAACAAATCCACTTTCGTTGAGACATACAACAAAACATTTATACCTTTAAACCAAAACAAAAAAGAAGAAATAAAGTCTCTTTATCTATTTTATACATAAAATAAATAAATTATAATATTTATTTTATGTATAAAATAAAATAAAATGTGTGGAAAATATTTTACAATAAAAGGTAAAATTATAATTTTCAATTCATCCTCCTCTCACTCAATTTTTGTTTTTCTCAATTTGAGATAGATTGAGAATATGTGGTCTTCAAAGCCAAAGTTCATTTCTTTATCACATTTTCACTTCAACCAAAAGAGGGAAAGATTTAAAAAACAAAAAAAATGCTTCCATCCCTTTAATTTTCTTTCTCCCCCAATCTTCGACTCCTCGTTCGTTGATGGTGCATCACACACAGATTTCGTTCGCGCAACTTCTCAACTCGCGGTTCAGGTATTCATCCTTCAGAGTTCGTGTATATTTTCATATATGATTTCAAAGCTGCATTGAATGTTTTTATCTTTGGGGGATTTTAGTTGTTAGTTCTCATAGCAGAGACTTCACTCAATCAGCTTCTGGTTCGGTTCTACGGGAATTGCTTGGTTTCTCTTCACTCCCACATTTTATCCTGTATGTATAATTTTATATTATTACGAAATTTCTATCATCTTCTACTATAGTGATTTCTAATGTAGTGATATATATTATTCTTAATCTATTGAATGCTAATTTCTGTTCTTTTTTTTTAAATTCATTTGCATGATATTTTGCTTTTTTGTTTTTATTTTTATACTATATATATCATATTATTTGTGTAATGCATATAAGTTTTCCCTCTTCGGTTGATTCTAGTAAAAATTTGACATCATTGTAAGAATGGGGGAAAATGCCTGCACGTTTTATTTTTTTATTAAAATTGGGAAAGGGGAAAACATTATTATTAATTAAAGTGACACTAATGGTCACTGCACTATCATCCTCGAAGCCGGGATATGAACTCCATCCTTTGAGGTTATAGGGTCAAGCTATTACCATTGAGCTCTGTGCCTGTGAGATCTTTGGATCGTTTCTCAATGGAAATTGAGGGTCACAACTGGTTCAAGGTGAGGTATTGACGTTTGAGCATGACTGATGGATTTCCTTCCCCACATTAATACATTAGAAATATTAGGATATAACTATGTTGCAGCAAGCCAGCACCCTGCAAACATATACCACTCACGCTTTCAAGTTATCTCCCACATTAGTTATGCCAGTATCACCTGTGGTTAATAGCCTTGATGTGCTAGCAAACAGAAGCATGGAGTTTGGAGGACCTGGTTCATAAATCACGTTCTTTCTTTGCATCTCCAATTCTCCATCTAACTCACAATGTTCCTTTGTTCCCTTCCTCTCACCACCTCATGTTTGACCAATACCTTCTATTCGTAGAAGTCTACATCCCTCTTGCCACTGCACGTGGCTTCTTCAGGTCCCCTCACCTCCCTCCTCTCATTATTTGCAGTGTTAGTAGAATGCCTCGAAGGCCAAGAAGGCATTGCCAACAAGTCAAATCTTGGCCTATTACATTCTCCCCTTTTGGTTGTGTTCTTTCTCGTATGGCCTTCGTTTCTATGCCCAAATGACATTTCCAATCCATTGAAAACCCACCCCTACCTCTGCTAGTAAGACACTTTTTTCCCATCATAATTTGAATCTTGATGAATCATGTGAATCCATGTTTTTAATTTTAAGTGCCTTTTATAATAAATAGAGTTGGTTTTTTAAACTTTGCGTGCCTGACCCACTTCCTAGGTAATGGATTAAGCACACTTTGGAAGAGAAATCAGAAGAGTTTGAGTCATCTGATGAGGAGTTTGATGTAAGATCACTTCTTATGTTATGATTTCCATGATCGCTTGTTATTATATTGTAAAATGTTTAAAATTCAACATTGTATTATTGAACAAACAAAATTGGTTGATATAAGGTTTCTGTTGTTTAAGAAAGTTGTCCAAGCAGAATTTGCCTTTTTTGATCCTAAACCTGATGACTTCCATGGAGTTAGGACCTTGCTGCAAACTTACCTGGATAATCAAGAATGGGATTTGAATGGCTTTGTAGACTTGATTTTGGGGCAGACCACCATAGGGACTGTTCTTAAGATAGAGGATGAAGGACTGTTCGCTCTTGTTACTGCTCTTAATTTATGGAGGTACAGGGTAGGTCACATTGTACAGCCTATGATGTTTTGCATGATCTGTTTGCCTCTTTGATGAGGATGAAGGACTGTTTGCCCTTGTTACTGCTCTTAATTTATGGAGGTACAGGGTAGGTCACATTGTACTGCCTATGATGTTTTGCATGATCTGTTTGCCTCTTTTCAATTTTCATTTTAATTTTTTGGCAGCCTTGAGAGTAAATATATATACAATAATTGTCTTTACTGTTTGGTCATTGACATCACACCAACTTAATTTTCTTCTTGTTTATGTATGTTCCGCTCTTTCGTAGGTTGCAATATCAGTTTTAACAGCAAGGACCCTGATTTTCCTTGAGGAAAAAATGGTTTAGTTGTTATGATATATATCTTTCCCACCTGTGCAATTTTACTAGTTTGCAAACTGTTGCGGAAAGCTCCCTCACCAAAATAGTAATCGAACACGTATTTTGATAATAAAGGAAGGAATTGGAAGAATCATATAGTAATATTTTTATGGAAATTGAACCTTAATAAAGTAATTCGTATTTCAGTCTCAGTTTTTCTGGTCGATCTCTTTGGTTCATTCATTGTTTGGCTTTTGGCAATTTGTAAATTTGGTTTATGACTAATTTAGCATCTTGACGCCCTGAAAAAAGCTTAAGAGGCAGTATGGATAAACTTTTCAACAAGCATTTATAGGAAAAGAAAAGTTGAAATGATCTTACTATGACTTAGTCTTCTTAATGATAATTAACTCCATATGTTGAAATTAGTACATGCTCCTCAAGTAATAAGCTAATCTAAATTGAGCCTAATAATTCTGCTACGAACAAAGATGTATCATGACTGTCAAGGATTTCTCCTCTGTAAAGCATGCCGAGAGAAGGGCATTGCGGATCCGTTGGGTTCACTTTTGGGGGAACAAGCACGTAATGTGGGTCTCTTGGTATCACAACGTGTGGTGAACCTTCCTCCCCATCTTTTACCACATCTTTATGGTGCTCTTTTTGAAGTGTATTGGGCAAAAATTTTTCAGTTTATGCCCAATACACTTCATCAAAAAGAGCACCATAAAGATGTTCCACATTTAACAGCCAACAGAGGACCTCTGGAATTCCTTCCAATTTAAGCATTATATAATACTGAGCAAAATTTACAAGGTATCTATGCTTCTGCTGTATCTCCTATCTATTTATTGTCCTCTTATTGATAATTCCAGCTTTATGTTGAAGATGATTTTCTTCTTCTCCACTTCTGTTTTATGACAATTTACTTCTTTCCTGGTTGTAAAAATGTAGCTTAAGAATGCAGAACAGAAAATAAAATTGAGCAATGATAGTGATGAGGAGATGATGTATATTAAGCCTGAGGACGAAATTTTTCATAAGGTATTGTAATTTTGTTTCTATCGTTTTCAATTATTTGTCTCTAATTAGTAATTACTGATTGTTGTTCAAAATAATTTCCAGTTATGCCCGTGGTCCTTCCATTTTCCTTTGCAAACGCAGCAGGTTGCACCTCATGAGGCAAGTTATATGCTTCTTAAATCTCAATAGCCATTATTATGAAGTTTTTATTAACCTGCTGAAAGTTATTACACTTTTTGGTCAGTTTCTGAAAGTAACTTGAAATAGATAGTGCTACTTTTGCTGGTAGAAGTAACTAACAACTATATTTGTTTACTTCTTTGGATCTTGGCCATGTGGTATATTTGTGAGGTTGTGGTGTTATATAAATGGAATGTAGTGCCCAAAATTTTAACTAGAAGTTTCTTCTCTCATAGATTGACAGAGATATTGGATAGCTCCTTATAGCTGAAGTTTGTTTGTTAAAGGAAACTGGGAAAGGGTTTAGGATTATTAGACATCACTTAAAATGTGATTGCCTCAATTTACAGCCAAATCAACAAAAAAATTTGAAATAAAATAATATATATATATATATATATATATATATATATATATATATATATATATATATATTTAAATAAAATTTTATTTTCACTACCACGGATATGTTTGATTATACCATTTCTCTCACGTGGCACATAATCACATAAGGCAGGCTACAAGCTTTAAACTTTAATTTGTCTATGTTCACTTTTAATGAATAAGAAAGGGTCGACGTTACATCATTAAGGATTAGATAGGACATGAAATTTAAAATTATTAATATGGAAGGCAGACAATTTTCTTGCTACATTTGAGATGTAATATCAATTATAGTTTCCAGCTTAAATTTGATTTTGTAGAAGGAATAGCCGTATCTTTCATGAATGATTCTGAATTTTATTGTTTCTGCCGGTAACAGCCGAAGAATTTTCCAACATTTTGTCAAGAACTGAATTCTTTGATAAATGAAAGGTGAAGGTAATGAGATAAGTAAGGTTACTAAACAATTCATTATAAAATAGATTTTGGGATTTTAATTTTTAATTTTTTTTGATTTTATATGGTTTTTTTTTTGTTTTTTTTATCAAACAAAACCTTATTTAACATAATTTACTCAATTTGTAAGTATATTAGCACATAAGTACTAAAATTAAGTGCCACGGGAATTAGTGTTTGAAATTCACCGTTCATGTGAAAACCTCGTTAATAGGTAATAGGTAATATAAAAGTATTTCTATAAGGTGTTTGGTTGGGGTGATTTACAAATTAGTGAGAGACAGGTAGAGGAGAAAAGAGAACCTCCCCTGTTTGGTTTATCAAAGAAGTATCAAAAAGAGAAGGATTAACCCATGGGACCCACCATTATTCGAATCTTTGCAAATGTTCAGAGAAAGTGATGAGAAACAAAAACTCCAGACTTAAAAAACATAGGTTGAGCCAAATCCATAACGTGAAGAAGACGAGAAGCAACAAATCTAGCACGAGCGAAACTTGGGGTCTGCATATTGTTAATTTCTTTTTACTACTGTTAATTCAAATTTGTTGTTACTCTTTAATTGTTTCATTTGCAATATTTTATTTTAGATGAAATGATAAACAGACTCATATACAAAATAATTTTTGGTTCGAACCTGGTACATGATATTCTCTCTTTATATTTACCAATGAAGTATTGATTTTTTTCTCCGTTAATATACTCTTATTTTACATCTACCTACTTCACTAACAATAATTTGGTATAGTTGTCAAATTGTCATCAAATTTTTACCTCTCCCAACTTATCTTTTCATATTTTTCACTGTAAAATATGATATACAAGTATATTAATTTTTAAAATATACTCAAATTACAATAAAAACAAATCCCAAAATAATTAGGTTTCTACAAATCTAGAATCTGAGGTTTCTTCAATCTTGCAAAATACATCCAATTGTCTTTTTTTTTTGTCAAATCCAAATTAAAAGAAATTACAAAAAGATAAAGTTATGAATCGTAATCCATCTTTTTATTATCATACCATCGATTTTAGAGTCCAAAAATTTTGATTAAGGCTCAAATTGCAACACGAGTGATCCTTTATGGATCAAAATATTCAATTTAAAA
>JBBPBQ010020324.1:4088621-4109321 GCA_037974755.1 Cicer yamashitae
AAGTGTAAAAGGAGATTGTAGTTAAAATTATAAATCTTAAATCTAAAGTTATTTTAATCATTATTTTATACTAATATAATAAATTTAATAATAATAATAATAATAATAATAATAATAATAATAGTTAAATAAAACAGAAGATTTTAGTAATTTTTTTGAAATAGAAAATGAAAATTAATTTAATAATAATAATAATAAAAAAATAAATAAAACAGAAGATTAATTAATTTTAAATTATTGAAGTGAAAATATTTTAAATATTACTTGGCATAAGTTTATTACTAATAAAGATCAATTTGTTTGCTATTTTATATTTAAGGAGATTTTTGAATATTGTAGGGATGAATTTCAAAAAAATATTTTTCAGGGACTAAAACTGAAAAATATTATATTTACAGGGATCAAAAATTGTTTCCGTTTATCAGTTAACGTTTTTGTAATGTCTACTTAACGTTAAGGACCAAAAATAATTTTTTTTGATATTACAACGATGTAAACCAAAAATAATTACGAGGACCAAAATCAAAAAAAATTATATTTACCGGAACCAAAAACATATTTAAACCAATATTTAATCTCATTTAATACACCTAAATCAAGTAAGTCATATGGGTAATATCTTGCAATTAGATTATAAATATTTCACAATAAACATTATCATGTTTTATCTTATATTATTTTAGCAAATCAAAGGCAACATAAGGTTCACATTCGTTCCTTATTAAAACCACAAAAAAATATATTATAACTTTTATATATGCCTCATGCCTATTATAGAATCACCCAATTATATATTAACGATGCAACAGCAAAAATCTATTATATATATCGTTAACACATGCATTTGTATAGTTTTCGGGTGGCATAAACTTCTAATTGCCCATGCTTCTATTATATTCTCTCCGAATATCATTATAAATAAAAATAATTAATTTTACGATTATTAAGAAAATTAATTAAGCTAATTAATTTTTTTTATAAAAAATATAATTAAATTTATTGGACTTTCTATTTAAATGTCAAACAGTCAACTACTAACAATAATATTTTTTTATTAAAGTAATAAGATATATTAAAAATATTAATAGTAAATAAGTTTTTTTAATAGTAACCAAAATTTAAAGTCTTTTTTTATTTATTTTTTATAACAAGGCGTATATAATCAAACTTTTCTTTTATTTGTCCATGCTAATTACCACCTGATTCTCGTGTTGCATATAATCCGCTCATTGAAAGTTTGAATCCTATATACTACTACTATTTCTGTTTGTTTTAATAAGAAACACTCAATCAACTGTATTTTGTTCTAACTATAAAAATGGTTTGGTTTTCATGTTGCACATGCTTCCCGCATTGAACGTTTCACTCCTATATACTATTTCCGTTTGCTTTTTATTAGCAACATGTGCTCATATGTTAAATATAGACTAATTTTAAAGAGTATTAATTATTTAAATTCCTTTCATACTCTTATTTCAACTACAAAATTACTCATTTTTCATATAAGTGGACCATTCAATGAGTATTTTATTTTTTATAAATAAGATTGAAAGTAGTAATATTTCATATTGCAGCATCACACGCAACAACGGTTTTTTTAAATGAAAATGAACTGTTTACTTTCAACCACCTAAAACCTGTGATAAAAAAAATAAAAAAAAATATTTAATCTACATTTAATCCACTTAAAACATGTGATAAAAAAAATAAGAAAAATATTTGATGTACATTTAATGCTCCTTTTACTTCTTGAAAGAGACAGAAATAAAAAATATGATATAATAGATGTGTTATTTTATTGATGTGAAAGAAAAAAGAGATAACAAAAAAGTAAAACGTAGAATGAATAAATAAAAATTAAAATATATTTAAATATAAGAATTTTAACTGATATACCTCATAAGTCATAATCCACTTTCACAAATTTGTAAACTACTATTTTTACGGTAAATTAATCAATTTATAGTACATACTGTTTTTTACTGGAATTTACTGTACATACTTAAAAAGTGCACAGAGTGTTTTTATTTTATTTTTTTACAGTTAAAAAGTTGATAGCATTTTATTTATAATTATATGTTATATACAATGAGATATTCATACCAAATTTGAAAACTAATTAGAAACATGACCACTTTAGAAAGCATGTGAGTAGTTTTATTCAACTCAACAAGAGAATTTTATAAAGTATATTAAATTCAATGAAAGATATATTTTTTAAAATATAAATGAATATTAATTATAAAATCCTAAAATCACACATATCAAATTTTTGTAATTATTTGAATGCATAATCATTAAAATAAATATATAAAAATGTTGAATAATTAAATTAATAAGATTTAATTTATATAAAAAGAGTTATTAAATAAAATAATTCAAGTAATAGTTGCTCTTGGATCTATGGATTTGCAACATATATCTATTGGAACAAATATATATCAAATATATGTGCATACAATTTGACAAATCACAACATTTAAAAATAAGTTAACCGTAAAAGCATATATTAAAAATTCTACACCACAAACTACCATTTATAAGCACGATATGATTTGACTATTTTCATTGTAAGTAAGTCTATTTAAGATAAAGAATATGTCAACATTAATTAATATTCGACATAGTAAGAGCCAAAAGGGGAAGAAGAACGTGATTGTGGATGGCAAATAAAAAATTGTGGGAGTATGGTTGTTAGGTTAGAGTAACCTATCTATCTATCTATAATAATAATTCTGATCCATGCAGCAATACATCCACGAGATCACCATCACAGCAGCCCGATTTTGAATCAGCTAAGAATATCCCATATTTCTTGGGGTTATATTTGAGTCTTACATATATATATATATATATATAATCCACACATTACATATTCTTTATTTAAATTCAATATAAAGCATTAATAATATTTTCTTTATTTCAAAGTTATTAATAACCAAAATCCGTATCAAATTCTTACTAAATTTAAGACAATTTTTACGATTTTTCATGCAAGTATCTGCAGTACCATTCATGCAAATTATTCCACCTGAAATTTCGCAGGAAATTTCGCGGAAAGCATCAAAATATTTACTAAATTTAAGACAATTTCTTAAGATTTTTCATGCAGAAATATCTGCACTACCAATTCATGCAAATTATTCCAGCTGAAAATCCGCATGAAATTTGCAAAGGAAAAATTTGCAACATACGCTGTTTTTCTACTTTTTAATTTATACGAAAATTTCAACTAAAAGTATATAAAAACATTATTATAGATGTACTTTTGAAGTATGTAATATTAGTCTTTAATTGTAATACTCCTAAACAAAATTTATATCATATTTACAAATCATAACTAAGTATCAATTAAAACATGATTAAAAAAAAAACTAAGTATAATAAATACATGATGCAACCAAATTACCAATATAAAAACAAATATCACTACTAATGTCATCATCCTCACTGTCTTCATCAGTACCATTTTATCAAATGGTAACGAAAGCTAAATGATTTTCCTTTACTATTCAAAATTCAGTTTTAATTAATATATCATCAGGTTTATAAGTTTTTTATTTGTTTATAGTTTACCATACATAGTGTTAAGACTCTTGAAATGCTTGTGTAATAAAAACTATAACCAACTTACATAAGAACATATATGTCATGTCTATTTTTGGGGAAAAAATGAACCTTTTCTTCACATTTTCAAATAACATAAATACATGACAATTTATTTGCAAAGTGAGCACCGTGAGAGAACAATGATTTGAACAAAGGGCGTGAGGCTAAGGCAAAATCTGATGGAGGCCAGAGATGAGAATTTTACATTAACCAGGCAAAACTAAGTAGAAAGGCACAACTAATATTGGATTCTCTAAGTAGAAGGCACAACGATATTGAATCGAGGCTCATTCATGAGAAATTTGAACGGAGCTGAAGGTTGAGAATGTCCCAAAGCTCATACGCGAAAGTTATGAAGACAGTGAGATTGTGACGGTAGTGGCGATGGCGGCGAGGTATAACAGTGATAGTTATGGTTGAGATGCAATGACGGTGTGACGGCGAGGTTGAGAAAAATTAAAAGTTTCAAGATATTTTAAAATATCGAAAGATGAGGTTTGGTGTCCATTCCTATTTTCTTATTGATAATATTATAAAATACGATTCAATATATTTTATTGATATTATTATAAAATGAATGTAAAAATAACGTTCTAATTAAGTTTTTTTTTTTTTTTTACATTTTCCTATTTTATTTTTCTTCTATGAACAATTTTAATGGGCACTACTAAAATTAACCAATTTTACTTTATTTTTTTATAATCAAACATAATTTAATTTTTTTTAGATTTCTATGGTACATTTAAAAATTAATATGTTGAATAACTAATAGTTGAATAACATGTCATCTATGAATGAGTTTAACTATAGTTTATATTTATTACCATCAAATTTTTAAATTTTATCTTTTGAGACTATTTTGAAATAAAGTTTTTTTGTTATGATTTTAATTAAAATTTTAATTATAAAAGCGATTTATTTAATTATTGAGGTCAAAATTGAATAGATAAGTATACCAAAACTCTTAATTTAATCAAAACTTTTAATTTAGTCAATATACTATAGTAATGCTTACGTGGATAAATTAAAGAAAAATGATTGATCAAAATATTATAGTACCAATATACATTATTATTTTTTCATAGTACCTTAGAACTTGTCTTACATTTTTTATTTTGTTTAAAAAATAATTTTATTTATTTATATAAAAAAAAACAAATGAAATTCTGTAGGAAATTACCTACAGATTTGCTGCGGCACTTTCCTATGAAATTTTCCTTCGAATCCGTAGCAAAAGAAAATATCCACAATTTTACCTACGGAATCAACAGAAATATTCATCTGTGTATCACCTTAGAATTAATTTTGGAAGAAATTCTCAGGTAAAACCTAAAATTTTGACTATTTAAATCAAAAATGTTCTTAATAAAATATTAAAGTAACAAAGATATTTAAGATTATTTTTATTAAAATAATAATAGAACGTCTTTAAATGACAATTTCATAAAGTTTTCTTTTGATTCAACTATCAAAATAGATTTAATACTTGTAATTCTTCAAATGAAATTTCATTGATATTACAAGAATTATCATATCTTATAGACAAAAGTCTGTTAAATGTCTTTTATCTTACTTAATTTTAATAAGATTATCATTTATCGTTTTATTTTTTAGTTTATGTCCATATTTAAAAAAACTAACATTCTTAAATATTATTCAAATATTTTATTAAGTGAAGAATTTGTTTGATCTATAATATTATATAAAAAAAATAGATTCTTAAAAACTAAGGCTCCGTTTGGTAAAATTAACCTATAAGCTAGTTGATAGCTGAAAAGTTGACTGATTTCTAAAAAGTTATCTGATAGCGGATAACTTATGACTTATAGCTGAAAAACTAATTAATTAAACTTAAAGTGTTTGGTAAATTTAACTTTTAACAATATAAAATGACATAAAAAGACATAATTATTTAATTTAAAATAACAAAAAATGTGACATTTTTATCTAATCTCTCCCAATATTGTTTTACTCCATTTCTTTTTTTTAAACAATTTTTTGACTTTATTTATTATTATTCTTTTTTTTTGCTTTCTTCTTCTCCGTATTCTCATCTTTCCAATAACATCATTCTTCATATCTCATATGTCTAAAATCCTAATTTCAATAATACCTTGAGGTGATACCTCAATTACTCCTCCAACCTTAGGCTATACCTTGGTAACCTTCCTTTCATTGTTGAATTAGTTGAATGAAATTAGTGTGTATGTACGTTGTACCACTCCGAGAACTCATGTTTGTAATCTGTTCACTACTCGTCTTATGATTTCTCAATTTATAACTAATATTTTTCACAACGTGCTCACTACTTATCTCATGATTTCTCAATTTATAACTAATATTTCTCCGGTCCCTACTACTTTTATTAATCTATTTATTTGTACTAAGAAGAGCATTAAATAATTTGCAACAAAAACAAAATAAGATTTATTTTTAGTAAAATCTATATCAATAAGTTTAATAATACTTTTTTTTTACCAAACAGGGCCCAAATAAACTCAAGATTTTATTGTGTACATTTAAAGGTTTTTTTTTTAATGAATTTGACGTTTCTAAATTATTGAACATTCAATCTAAATTTCTATTTCCTTAGATATATTTTTTTTAACAGTACGGTCTAGTCATTTTACTAAACATACTAGATTAGGTGAACTATTTAGCAATTTCAACAAGGAAACATACTAGATTAGGTGAACTATTGAGCAATTTCAATGAGGAAACAAATAATTATTTTAATGTACGTATAATTTTAACGTTTTAATTTTAAATTAACAGCCAAAATTGATCGGTGTGTAACTAAAGAATCTAATCGATTCAACCATAGTATATTCTCATCGTAATTTATTATTACATGGATGAATTTAGAGGGGCACCCATGGGTCAGACACTTCTCTCTTATGCACAAAATACTTCATTTCTCATGTTATGTGATAGTCAGTTTTAATTTTGAGTTACTTTAATTTAGTTTTTATTTGTTTAGTCTAAAAACTAATTATTGACACATAAAAATAATAAAAAAAAATAGTTTTTATTATAAAAAAATAATTTAAAATTATAAATTGTTTACTTAATAATAATTTTAATAACAGTGGTTGAAAGAGTAGTTGTCAAAGTTGATGGTAGACAACTAACACAATAGTAATCAAAGACCAACGGTGGTTGTGGTGGTGATTAGACTGAGATTAAAGTGGTGGCCACAATTGAGGTTGAACGTAGTTTCTGAATGATGTCTAATGATGGTCAGATTAGTGGTTGATGGTGGATGATCGACAATCGATGGTAGTTGTAGGGGGTGTTGGACAAAGCTTACAGTTGTGGCTAGTGAGAGCTGGAGTGGACGAAAGTGATGGTTGGGGTGATGGCTGACAGTGGTCAGTGATATTCGATAGTCGGTAGCGTTGTGGTGGTGGACGAAGATCATAGTGGTGGCCAATGGAGTCATAGTGGTGGTCTCCATGTGCTAGAGTAGTCAAAGGTGGTGTTGTCAGTGTGAAAATGGATGGTGATCAAAGTTGTGGTTGGTAGTGGTTAGAGTTTTGGTCGGCGTCAAATGATAGGTTAAAGGTAGTTACAGTGGTACTCAACAGAGCCAGGCCATAGGTGATAACATCTTAAAGTTTAAATAAAAACAAGAATTATAAAACCTCTTTTTGTAATTTAATTTTAGGAAAAAAAAATGTTTTCAAATTGAGTGAAAATTTAACTTAACGTCATTTTATGCGAACATGTTTTACTTTCAAGATTAACTTTTAAAATAAAAAACTCAGAAACACCCCAGATAAACCCTAACATTCGTAGTTTTTGACTTCAAATATGATTTTACATTCGTATTGTTCAACTAACTTTTACGTAAATTTATTCAAATATCTAAATATAAATCATTTTATATTCAATACACTTTCAATTAAAATCAATTTACAATATCAATTCATTTTTATCAACAAAAAATTAAACACACACTTAATCTTTTAGACTATTCACAATGAAAACCTATTTAGAACTCTATTAAATAGCCACTTTTAGTCTTTAAGCTTTAGTTCAAATTGTTAGGTTGGACGTCTTGTCATGAATTTGAATTTGAGATCTCACATTTGTATAAATTAATTATAGTGTAATTTATCATTTTTTTTTAAGATAAAAAAAAATAGCCACTTTCATTTAGGTATTGAACCCTTGGATGCTTTTTTTGAAGGGGACTATAATAAGCAAATTTCTGTTTCTCTAAGCAAGTTTTATTTAGTAATAATTAAAATTATTTATTGAAAATATAATACCGTATTGTTATAATTTTGTGGATTTCATCGAGTAAATTTACGAAAGTACTAAATAGAAGGGACTAAGTATTTATTATTATATATTCTTTTTTAAGTACTTTAAGTATTACTAATATTAAAAAAATATAAAAGTATTATGAATATTTTTGGAATTACATTTTTCTTAAATTTTCATATTCCATAGTTGGTCTATAATTTTTACGATTAAATGACTTTTACATTTTGGTAGTGTTCTTTAATTTCAGATATTAATGACAATTATATTAGAATTTTAAAATCATTGTAAGCTATATGATTTGTGACCTATAAATAGAAGTCATATATAATTGTGGTGATGAAATATTTTAGAGAAAGTGTGTTTGATTCATTTTTTTAGGAGGAGAGGGGAGCAAAACTAGGGGTGTGCAAAAATATGGTTAATTGGACCATATATAAATTGGGTAGCACTGCACCACAAAAAATCAAACCATTTAAATGTTTCATGAATGGAAGCACATATTTAAAACAATTCACTTAACCAAACTTAATTCAAAAACCAGTTTAACAATTTTAAATTTTTTTAACCTCAATTAAGATTTTTTTCGTACAAAATTTTCAAAATTTATTTTTCCCAAAAAAAATATAGCAAATATCGAAACTTTATTTTTTCGAAAAAAAAATTAAATATTTTTTTTTCTTGAAAATTTTTTGAGAAAAAAATCAAAACTTTTTACTTGAATTTTTTTTATCGAAAAATTTTTATATCTATTTTTCTTGAAAAAATTTTCTAAAAAAAAATCGAAAAATTTTTGCCAAAAGAATTTCAAAATTATTTATTCGAAATTTTTTTTGAAACAAAGTTGATATTCTTTTATCAAAATAATTTCAAAATTCTTTTTTCGAATAACTATTTTGAAATTGATTTTAAATAAAAATTTGTTCAAAATATTAAACTAGTTTATATTTATAAACCAATTATAAATTGGTTCAGAACTGCACTAAACTTAATTTGAAAGTGATTTTCAATAACTGAACCAAACCCTTAATGTGGTCCAATGCGGTTCAGTTATTGCATCATGAACACCCCTAAGCAAAACCCTCATAATGGTGTGTGTAGTTCAGTGGAGGGAAGATGAGAAGATGGATTTTAATGGAGGGGAAGAAAGGAGAGGTGATGAGAGGTTAATAGAAACATGTTTGGTTCAAAGGAATAGATGGGAGGGGGATGAAATTTTTTTAATGATTTATGTTTGGTTCAAATAAGGAGAGAAGATAAGAGAGAATTTAATGGTTTTGTGTTTGATTCAAGAGAAGGGGAGGAATTTTAAATAATTTTTTTGGTTATATAAAACTCTCCTCTCCACTCCAAATTCCCTAGAATTGACGGAAAGCAAAATCAACTTAAGTAGATATTTTGCTCCCCTTACCTCTATTGTTAAAATTTGAATCAAACACATAAACTTATAAATATTATGTCCTCCGCTATCATCCAAACTCCTCTAACCAAATACATCATAAGTTTGAAATTTATAATTTCATCGTCTCTAAAAGAGATAAGATTTACCCGCACAACGAATGAAATACATTACACTTATCATTTAACAAAGAAAAGAAATCTTAATCATGCTAATATAATTAGTGCTCTAAAGATATTTGTTAAGTAACTAAAATAAAAAGTAAATTTGATTTTTTTTAATATTTACAATCTCAAAATATTAAATATACAATTTCACAAGATTTTATTTTACATTTAACTTCTTAACAATCTTAACAAGTACTCTAAAAAATGTTCGTTAATATTTTTCAAAAAATGTTACTTGTAATGACTTTTTGTTAATTAACTCTATATCTATTGACAATTTATCTGTTTTTCTTTTTACAACAAAATTAAATTAGGAGAAACACATTTCGTACCAAATTAACTAAAACCATAATTTATTGACAATTTCTCTTAAAACTACATTACAGATAGAAATGATTTAATTAAAAAAAAAAGATAGAATTGATCGACGTTTAATTTATCTTCTCTTTCTAAAATAAACGTTATATATATATCAGTGGAGAGGAGGCATGAGATGAAGGTAGTATTGAACAATATACAATTACTTAAGTTGTTTAAAAAATATAATTTTTTTAATTTATTAATGTTATGAGAAAATAATCATATTCTTAAACAAATTTAGTATAAGTATTTTTATTTTTACGTAAAATAAAAAAAAAAATTTATTTAATTATCAATTTTTTTTTACGCTCTTAGTCATCATATTTAGTCCATATGAAAATAATAATTTTTGTTTATGATTAGAGAATGCATTTGATAAATTTTGAAATATAATTCATTTAAATTTTTATTATATGTAAAAAGAGTTTTTTTACATGTTCAGTAAATTTACATATTTTTTTATAAACAAATATAAAAAATTATTAAAGTTATATTGATTTTTTGAATTTAAATTCAATATCCCACGCTTAAATTTTTTGGTGTTATTTAACTCCCAAATCGAACTGCTTAAGATAACCCGAGACAATTATAAATAGACGTTACTATCACTACAATGAGTTCGTATACAAATCGAAACAACTAGATCACTTCTGTCTACATACATAGTACATCCACTTTTCCGTTTATTTTCGTTTTCATCATCATAGTACAATTTCCCCCTCTATCTTATCTCTCATCCTCTCTTTCACTAATTAATCACTATCCACCCAATAATTAATCATCACTTAATCCCTTCTCTTACTTCAAACCAAACATGGCCGACACTTTCCAAACCACTGCCGCCAAGCGAAACCGTTTCTCCAACGATACCGAACCAAAAAAGAAACTCACGTGTGGCGACGGAGATCCCGCCACCGCACTAGCTAGCACACGCCACGAGTTCGGTGAACACGGTGGCGTGAACATGTCAATTGAAGCCTCCGCAACGTTTACTGTAATGGAATCAGAAACGATGCGGAGGATGTTCACAGGAGAATTAGGCCCCGACCGCGATTACTTCATCTACAGCCGTCACTTTAACCCGACGGTTCTTAACCTAAGCCGTCTGATGGCATCACTCGAAGGAACAGAAGCCGCTTACTGTACAGCCAGTGGCATGTCCGCCATTTCCGCTGTACTTTTCCAACTTACTAGCAGCGGAGGACACGTGGTAGCTTCTAGAACACTCTACGGTGGGACCCACGCGCTACTCACACACTTCCTCCCAAGGACATGCAACATAACAACAACCTTTGTTGAGATTTCCGATGTTGAAAAGGTTGATGAAGCTATGATTGAAGGCAAAACGAATGTTTTGTTTTTTGAGTCGGTTTCGAATCCGACTTTGACGGTGGCGAATATACCGGAGTTGAGTAGGGCGGCGCATCGGAAAGGTGTGACGGTGGTTGTTGATAATACTTTTACTCCGATGGTGCTTTCGCCAGCTCGTCTTGGGGCTGATGTTGTTGTTCATAGTATCTCGAAATTCATCAGTGGTGGGGCCGATATCATTGCAGGTTTGTTTGTCTTTGTTTTCTCTTCTTGGTTATTTCTTTGTCTATTTCTGCAACTTAATCAACACGTATATCTATCTATAAACACATTCTTTTCGTTTTTAATTAACTAGTCTCTTTCATGATAAAGTAGTAACATTTATAATAAATTTAACAATTATGTTATTTTAACATACAAAAATATTTCATATGCTGACACCTCATTAATTAGCTTAAATACATTATTGGTATCTTATTCTAGATGATGGTTTTTGATCTTCTTATTTTTAAATTTGTGATTTTAGACTTGCCATTTTATAATTTTTAGGATTTTTCCCACAATCTAGTTTGAAGATTATTTTTTTATGATATATCATATTCATTACAAATAATAAATTTGACAAAAATATGCTTATCTTTTATCAATAAAACTGAAAGAAAAAAAAAAGTGACCAAATTTTTATTTCTCTTAACAAAATGCTTTTTAGTATAAAGTAAGAGAAAAAAATATATACAAAATCGGTGTAAATTAATTTACACACAACCAATAAAAAACAAATATTTTATAGTTATTATCTAAATTGTAGTTACAAAATATAAGTAGTTTTATGGCAATTATTTGATCTCGCCGAAAAATAGTTTTATGCCAAGATCATTGCGTTATATGGCAATTTTTTTTTAATTATCATTTTATTCTCGGTAAGAGTAGGGTTTTATTGTTTTGATCTATGATTCAACTAAAATTTTAAATTAATTTTTAAGTTATCAAAACGTCAGTTTAGTTTTTAATGTTATAATAATAATGAGAGTATCTTTTAACAATTTTTACAATAATAAATTTCATTTTTAGAGATTATTTTAATAATTTAATAATTAATTTAAATTTTTGATTGATTTAAAGGTCATAGTGACTTTACCTTACATTTACTAAAATAACGGTTATCATTAAAAAAAAAATCACTGTGTTGTGGAAGAACTTTATTAAAATTTGTAAATAAATTAGTAATTAATTAAAAGAGTTCCCTTTTCAACCGCGCGATGAGACTATGCATGACGAACAACTTCCTCGAGTCTATCCAGAGAAGATAATTGGATTGAGATCGGAGGTGGATATGCACTTATTAATTTTATTATTAAAAGTATTATTATGAAATCATCCAATAAAATCATAATATAACTGATAAACCTTAACTCAACTGCAAGATATTACTTCACTAAATTAATTACAGTATAATTTACCATGATAAAAAAAATCATAGTAACACTTGCTTAAATTAATTCTTAAAATATCTTCAACTAAATATCTATAGAATCATTATTTAATTAATTTTATAAGTAAAAAAAATTATATTGTCAATATATATTAATTAGATTCTAATATTTTTAATTTTTTTTTCCGTAAATGAATTTGAGTTATAACTAGGGTTCTTTTTGACAAAATTCATAACGAGGGTTGGACATGGTAAATTTTTGTTTGAACATATTATTATATATTTCTTCTAGGCTTTACAAAATATTTTTAAATAGATTATTTCTAGACTTCACATAACTTACTTAAAAGAATAATAGTGTTATTTAAACATACACAATCGACATTATATTTTGATATTGTATACCAATTAGTACAGACATTGATCTCAAGTTGAGAGAAAAAATACTTGACAAAAGAAAAAAATAATATTGAATTTTTAATCGTAGAAATCTTATTGTTATTAAATATATAATATAAGGAATCAAATATACACTATATACAATTTTAATTAACACAACCTTTTTCAAGAAAAAAAAAATACACATGTGTTGTAAAAACGTTAACATTTACATTTTAACAAAATCAAACATTTCTTTAATTCCTGCTTTGAGTGACCGGACTACCATCTAGTGGTGACAAAATTTATATATATATATATATATGAGTCTATATGAATATTAAGAGAATAACAATTATAACTACTATAATTTTCAATTTTTTTTTTACTCATGCATATATTTAATAATCCCATCTGGCCGGACTTCATCCCCAACTTTATTTTCTGAAACAGATTTCAATATTTTGATGTGGTATACAATTTTTGTATACCTTGAGTTAAAAGTTTGTATCAATAGTTAAAAAAAAAATAATATTAGTTCTATCGAATTTTGTAAAAGAAAACTATCAAAATTTGAAATGATGTGGTCACATGTTTTCTCCTTACCCCCGTGAACATTACCGTCTTTTAGTTGCAACACGTGTTATGTAGCTTTATATATCTGTATTATGATTAGGATTAGGATCAAAGGTAAGAAACAGAAAGAAACTATTTTGATGATGTGACTTCATAAATTTTAAAATTTAGAATTAATAAAACTATGATGGAGTCAGCCATCTATCATAATCCCTTCCCAATAGAAATAACATTTGAGCAATCATTTTGCATGAATCAAAAGCAAATTAGTTCACAATTCACTCCAACAAATTTACGATATAGTAATTTAATTTCTGAAATTGAGTAATGTTAATCAATTTAGTGCATATTATTCAAATTTTGTAGTAATTTTGAAAATTTTATGTTTCTTTTAATGCAACAAAAGATTATCTAAGTCAATGCATAAGTTTTTTCATTGATTTTAAAAAGAATGTATAATAAGAAAATATTTTGATGGATAAATTAAATTGATTAATGTTCTTTAATTTAAAAGATTAATTTAATATTTCATATATTTGAGATATTAATTTATTCTACTCTTAGAATTTTGAGGAGTAAAATATCGATTTACTCACTCCTAATTTATATTGGATATATTCCAATGACCAATTAAAAAGTTTTATTTACAAGATGTATTCTATAATTTTTTCATAAAATTTTAAAATTATTTAATAGTTTAAATAACTTCAACCTTAAATGAATGTAAAAGTTATAATAAGTTTTTTCAAAAATATAAGTAAATCTTGTCCAATTAGAAAATAGCTTCGAAATTTGGATTAATATGAATTTGTTTTATTTGATTATTAACCAATAGTAATAATATGATAATAACCAATCATCGAATTAATAAAATTTAATGTTTATAAGAAGTTACGAAGTATATATAGTAACCTTTTCTTTTTGTTGAGAACAATGTTTGAGAATGTATTTATTATTATATCATTATATTATATATAGTGATGGATGACAAACATATTTTCATTCGAACCATAAGTAGGAGCTGATACCCACCTAAAAAATATTCCCGGTATCTAAATAAAGCAACAAAATTAATTATTTGAAAAGTAACTTTGGTACATACTAGATATGAACTAATCATAAAAAGAAAAAATAAACCCATCCCCATTCCCCATGAGTATCCGACCGATATTGGGTGTGAGTACACTACCCAATAATGGTGTGACTAAGTGTTCATGCGTCATAGTTTATACAATAATAATAGGGTGAAATTATAAATTTATATTTAAATATTTTTTGTTTTAGTTATTTTGGTCATCTAATAAATCTTCAAATATATTTTTTGTTTTTCCATTCAATTTCTTAAATTACAATCAAAATGATATTTGAAATTGTAATTTCAATTTCAATACATTTAGATATAGTGAAAATCATCGCATTGAAGAACCAAAAAGACTATTTTCCAATATAATAGAATAAAGTTTTCATTTATAAATTAATGGAGCAACATTATATTTTGACAACGAAATTTGATGATTATTTTGGGTGTATTGAAAATGGACAGGTGCTGTATGTGGACCAGCAAGCCTAGTGAATTCAATGATGGATCTCCATCAAGGGGCCATAATGCTATTAGGCCCAACAATGAACGCCAAGGTAGCATTTGAACTATCCGAAAGAATCCCTCATTTGGGCCTAAGGATGAAGGAACATAGCAACCGTGCATTAGTTTTTGCAACAAGGTTAAAAAACTTAGGATTAAAAGTAATCTACCCTGGCTTAGAAGACCATCCACATCATGAATTGTTGAAATCAATGCACAATAAAAATTATGGGTATGGTGGACTTTTATGCATTGACATGGAAACTGAAGAGAGGGCTAACAAGTTGATGAACTATTTACAAAATTATGGACAATTTGGTTTCATGGCTGTTAGTTTGGGTTACTATGAGACACTTATGTCTTGTTCTGGAAATAGCACTAGTAGTGAGTTGAGTTCTGAAGAAAAGGTTCTTGCTGGAATTTCACCGGGTCTTGTGAGGATGTCAATAGGATATATCGGGACGTTGGAGCAGAAATGGAGTCAGCTTGAAAAGGCTGTCACTAGACTTCAAGAATATGGTTTTCCTAATAAGAATTGAATCACTTTTTTAAATCATGTGTGTTTATGCTTATATTTTTGTTATAAATGTTTGCCTTTGTAATAAAATGTGTGATGTAGTAATCAATCTTTATGTGTGTGTTTTTAATGAATATGAAGGACACTCTGTCTTGTTAAAATAAGTTTGTGATGACTTATTTAATTGGCGCTATTTAATATTACTTGCATCAACTTCTTTGTTATTTTTTGTACAAAAAAAAATGTCATCTAGTTTTAGAACGTTGATAGATACATTGGCCCCAACTCATTCGGTTAGAGTAAGCTTTCTCATTTAAGTTTATCTCCTACAAAACAAAGAGAATAAAAAATTCTAGACTTCTAACCTGATCGAGTTCTCCTAGTTGTTCCGTTTTTTTTTGTTTTTTTTTTTTTTACTAAAGAGAGGGATTTTAAGATTAGTTTTTAGTTTGAAATTACTCTTTGAAAGCATTTTTTCTTCATTTTTATTTAAATAAATGGTTGTCACACATATTTAATCTTTTTATGTGATTTCGTTGTCATAGTAAGGTTTGTTTTTTTTGTCTTGATGCAACGTTGTTTTGGTTTTCTATTTTGTTACAGTGTTTGTTTGTTTAGATTGAAAAATTAACTTCGATCTAGTACATATTGGATCAATAATATTGAAATCGTCAATACTACAATTTCAAAAACATGAGTATATCAATCACTTTCATTTTTAATATATGTAGGTTTCGTCACATTTAGAGATGGCAACATAACCCACATCCGCGGGTACTCACTCAAACCCGCTTGATTTGGGCGGGGAAATCCCGCTTTGATTGGGTGCAGGTGCGGATTTTTTCCGAAATTAAAATTCGGGGGAAGGTACGGATTTGGAGGTGGTGATATCTACCTCGCACCTGAACCCGCCCCGCAAATAATATTATTCTAATTTTTAAATTTTATATACATTTACATATTTAATATACTTAATATTTTTTTGAATATTAAAAATTATAATTTTATCTCTATAGAAAATATTTTTTAATTTTGTTATTGTCTAATAATAATTATTTTATTATATTAATTATAATAGATATAATTTTTTTTTGAATATTAAAAATTATAATTTTATCTCTATAGAAAAGAAGCGTTGTGTTTGCCAAAATAAAATGGATATCACCTATTTGCTTGGTTGACATAGATGAAGCCACAAACGTGCCCCATGCATTGAAATGTATTTATGAACTCCAATTGGAACATGTTGATTTTGTATTTGACTCAAAAAGCGTAGTCAATTTATTTCACAGTTCACATAGAAACGTCGCTGAATTTAGTGTTATTATTGAGGATTCAAGACCTTTTGTTCCTAATTTTTATACAAATTGTCGTGTTGAGTTTATTATGAGACAAATCAATGATTTTGCTTATTTTCTTACTTGACGACCATGTCTTTAGCTAGTTTTCACGTCTTTATTGACGTCCTTAATTGTATTCAACATATTATCATGAATGAAATGCTATATAAACTCTTTATAGTAAAAATAAATAAATTTAAAGTTGTATATAACATTAATGAAATTATCACATTGATAAAAAAAAATAGAGTTTTATAATAGTTTATAAAGAGAGACATGTCTCATCTTACAAGACAGTTTAGTAAGAATGAGTTAAATCCAATATAAAAACTTAAAATGGTATCAAAATCTATTCAAACGAATCACCACTATTTATATACACACCAAACTCAATAATATTTAGCATGGAGGGTGTGCATTGGATGAGACATTGACAAAACTAATATTTACTAACATGTGATAACGGTGGATGGCAACTATAAACTTAAATTTCAAGAACATCTCAACATGAGTCATTAGAAGTTAATGACTAACCCGTCTAATTCAATGGCCACTATCTTAGTTTTGGTGTCATTTCTCTCCTATTCCCTTTCATTTTTCAACACCCACAACATATTTTGTCTGTAGAAAAATGATGACACAATAGCATTAAAGATTGATATTGAAATAAAATGAAGAAAATACTAGGAAAACATTAAATGATCTTACCAACCAAATAATAAGTCTTGCAATCAATAACAAAAACATCAGCATGATTAGTGAAAGAGTTTATGTTTGCAGTTAACTTTACTATAGTACCAAATTAAAAATTCCGTATGTACTCATGCTTAGTGGTTAAGTAAGAACAATTATTTATCAAATTTGTAGATTAAAGTCTAACAAAATGTGACATGAATAAGGCACATAATTTAAGCTTCAAATAGAATAAGGCACATAATTAATTTCCATAAAGAAAAAAGTCGATTTAAGTACATCAGCGTTCATTAGAAATATGTCTAATGAAAATTGGAGTTTGTCGCGCGAAACATATCGCACAAATCAAAGGCATAAATTCTAACAGTTGCAAAATATTCATCTGAATTTGAAACATTATTATCACTTGTATCTTTTAAACCAATCTAAGGAGCAACTTTCACATCCATTTCATCTTCTTGAGTATAGTTATTCTTCAAATAATCAGCTGCGTTGCATACACCGTTCCTTTCGAAAACTTAAGCAAGAATACTAGAGGTATCAATAGCACTGTATTGAAGGATTCCCTCGTTTTAGGAATATATATTTGAATTGTTTTCTCCTTTTTTTTTTTTTATGAACTATTTGAGAAAATTTTGTTTTCATATTATATTTGCAATTTTCAAAAGAATGACCGATCACTTTACATAATTAACAAAACAATGAGATTTAGAAGTATGATATGTTTTTATATTACAAAACAATGAGATTTTTATAATATGAATAAAAATTTATGACATGATATTTCACAAAAAAAAAAAGATTTCTCCATACAATCAAGAATGAAATAAAGCAAGAATTCGTTTTAATTCGGGCAAAAGATTTATAAATTGAAGAGGAACTAACAGGTTTAGCGAAGGGTTGTCCGACAAAAGGTGGGCATGGTCTGAGGGCTAGCTAGAGAACGGTCGGGCGTTGCGTGAAGGTATGTCTGAGAGAAGTCTGACGTGTCCTTTTGCTTATATTTCATAAACTTGTCATTCAATTTACATAGAAATGTAGTAGATTTCAATATTGTGATTGTTTCGCCTAAAGATATAAATTTATTGAGAATATTTAAAATGTGACACATGAATGGGTTGGATTTGGCACTTAGGATTTTAAATATAGTGGTTGGAAGTAGTTCTCTTTCATTCAAAGGATTGTCCTCTAACTTTTATAAAAGGTGGAATATCCATTTTATGACACCCTTGATCACCAACATATATTGGAGGTTTGGTTCACCAATTGATGATCAAATTGAAGATATTTACGCTGAGAATTCTCTTGCTCTTGCAGGGTTTCCAACTTCTTTAATTAATTTGCATATGTTGATTTAGTTGTCTCCTTAACACGGTTTGGTTTTAGTTTCATTATTGATGAGCTTATTCCCCTAGTTAATTTGTAACTAGTACAAATGTATAATGAAGTACTATGTGTATTGCATATGATTTAGTGATTCTATAAAGAATATTACTACAACAATTTATTAATTGAAACTAAAAAAATGATATTCTTCTACATTTTAATACTTCTACAATATTATATGAGTTGGCAAGCATATAGATATATGCATATGGGTTATATATTTTTTTTAGGGGTTAAATATACTTTTCGTGCTTCATCTTTTTTTAATATTTATTTTGTTCTGTTATCGTTTTTCTTAATTAATTTTTTTTCTTTATCTTTTATAAGTGATGAATTTTGATCATATTTACAATCACAACAAAAGATATAACAATACCTAATCATTGAAAAATATGTGTCTACCACAATATAATTAAAAAGACATTCATTTAACTCAATAATAAGCTTGTACTTGAAAAAATTCTTCTTGGATACTTTGAAACATACGTAAACATTGTGAAATGAAGAATGTTTGTTAAACTTCTCTTAATATTCTTCTCATCCTTGTTAAGATTGTACACTTAACTTTACAATCGATCAAAGATTAGAACTCAACAGCTCGTGATAGTAATCATACAACTATTTGAAAGGGTTATGATGAAAATGACTAACATTGGTCATTTAAAAAAAATAAAGGTTGAATATGAATTAAAAAAAGATAAATGGTCCAAACAAATATTTGGTAAAAGATAAATGACAAAAAATATATTTAAGTTATTTTCTTTTAAGAGTCTAGCGGTGAAACACACACTAAGTACATTAAAATGGAGTATTGCAGGTTCAAATTTGTGACCCAATATATTAGATTTTCCTACAATTTTTAATCATATAAGTTTATTTACGGAACTATATGAACAATATTTTATTTGAAAAAATAGATCGATACATAATTACTGTATTATGAAGAGTTTGATCATATACAACTTAAATGTTTAAAATTTTAGTGAGTACATGCGAAGCTTTAAGGAAAAAACATAAAAAATTTAGTGAGTACACCTTCTTCAAATATAATTAGTTATGAGAATGATATTTTATTTCGTAAGAATGAAACTGATGATAAAGTAAACAAATGTGACACTTTGAATGAATGTATAATATATTGTGTAAAAGTATGTATTTACCCATTGTCGTCCCAAGTTGTATAGTGTGAAGAAGAAATAAATAAAAAATTATTATAAATAGAAAGAATTATTTTGAATTTTATTCCCAGCCACAGTTCTAGTCCTTTGAAAGTATTAAGGGATTTTCAATTTTGTCCTTATAAAAATTATAAATTGATCCATAAAATATGTTATTGTAACAAATTTGTGAGCAATTATCATTTATTTTTGGTTTAAATATGTTTTTGGTCCTCGCAAATATATCATTTTTAGATGTTAGTCACTATAAGTTTTTTGTTTGGATTTAGTCCCCGTAAAATCAGCGACAATCGGTTTTGGTCTTTAAAAAATGAGATGATAAACCGATGACACGTTAGTCTATAAATACACACCAACACATCATCTTTTATGATATATTAAAAATTAAAATATTTTATATTATTAATTAATAAATTTATGGCTAAATATCACCCGTGGTCCCTTAACTTAATTTCAGTTAACGATTTAGTCCTTTATCTTTTTTTTTTTTTTTTTTTTTTTTT
>JBBPBQ010020324.1:4115198-4256518 GCA_037974755.1 Cicer yamashitae
ATATATATATATATATATATATATATATATAATTGTATTTGTTACAGAGATTCATATTATAGATATTATAGTCTTCAGTAATTTATAAATAAAAATATAATTTTTATTAAAAGTACAAGTATGATATCAATATTTCTATCGAGTATGATATTGTGTTGTTGAAGTAATTATAAAATGTATAATCTTCAAGTTTACGACTAACTTTCTTGTACCCTCAATAATAATAAAATTGAAGTCTCGTATATTTCCATTGCAGGTGACTTTATTCTCAAATGTGTGAAACTATATTTGTAACATTTTAGTCTTTTAGTGAATCATTAAAATTTTCATATAATTTCATATTCTTGTAAATATTATAGATTTAATTTCACTCACGATGATAAATGTTTTGTATAATCATCATACTCTTTTATGTGAGGTTACTTTATTTGTAAAATTATTTTTTAAATTAAGTTTAAATATGTCTTTGATCCTTGCAAATATATCACTTTTTGATTTTAGTCTCTGTATGTTTTTTTGTTTGAATTTACTCTCTGCAAAATCACAGACGATCGACTTTGGTTCTTAACGTCAAATCAACATTACAAAAAAAGAGCATCGGGACACGTGATCCTATAAATGCACGCCAACACATTATCTTTTATGATATACTAAAAATTAAAATATTTTATATTATTAATTAATAAATTTATTAATTATCATTTAATAATTAGTGTTATTTTATATATAAAAAAATATGAATAGAAATTAAAAGCGGGGTTTATGGGTTTTTGAAAAATCCGTCTTCTTCTGTGCCATGACGGTTTGCCAACTCATTTTTTGTAACTTTTGATTTGAAGTTATGGACCAAAATCAATCGTCTCTGATTTTACAGAGACTAAATTCAAACAAAAAAACTTACGAGGACTAATCAAAAAGTGGTATATTTGCAGGGATCAAAGACATATTTAAACATCTAAATTATTATTTATGATAGGAGATTCTCTATTAAGAATTATTAAATAAAAATTTATAATCTCCTTAATTCTATATACAAAAAAAAATGTGGTTAACGTTGAAAAATTTGCCAATGATAAATTATTAATATACCATGAGTTTCATATTGATATCAAGAAACCATTTGTCTTAACAACTCTGTTATATTTTATTTTGTGGAAAATATGTGGTTAAATATGTAAAAATCTATTAGTGATAAAATTGTATAATCACTCATCTTTGATAATTTTGAATTGAAAATTTAGTATCCCACGGTGTGAATATTATATCATTAGAGTACTTATATATTTGTGGGCTCTAATGAAAATCTCACCAAGTTTATATATGTGCGATCAGTAGAAGTGTATACACAAAATTATTTATAATTATAATTGAAGTAACAATATCAATCACAAGGAATGAGATGTTTGAATTGTTATCCCTTTTTAAAATCTTAATTCTTGAACTTAATTTAAATTAACTCAAGATCCATCTTAGTTTCAAACAGAAAGTCCAAAACATTCTGGGTGAGTTAGAGATAAATAAAAAAGATTAACTTTAGGTGATATGTTATTAGTGAGTGAAAAATAAATAAGAATAAGGATAACGGTAAGGATAAGAAGATCACACACAATGATGTATTCTGGTTCACCCAAGGTAGGCTACCTCCAGTCCTCACAATCTGTGAGATTTTCTATTAATGTCCTTAGCACCATAACGGGTTCTTGCTTTCACACTATCTTTCTTGATCACTCTTGATCAGTTTCAGAATTCACGTTTCAACCTTGAAAGGATTTTTACAATTACCTTTCAGTCCATAAATGATTAATAAATAAAATGATTTTTACAACATACTCAAACTATCTTAAGAGATAGGCTTGAGTTACAAATGATGTGTATGATAAAAGAGTTTAGGATAAAAAACTACTCAAGACTTGTTTGAGATTGATTATCAACAAGAACTCAATAAAGTGATCCTTGAATATAATGAGAGAAAGGTGGAGTTTTGCTTAAGAGCTTTGTTGCTTGAGTACGAATGCTTAAGTATGGAATGGTTGCCTTTTAAAACTCTTGCATATATCTTCTCCTTGATATTCCTTTTATAGATGAGGAGATGATTAAAAAGGATTAGTATAACCGTTGTTGAACCTCTGCAAGTTGTTAGTTCATATTGAAGTATATTAAACACATGTGTTATTTGATCCAGAATGTTCTTTGTCGCGGCTTAAATTTTCGAGGGTTAGTTCGAATTCAATGGAGTCGCCACCAAAATTTATTTTAAAATAGAGAAAATATTGAGAAACCCTTAAAAATTGAAAAATTATCTTTGAAACCAAATTTTGGGTTCAGGAGTCGATTATGCGTAGGGAATATATTAGCACTCTACGGCATCCGTTAAAATACAATTACCTATAATTAATTGTGCAAAATTAATATTTACTTATAATTTATTTCTCCTTTTTAAAATGCAAATAAAATCATTTTTTTATATAAAAAAAATCTAGAGATAAAAGTGTATTTAAATATAAGGAAAAAAAGAAATTTTTATTATTATGTTTGACAAGAGTGTGGTGTTGCTCCTACGTATCTTCCAGTGCGATAGAGAAATCAAAGCTACGTAGCTCTTGCGTAGAAAATATGGATGTGTTGATTGCTCTTAAAAATGTGTTTTGTTGTGGATAAGCAAATTAAAAAAAAAATTATTTTGAGAAAATGAATTTGTTTTATTTGAATATTGTTTTTTTATTTATTTATAAAAAAAATGAGTTTTAAGGCTATCAAGTTATATCTCAAAAATTAAAAAGATGTCTCACCTAATTAACTTGTTTAAGAATATCACTTGTGTTTTGTTATATCACTTTTATTTCCATTTTATATTTTTATATTAATAATTAAGATTTTATTAAGAGAAATAAAATGATGGCAAACATAAAATTTGATATATTAGGACTATTATAATTTAATTTGTCGGACAAAATTGGAGTACTACATTCTTTTTAAAAGAAACATAACATTCTTGCTTTTAAGTTTTATGGAGAACGTGGACGAGTGATTGAATGAGCTATGAAATATCAGTCTTTTGACTCAAAAGCATGCAGAGCTTTTTGCAAAAGGATGCAGCAACATTGTACTCATGTTCTTGTTGTCCTTGCTCACAGCTCATCAATCTGGAGATCAATCTAGTCATCGATTTGAAGATTGTTTTGCTCCTTTGGGCCTTCAGCTCAAGTTCAGGGCTTGACTATTGATTTGAGTAGTATTGATACTCTATAACTAGAGATTTGGACTGTGGAGAATGATTTGTCTTAACTCTATCTTTAATAGAAAATAACCAGAATGTTCTTCTAATCAATCTCCAGTTCATTTTGATAAGACACGATGTTCTTGATTTCTTTCATGTGGGGATCATTGATTTTTGTATGAATATATTTGATCATCTATCTTTGAATAAATCACTCAAAAACACAAGTTAAATAGCAACATAATCAAAATCATGATTAGTGAATAATTAACTATTTCTCTATCCCCAAAACACTTGATTTGAGATTTTTCCTCAACAATAATATCTTATCGCGATAAACTTGTTCTAAAAATTTAGTATCCCACTATTAAAATTATATCATTAGAGTTATTTCAAAAAGTGGACTCTTAATGAAAATTTAAATCTTGTTATATATGCCGAATTAGTGAGAATGCATATTATATATCGGATTAGGATAACTTTACCTGTACATAAATTATAAATATTTGAAAATTACTATTCCAATATTTTCATACATTCTAGAGCGCACTATAAAATATGACATATTCAAAGAGATATTTAAATTGGTCTTATTCTGTAGAGATTCATATAAACATTATGTTAATCTTAGTAAGCATCATCATTGGGTGTTTAGGACGTTGAAAAATGCACAATAATATTATGGCATGCAATTACATTGTGCTTCTCTTTTAAATTACCAACATTCCATATTTTGTGAAGTCGTAAATACACAAGTACAAATATAATATTAGTACTCCTATCGAATATACATTGTGTTGTCAAGGTACTTATTGACATACTATTCTTAGACCTACGTGGATATTCTACAATATGAAATTGAAAACTCATTGGGAGAATCACTAACCACATACTTATATACATGAATATTGTAACTCAAATTGATTGGTTAAGTCTCATGGTATTTAGGGTTAGTTGGAGTCTATTATAGTATTTTCAAATGCTTGGGTCATTCTAAAGTCATCACTCTCGTATAAAACGTAAGTCTTTGACATATATGATTTATTTTCTCTATTGGCATCAATTTATGCAGCGTTAAAACTTATTTCTCTTTGGATGACAAGTGTTTTGATCATAATTGATACTCTAGTATTAAAATTATATTCTTTTATTAATTGATTATTGTCATCCAAGTGGGAGAATGTTAGATTAATTATTTAATTAATCAATTATGGATTGACAATAATCAATTAAAAATTATTATTAATTAAATCATGGCTTATTATTATTAAACATTGAATTATTTGTTGAGCTCTTGTTGTTGAATATATTGTGATGAGTTTGACCATTTAGTTAAGTTTAATGAGAGGTTTCTACCCCAACCGTTTAGCTATATAATCGTTATCCAATCAGAAAGTTAACCCTAATTTTGGAATCTTAATCCTGAAACGTTAGACAACAATAAATGTAGTTCACCACCCATCATTTTCTCTCTGTCAACTGTATCTCAAATCTTAAAGGTATGTCGTTCTCGAATATTCTTATTAGTATATATATATATATATATATATATGTGTGTGTGTGTGTGTGTGTGTGTGTGTGTGTTGTAATTTGTATCTAACACTGTTAAATTCTAACATTGTCTGAAACAATTATTATCAGGATTTACTTACCTCTTAACCAAACTCTAAATTAATATGGCCACGTTACCCTAAAAACCAAATGTTACAATCAATCCTGCCTCACAATCTTTCTTTGCCCTACCGCACACATTGGCACCTACAATTTTTTTTTTCCAAGGCACCTACATATAATCTTTTGAATTCATATATAACATCTCCAAACAAATAGTCTCTCAAGCTTAAATGAAGATTTAATTTTCTTCACAATACAAAATTCATTTAAATTGGGGAAATGAAAAATGTTTTGAAGATTTTCAGAGGATTTTGATAAAATTTTCAAATCTTTTTTATTTCTTCATATTAATCACAAAATTAAAAATATGATCATATGAATCTCTTTTTCTTTCTCTACAAAAACTCTTGTCAAATAAAATAAAAAAAATTCTCTCTTTTCCATTCTCCTTTTCTCAAAGCTCTCTTCTCTTTGAGGCTATAATGTTAAATCTAGTCAACATTTTTTCTTTGACTGCCTCTTTTATCAACGACTTTGATTGTAGCTTGACGGAACTCTAATGACTAACTTGTTTGCTTTTATTCGTTTGCCAATTTTAAAGGTGTGGATGTCTTATTGGAGCCTTAAGGTGTGAGATGTGGCAATTTATCTAATTACTTCTAACGTGTCTTTGCCTAAAAACTCTAGCTCGCAGCACATATACTCCAAGAATTATTCAAGTCATTTGGCAGTTCCCTCATTTTTACATGATTAAGTATAATACAGATGGAACTAAAGGTAGTCTTGAGTCTTCCACTTGTAATGATCTTTTCAGATATCGCAGTGCTGCTTCTCTTGGGTTTCGAAATTCCTCTAGGTACTCACAACGCTTTATTTGCAGAGTTTATGGGCGCCATATTGACAATTGTGATGTACGTGGATATATTATTTGTACATTGTTGTTTTTGTTACATGAATTAATCTAATCAAATGGCACGCTTCGTGTTTGTCGCATGAATTAACCTAGCCAAATGACATCTTTCATGTTTGTTACATGAACTAAAAAATGATATGCTTCATGTAGATAGATGGTATGTGTAGAGCATCATGTAGATTCATATGTGTATAGGAACTAAAATTTATTAAAAAGTCTATTGTATGTTAAGACTTTTAATCAGAATATTTTGTCTATCTCTAAAAAGGATAATGGAAAAAACTTAGGGGCATTTCTTTATATGCTTTTATATGGTTCTTAACATAAAACAAAACTTTTGTGGTTATAACAAACTTTGAGAAAATTATAAATTTGATAAAATTATAGTTGGTTAAGTTAAGAACCATAAGAAAAGTATCTAAAGAAACGCACTGAGCCATGCAACTAAACAATTTTCGTAATAGACTTGATGTATATATGAACAACACTTATAAACAAAATAAAATAATAAAACACAAACGTTAAATTTACAGCACAATAGTTTAAAGAGAGAAGAATAGGTATGGACACTGAAAGTGGTAACAAAAAATTAGGGTTCAAATTTTAATAGTCTTTTATTACATAAATATAAATAATCTTTTTTAAAGAGAGAAAATAAAGAATTATAAAAAAAAAAAAGAGAAGTACTATATTTATAAATATTATATATATATATATATATATGCGGTCGGCCTATCAGATCAGCCTATCATAGCTACTAGATTTTTTATATAACATGAAACTCACTCATTTAAATAAATAAGCTTTTTAAAAAGTTTGAGTCTAACATTTTTATTAAACGGGTCAAGTCGAGCCAGACTTTTATTAGGCCGAGTCATATGCCTCTGTTGACCTATTCTCACCCCTAATCTAAGCATTATAATTCCAAATAGAAATCAAATACACTAAATCAAATGATACATAAACTTATATAACCAATAAGTAACAAGTAACAAGTCGTTATTATAAATAATTATTGTACTTAACTTGTAACACTACTTCACTACTATGTCTAGTATCTCCTCGCAAGTTGAAATGTGTTTACTACATTTTTAGCTTGTAAATTACAAAAAAGAAATATAAAAAATACATTGGCTTCAAAACTAAAATTTTTGTTGTGACCATCCATATTTTATATTTTTGTTATGGATAGAATTTAAGATTACAATTAAGGTTTGAAAGAAATTTTGCTTCACCTCCATTTTTTATGAACATAAGTTAAAATGCCAATTAGGTGAATTATAAAAGAAAGAAAATTATATCATTAAATTTTTTATGTTTTTGAAAAATTTAGACAAATATTTGATTGTGATCATAGAATTCCATCAACAACTAACTAATATGTTTAATATTAAATAAAACAACACTGACTAAATTATTTTTTATACAAATCATTCATTTTATAATTTGTTATCACCTACTCAATAAACATCATTCTCTCCAACTTATTACTAAACAAATTCCTCCAATAAATCTATATCATTATATTTCAACAAGAGAGATAATATTTCTATAATCACCGTTCTCTATACGCACCCATGTTTTTGACTCAACATCGAAAGTGCCTATTGGCATGATGTTTATTAGTGAAAACACAACTCTTTGTAGATAAATATACACGTTAAAGAATCAAAGTAGATACTTTATCCAAGAAACTGTGAATTCAACTAAAGATTTTTAAAATTGTTTTTTCGAATAACAAAATTATACTTTAGACTCCTTAATTGGTTTTTCATTATTATTATTATTATTATTATTATTATTATTATTATTATTATTATTATTGTTGTTGTTGTTATTATTATTATTATTATTATTATTATTATTATTATTACTATTATTATTATTATTATTATTATTATTATTATTATTATTATTACTACTGTAAGTCTTCATCAGGTGTCAGCTGCCTCACTTTAAGCATTTTCTATCCTTCACTCTCGTTTTTAATTTTATTTTGCGTGATTGGTTTAAAAAAAGGTTTATTCATGTGGGGTAAGTTGACTTTCTACGCGTTATAATTAATCTGTTCTGTTATGCTGCCTAGTTGACTTTTAAATAACTTTTACTCACTCAATTCATCAATGCTCTCATCATTCATCATTCAAGAACTTCGCGTTATTAATTCACATTTGAATTAATAAGAGAACTGGTTTAAAATCATTAAATATAGTGAGAGAAAATGTATTAATTTAAGTGAAAAGTTATCACTAATTTTGAGTGACGTTGAATTAGGTATTATTGTTAACGAAGCATATATATATATATATATATACGGATGATTTGATAATGTTTTATTTATTTATTTTGGTTGAGAGTATTTAAATTCATAATGATATTGCATAAAGAAAGCATGTGTATCACGTTAAATTTTATATTCGATTCGTCTTATTATATATCGCATGCATTTCGTAATCACTTGACTAAATGATACGTTATCTAATTTTTACGGTTATTAGAGAATTTTAAATATATTTTGGAAATTCCCCTACCAATCTCCACATTTTCAAAACATATTTATATTCTTTATTCCATAAATATTATGGTTTTAAAGAAAGGTATTATTATTTAAACCATTAATTATGTTTTCACTCATCTCCGAATAAATTGGTAGGCAAGTTTTGAATCAACCATTCATTAAAACAACAGTGCATAACTCACACATGAAATCTCGGTACCATTTAACTCACACATGAAATCTCGGTACCATTGATCGAATTATAAATACGACACATTTAATAAAGTCATGTGTCTCATATTCTTTTCATAAGAAGTTAAGAGTCAACCGATCGAAATCTATCTATGTATTCCAACAAATATATGTTACGAAACCTAACACTACCACATTAATTATGTTTAAGTATTTTTAGTCTTTGGGATGTATCTATTGTCAAGTACTTCAATTACTTTAATAGTCTACTTTCATAATTGAACTCAAGATTTGATGTTATTCAAGTGTGAGTTGATTGTTTCAACCATAGGTGATTATTTAAATATGAGCTTGTATCATATCCCTAATGATGTCTTCAATGACTTCAACATCATATCCGAAGACATCATATTCTTGTCAACTCTTTCGTCAAAGAATTGTAAGATTCGTTTCAACTTTAATAAACTTTGAATATGCATTCATCCACACAGCTACACCTTTTATATATTCTTGATAATGTTGACCAACTATCATCAAACCATGATATTTTTTTCATTTAATCTCTTCACATTATATCACATACACAAACTTTTATGTTATTCTACCTTTTATTGTATTTAATAAACATCTCAATTTAAAATTCTAATTCTCTTTTCAATATATCCAAGCCCAAGATATAATACATTGAATGCATTAAATATATATTGCCACAACCTAACAAAATATGTCCTAAAAATTTCTCATAATCAAATATCATAAGGTGAGTCCAAACATGTAAGTCATATACTTCTTAACAAATAACAATTCATTTCATTTCTATTAAAGAAACAATTTATTCATAGTTATATTATAACTAATACATGTTTCATAAATTCTATTTGTTAATTCAAGCTTCATATTTAAATATGTTATATGGTAAATCTAAATAAGTATCACAATAGAAAATAAACAATGAATAAAATCATTAAGATTTTCTATTACTTTCTTCCATCAACATTTGCTAACTTACCAATAATTTTAAAATATATACCGAAATCATTTTTAATATCAAAATAAATAAGAAATTGACAGTTACTTTCATACTATCATGCACATATAATATGAGTTAATCAATTCTAAATTTAAGACTTCATGCATGAAAAAACAATATCATTAAAACATGAACTTAATATTTATAACAATTCATATGCCCATTCCTTTTAAAATAATACAATTTATAAGCAGACATTATAAACCAAACATATTCATACTTACCAAGATTCACATCTAAATTATTATAGATCGATATATAGTGAACTCATGAAAATGCATAAAGAGTAGCTTTTGAAAACCCCAACACGAGTCATGAGTATGACAACAAGTTCAAATAATTATATTCTTTGTTACCTACTTCAAAATAATATAGAAGCATATAAAAAATACATTTAAAGTAATTGAGTTTTTTTTCTTCTCAAATATGCTAACAATAAATATTTTAAAACTTGTACATTGTTAACCTTCAGTTCATGCACCAAGTGTTGCATTTGTTGGGTGGTTTAACACTTTCCCTTCTCACTGCCTGATTGTCTGATATGTCTTTCCAATTCGATTTTGAATTTTTTTTACTTTAAATAATGTAAAGTAAAATATCAAAACTCAAAACAAATACTTCCTATATTTCATCAAACTTGAAATCCCAAAGATTGTTCCAAAAGATTCAACCACCGTACTGGCCACATATATTTCTTGAAGACCATTATATATATATTTATATAACTATTAACCATTGCAACTTTCTAATTATATATATATATATATATATATATATATATATATATATATATATATATATATATATATATAACATTTTATTTATGCACACTTGGCCTGGGGCTTGAACTTCATCCAACCAATTTGTATACCCCAGAAATCAAACTCATGCCCTTAAATATCATCCGAAGGTAATTTATCAGTGAACAATTTCAAAAATCCATGCCCTTAAATTGTGACATTTGATAATGATATTGATAGGATATAATGTATCGACACCAGTTAAATCATGCAATAAAACTAATCCCTTTTAAATTTCAATTCCAACCCATTAAATAATGCATAAATAGAATATCACACATAAGTAATCATATATAACATCATGACAACACTAATCAGAACATATAATTAATAATCATCTCATGTCATGCTCATTTATTTATGCATCCATTAGCATGAATTTAAGAGAATTATTATAAATAAATTGTATACCTTTTATTGTGGTCATAAATATGTGAATGCTCATCTCCTTAAATATTGCGGTCATTAATTAATCACAAAAGCAAAGAACCGGAATCAAACCTAAAGACTGTTGAATTTTTTGTTGGAGATACGTTGCACATCTTGAACAAGAAGAAGATGGAATTGATGATGATGAAGATTGCACAAATAAATTTCAAAGCATGTGTATTACACTAAGCTTTAGATTCGATTTGCCCCCACAAATTTATGTATATTGGATGCAAACGGGTTAATCGGCGAATCCCTTTCAAGATACTTTGGAATCCTTGAAGTGAATTGCACATTTACATCAAGCCTATCGATCAATGATAGTTTACATAATAAAGTTCATTCATTTACTCTCATGCACTAGAGAAAAGAAGAAATGACTCATAAATATTTTTGACAGAAATTTGACTCGTGTAACATGAAAATCGTGTTCCTTTTCCTACCTCTAAAGTTTCACTATTTATAGAGAAACTCATACCAATTAATAAAAGAAAACAACTTTTAACAGATGCATTAGTTTGATGGTTAACAAATGCGTTAAGTTCAAGTACCTAGTTTTATGGTTAACAAATGCATTAAGTTCAAGTATCGCAACCACTTGACCAAGTGATATGTTGAGTTCTTTAATTTCGCTTCATTAATATAGTTATTAGAGATTTCTAAATATATTTTGGAAATTCCCCTAATAATCTCCCACTATTTTCAAAATATATCTAAATCCGTTATTCCGGAAATTTCATGGTTTCAGATAAAGGTATCATACTATTTGAACCATTACTTAGTAAATTATGTTTTCACTCACCTCCGAATAGATTGGTAGACAAGCTTTGAACCAACAATTCATTGAACATGTGACCTATCTACGTTAATCTCATTTCAATGTCATTACAACATGAACTAGCTTTTCTATGAAATTTAAATATTACTCACAAATTAGTCCATGCACTTTTATTATTATTCACAAATTTGTCTTTAAAAAGATGACATTGATATGAGATCAACGTTGACAAGCCACATATTCGGTTACAGTTCCACATCAAAATAAATCTCGAAAAAAAGTTTATTAAGGGACTATTTTGATTGATATTTTACTATTTTAGTGATGTATTTGTTAATTTGTAAAATTAAAAGACTAATTTAATCGTCGGTTACAATTTCAAATATCAATTTACATAATCACTAAAAAAAACAAGTTTTAATTAAATATTAATGAATGGTGGACACCATGGTCATTTTTTAATTATCGCGTCATTTTATATGATTTCTTCTCTATTTGAGAGGATTAGTTTTAAGTGTGAAACCCACACAATTTTTTTCTTTTCTTTCCAATTAAATGACATACCGTACATGTTAAATTAATGGAGTGTCATGTTTTGTAATGCTGATTTGATCCGTCTCTTCTTCAATGTTATGCTTCTATATGTTAATCACGAGTCTTGAGTAGAAGTATTGTGAAAGTGATGTTTCGTTCGTTAGATCTACTTCTTCTTCTAATTGATCAATATTTGAGTTAATTTCTTATCTTGCATATTAAACATGTGATGTTTTGAGTAATGTTTTATTTTTTAAGCTGTAAAAATAATATTTTTCACTAAGACTATGATAGCACTTACGATAATGATGAGATCATATTTGAGCGATACATGAGAATATTGTATGGTATATTGATTAGTTATTGCATTAGAAATAATTTAATGATACATATACAATTTTATCATTGTTATTCGAGTCTTGAAGTATTCCTTAATTTTGATGAATTTTTAAAACTCAACTCATTTTTTTATTATATATAAAAAAAAAATACTCCAATCAAATTTTAATGAACTTTGTCTCTATAAAAATAAATGTTTATATGAAAATAAAATCACTAAACAAAAAGAAAGTGAATACATACATCGGGGGTCAGGTAAATTTATGTCCATACAAAAATTGAGAGTGATGGTAACCCAACATAAATTGTGAACCATTCGCAAACCTATATTTATATGCATGTGTAAGAAACAAGCCGCTTGTCAATTTAACGAGACATTATCCATTACTTATGATAGTTCATCTCTATGGTGTAGGATAGTGTAATATTACAACATTTGAGGTTGAGTTTATGAATCTTTAGCTCATGAATGAGTGGTGTGTCCTTGATAGATTCACCTAAATGAGTGTTGAGTCGGAGCCACCTCTATGAAAGTTTTGGCAAACTAACTTTCTAGAGCCACTCATGAAATCCAAGTAGAGGTGCAACTCTAAAATGCACCACACCATGTTGAATAACTTTGGATGAAAGATCAGTATGAGTCATGAGATCTCTATTTCACATGCGAAATGATGTTCATAGAGATTTTACTCTCACTGGCAATCTTGTGGATCGAATTTCATTTGCTACATGTGCTAGTTTTTTTTTTTTGAAACGGTTAAAATTTAATATTAACAATAATTATTAGTACAAGGAGTTCTAAGAATTAGAAAATACCTTTACAACCACAAAAACACCAACCAAGTAGAAAATACATCAAGAATTACACAACACGAACTCTCGCACGTGACAATGGCTGCGAGCACAAAGAATTCAAACCACAAGAGAAGCTCACATCATGAGCTTTAATCCACGACCACAACGTCAACTTGAAAGATTAAAAATTTCTTGTTTAAAAAAACTGAATTTTGCATTTTTTTTTTATAGAGACCAAACACATGTCATCCAAATAGCCACAAATTTCGACTACACCCTTTTACAATTAGATACTAAACCAACAAATTGATGAGCATGAACTTCCACATTATCACTAAAAGCACACACAACATCCAACCACCTCGCAAATTAAACCAAAGAATGGCCATAAGAAGAACAAATATCTTAAAGATTCACCATTTCCACACCCACACACAACATAAAATCAATTTAATTGATACCACTCATAAGGAGATTATCTTTTGTCGAAAAGTCTTCATGTAAACACAAACACCTTCAACGAAACCACTTTATTACAAATGATGCTAAACCATTTGCCAATAAAGAATTTAAGAGTAAAACATAGGCATCTTTCGGTGTTTTGTGTACCTTCACGATCAAAGTTACAATGTCATCTTGAATATTATCCTACAAATCAATGTTATCCAACATCAAGAGACACTCATCTACTAACCCTTTTTTCCATTAGAACAACTCTCTCTGCCATTCTCAATCACCCCCCCTACAAATGCCGAATAATTCCCAACCACCTTAACCACATTCTTCTTAAACCAACCCCTCAATCCAAACCCCGTCCACCCTCAAATCAAGAGAACATTTCCCTCCACCATGAAGATATATACTTTGTGGAACCCCATAACTTTATTTTGTAGTTTAATTTCATTAATTTTACTTTTGTTAGTCAAATTAGTAATTTCCATCAAATCTTTATTAATTTTGCCAGTGTCAATTTCCCCTTCTTCTCCAAATTAGGATTCTAAATTATTATTCTTTCTCTTAATTCTTCATCTTCTTCTTCCCATTTCTTCTCCCTCGATAATGATAATTAAGTTGAGATACTTTTTTATTATTTAAGAATTAAAGTGAATTTAAAAAATTATCAATTTGCCGGTGTTTTCTCGTTAAGAACTTCATTTTCCCAAAGGGTGTGTGATGGTTTCAGGCTCAAAAAAATCTTCATGTAAGGTTGTGCTATAAATAATTTATATGAAAAAATATACTCATTCCAACCATACCTCAAATACCTCAAATGATTGATTCTATTATTTCATGTGAGAATGGTAGATAAACCAGTGAGTCTACATCTATTATTATGGAGAAGAAATGTATGAAGAATTAAGATGGAGAAGAAGATGAGCATTAGAGTAGAACCATAATTCTAAGAAAATGGAGAAATTGATATTTGTAGAAATTCTAATCACCCACGAAGAAATAGTCCATTCATTTTGTTTCGTATTTTATTTGAAAAAACTTGTAATTAATTTGACCACGATCAAACAAAAATAAAAGTAACTTTTTGGTCGTATATTATAGGAATCAAAATGTTACTTTTGATTACGCCTTCTTTTGTTATGGAGTAACCTATCTAAAAAAAGGAATGGAACTATGGGTTCTTGCACAATGTATTTTTGTGTTATGAATGAAGCAATTTTGTCCTCCTGAAAATGAAATAGAAGATAATGAAAATGTTGCAAATGGAAAGTTCCAAGGAAGACATGTTTTAAAAAAATGTGTTTGTGTTTTAAATGACATTAAATAAAATTAATAGTTTACAGAAATTTAACGGAAATAACTAATTTATCTTTTTTTTTTTATGTTTTTGCTACTTTTTTATACTTTAAAGAAATAAAAGAGGCAAATAACCAAAGTTTAAACCCTTTTCAAAATTAATAGATTTGCATAAATTTATAGGAAAGAAGACTTTTTCATTTATTCAAAATTTAGCTTAAACTGATTGAGTTAAAAAAAAAAGTGATGGTATCATACTAAAATATGATTGAAATGAACTGTGTATTGTTTAAAAATTAATAAATTAAATTTAGAGTCATTATACCAACTTTTTTTCATTAATGTTTTTCATTCAAGGCAATTAAAATAGTTGATTAATATGCAAAACAATTCCAATTCGAAGTTTGATTATATTATTGTCCAGAGCCATAATAATTGTTGTATTTACCTAATAAATTTATCTAAAAATATTATTTTTTATTTCTATTTTAATTTTAATTTTTTATTTTTTAATTATACACGTTAATTAATATTATATACGTCAATATTAATTTATTATTTACTTACTTTTTATCCGTGTTTATTGAAATATATTAGTCTTAATAAAAATAATATAAAGATAATTTAGTAAAATAAATAATGTTTCTTTTATCTATTGTTTTTTTTATCTTATATAAAATAATCAAATGTAATAATTATTTTGAGATTAATATATTTATTTTTTGAAAGAACAAAAATGTATCAGTTTCATTCTACGAATAGTTAAATAATCATTCAATTAATAATTTTTTTAAAAAAAAAGAAGAAGAAGAAGTAATCATTCAATAACGGGTCAAATATCTGACTGCACTAGAATTTGGACTATAATATAGGCAAACACAAATTCTTATTAGCAGTACCCTTTTAATTCTATCTAAACATGGCATTAATTTTAAATTTGACCAATAATGACTTTCAGTTTGAAGGCGTCAAGACACATAATTGCTCAAACCATGGAAATCAATAACTACGACTTATTCTCAAAGGTCTTATCAATTTTTCAGGCTGCTTCCCATCGTATTAATTTCACCATAGAGCAGCCACACTCGTATGTCTAATCCAAATACTAATTCATAATATAATAAATTTATTCAACTAAACCATGCGCGGGGATGACCGTTTTTCTTATTTTCAAAATACATAAATACTACTACTATAAGAGAAGGAAAAAAAAAATAGTCCTTCTAGTATTAAATATAAAATAATTTAAATATTTAATTTAAAATTTGAATCAAATATATTCATTTTTGTTGATTGGTGTAAAATGTAAATTAGTTTTATAAATTGATATAATAAAAAATTGTATGTCAGTGCCAATAAAATTTGAGGAAGGAATAGTTATTTTTAAAAGTTGGTTTAATAAAATAAATCCAACACAAGAAGTGCAAGATTAGCCACCATATACAAGTCTTGATACAATTACCCAAACACCAAAACAAAATTAATGCAAATTTATTTTGATGTTCAAAAAAAAAATTAAAAATTAGTTATCAAATAGACATATATTAGCGGTATGATGGTATGACAGATTTTTATTGAACGATGGTCTAAAACTGTTTTAAAGCGTTAATGAATGATCATTGGACTCTAAATATAATATTATTATGATTTATTGGCTCTAAATATAATATGATTATGATCTGAGGTTATTTATTTCATTTTTAACCCTTGTCATTTTTTGTTTAAAATCAATTGTGTAAATAGTGCAATTATTGTACTATAATATTTAAAATTATAGTCAAACCAATAAAAAAATGACACGTTGGACCTTTTGGCTTTTCTTACTGTTTTTCATAGTAACATTTAGCATTTTTCGTTGAGTATACATATTGGGACCCGCAGATCGACATGCAACTCATGTACAATAAAGTCCAATTTTTTTGTCTATTTACGTTCCATTTAAACCGCGAATTAGGTCGTTTAAATATGCAAATTTAAGGGTTAGACTCTGATTAAGAGATGGCAATGGATATCCACAAACACAAATAGTAGTCATTTGTTAGTCGTCTTGTTGGATAAAAACAATATTCATGCTCTATTCGTATCTGTGCGGATATCCGTTAAACAGATATTTAGTGGATATCCATGAATATTATGTTTTAAATAAATAAAAATTCATTTATGGATAAATTTATATTTTTTTTTTGCAATTATGTAAAATATTTCTTTGTACACAAAAATTAGTAATACATAAAATATTAAAACATTAGGATATAATAAAAATGTATCACAAAATTTCATCATAAAAGTATTAATACATTAACACACACAAAATTTAATAATTTTATTAATTTACTAACATGTGCAATTATCCATAGATACAAATATCATTACATAAACATTTGTATCTTGCGACGGATGGTCAAAATATCTATTTATTTATCCTCGAGTATTCGTTAAGCAATTTGCCCTTTGTGCAGAGTTAAGAATTAAACATCAAGAAGACCAAGTCTCCCAAGTATAATAGTTAAGAAAAAGTAATCTTTTACTGGTCAACAAATCAATACATGCAATTTTTTGATAAAACAAAATATGTATAAGCAATTTAAGAACTTATAAGTAAAAAAAAATGAGTGAATTATTTTTTCTTTAACTATCTTTCAACCTTAAAAAATACGGTATTTCAATTAAATTTGAAATAAAAAAATTATTGTACATGGATTTTTCAATATAATTACGGTGCAAAGAAATGTATTAATTCAAAAGAGAAAAATCTTAAAAGATGTTGAGAAATTGATAATTGTAATAAATAAAAATAAGTATATAATTTTCACCTAAATAAAAACAAGTATATATAAAATCACATGAAATGCTTCATAAATAGATACCAAATAGTGAACAAATAAAATACAAAATAATCAGCACAATTTGTTCCATTTTTTATGATAAAGCCAATGTAATAACTTTTAAATATATTTTTCTATGTCTTAAATATAAAAAAAAAATTGAATCACTAAAAATTGATGTGTTTGATTCAAAATTTAAATTAAATAAATATATTTTTATTGATCAAATCTTTTTTTATATTTAAGATTAAAAGTAATATTAATTTATCATGTCCTAAAATGTGGAAACACCATGGCCTCCCTTAGCCCGTAGTGGAACTACGTCCCATGTCTGTGGTGAATTTCATTCATATAATTTATTTATTTTTACATTGTCTGTGATCCATGTAACTATTTTTTTTTCAAATAAAGAGAGTAACTACACTTTTTGATCAGTAACTACTTTTTTGTTCAGAATAATTTGATCCAGAATTATATGTCTAGATGATACAACATAAAATTATCAACTTAATATATTTTTTAAGGTTTACGAATTAGGCCATTTTATAAATTAAACGTGGGTCATACTCACACCATAATGTATGTTGGCGGGTTATCTTATATTCGTCCTAAACAATAAAACTTGTACTTTCTTTAAACCATTTTTACTAATAAAAAAAATAAAATAAATAAATAAATAAAATGTAACTATGTAGGACATGATTATTCTTGGATACATTAAAGTCCCGCAACTAAGTCGGACGGAGTCTTGAAAACATTGTCAACGACAAACAAACTACTGAGAACGGTGGTAAATTTGTACCTAGCTATAGGCATGGAGCTCATGTGGGAAGAAAAATATTGCATTAAATACAACATGTTTAATTAGTTAGTTCAAATAAGAAAAAACCATTAAAATTATTAAGAATGTTTGATAAACTAAAATTCTTGTTTTTTTTTGTGTACAAATATTAAATTATGTAACTGAAGGATATATCCAGGACACTACTTTTTGATAAATTCTCATAAAGAAACCATTAAATTTTACTAATTTTGATAGTATTATTTGTCATTCACACGATGTTTGACATATTTGCAAAAAGAAATTATTTTAAAATAAATGATAATTTCAATTTTTAAAGTGATATTAATTATATTTTTTTAATAGTATCGTTTGATTAATATTATGTTATTTTTGAATTTTGAAAACTGTTTAAAATCAATTTATGCCACCTAAAATATTACTGGATTCAACCACGAAGTTTTTAGATTCACTGTATTGAAGCTCTACTGCACCATAGAAAATCGTTCTAGAATTACACCCTCACGGCGGTTAAAGTCACTCTCAATAAGTCACTCGAAATATGGTACTATGACCACTCATAAATCAAAAGGATTACAGCACAAAAAATTGATATAAAGATTACGACACAAAAAACAACTCTAAAAGACTACGACACAAAAACCGCTCTAAAAGACTATGACACAAAAAAATCGCTTAAAGTGGTATTAAAACCACTAAAAAATCGACTAAACTACGGCATAAAAACCGCTCTAAAAGGATAATGGTATTAGGACCACTCAAAAATCGACGGAACTACAGCATAACAACCACTCTAAAAATCGAAGGGAGTACAGCATAACAACCGCTCTAAAAATCAAAGGGATTACAACATAACAACTGCTCTAAAAATCGAAAGGACTACGACATAACAACCGCTCTAAAAATCAAAAGGACTATGACATACCAACCGTTCTAAAAATTGAAAGGACTACCGCATAACAACCGCTCTAAAAATCGAAGATACAACGGTACAAAACCGCTCATAAATATCGAAAGGACAGAAAGAAAGGGGAGAAGTGACTCAGAAGTAAGTCGAACAGAATAGAAAAGAGAGAAAAGAAAAATTTGAGAAATGCATCCAACTTTGGTATACTTATCACAAGAATTTGAAACTCATTATATAGTGATGGAAACAAACTCACATATATTTTCTATCAAATGTGGAACTATAGTATTTATAGAGTTGAAAACTACTCAAAATATAAGAGTTTTCCAACGTAAGACTTCAACAATTTTTAAATTCACACATTATCATACTCTATATTCCAACATATTATATATATCATTTTTAATCATATATCTTCTTTATACTTCATTGTACTTTAATATAGGAACCCCAACAAAAGTCATGGGTATTAAGAAAAAATGTTTGAGTAATATATTTGTTTGAAATTTTTACGAATTACTCCTACAGTTAATGATATATTAAGAGAGAGAGAAAAAAATTTAGATTTTCCAAAAGTTGATTAAATAGGGATATTTTTTTAGGCAAATCATCAATGCATATTAAACTTTGTGAAATATTTTATATTAAGGAATAAAGAAAAAGTAAAAAATAAATCTTATAACTAAGGACATAGAGTACTATGCATTTATAATAATCGCAAAGCAAATACAGTGATACTAATAATGCAACAAATAGATTAATTATTTTGAGACATAAAAAATATTTTTGTTTATAGTATTCTTACCTATTTATTGTTTCAATTCACTTAATTATTATTTATAGTTGTGCAATAAATAGTTAGGAATTGTTTACCAAAAAAAAAAAAATCAACAAATAAAAAATGAAAAAGAAAACTTAAAAAAAAACGACACTTAGACATAAACGACATATTAGTAATTTGTTTTGTTTTAAGAATTACTACAAAAATATCACGCACATTAATTAATGTAGCAGCAGGCTGAGTTGTATAGGAAGCCGATGAAGAAAGAAGGAAAAATGTATCCGATAATTTCGTATGGGCAATAAATAATGTGACTTGCTTCATAGAATTGAGCAATACGTGCTAAAACTTTGGTTATAAATATAACATGATTTGTTTACACTAGACATAGCTAATAGAGAATATTTTGGCTAAGCTAAGAAAAAGAGAAATTAGCTTGAATACTATATTCTTAGAGAGGTTCAACAACCAACTACTTCATTTCATTCTTGGCCAACAAATGGTGTTAAATGAACAATCAATAACTTCATTTCTCTCTTTCTCTCTCTTTCTTTCCTCTGCCTCTCTGTTTTTGTGTTAAAGTTTCAATTTAAGAGAGCCAATACCACACGCTTTCACCAAAACCATAACATTACTAAGAGAGAGGATAAAGGGTATTCACCACCACCACTACTATACCCTATACTCCTTTAACATTAACCTTGTTTTTTCACCCAACATCTTTATTTTCTGTTTCCTTAGCAATTTGCAAGTTTTAGTAACATTCATAATTTCCTTATCATTCATTTTTCCTAAGTCCATTCTCAAGAACTCTATTTAGTTACACGATCACATTTTTTTTTTTAAATTTTTGTATGATTTTTTGCATGAAGAAAAAACAAATATGAATAAAATGGGAAAAAATAGATCCGTTTTAACAATGAGTGGAAGATTTGTGAATGAAGCGGTGAGTTTCATAGTGTTTTGTTTCCTTGACCTTGTTGATTTTCTTCTTTGTTTTATCTTCAAATCGGTGGACATGTTGATTGAATCCGAATGGAGACCTTGTTATTGTTCATCTTCGGCAAAAGAAGCAATAACAAGTAGTGGAAAGATCTTGGTTTCGGAACAAGGTGGCGAATCGAAAATCGTTTCGCTTAGTTCAACAAATAAGTTACAATTAGAGGATATTTCCGACACTCTTTATTCTCGTCCGTCTTTAGTTTCTGAGGTTTCGAGATTAACTATGAATGAGCTTAAGCGGTTCAAGTTTGAAGATCCGGTTCTTCTATCGAAGAGAGGGATTTCAAGTTGTCCCTCTTTTACCGTGAATAACACTATTGTAGAAATGCTTCAGGGTAAAATTGGAAAACAAGATCTTCATCCTATACCTAGATGGTCTGATTGTGATTGTAAACAATGCACTTCTTGGACATCTCCTTCTAGTAAAGCCACTCTCTTTGTTAAATCTCAATACCCCACCTCAGGTAATCAATCTTACGTTAGTTACAATACATTAATTATAAATGTTTTTTTTATTATTAAATTGCGCTTGTGTCGTAGACACTTTTTTTTTTAGAATATTTTTTATCAACACTTTAGTTTTTTTAAAAGAAAAATTACTACACTTTTGTTAAATTTTTTATATTACAAAGAATCGCATATTAATGTAGCTGGTGCAACTTTGATCACTCGCTACATATTCAACATTTTTGTTTTTTGATGCATATTTGTTAAATATTATAATGTGAAAAATGAGTAACTTAATTACAATATTGTGATGATTATGATGATCAGGTAAAGCACGAGAAGATGTGTTATTTATCCACGGGTTCATTTCATCATCGTTATTTTGGACAGAAACATTGTTCCCAAACTTTTCAAGTGTGGCAAAATCAAATTATAGGTTATTTGCGGTTGATTTGCTTGGTTTTGGGAATAGTCCTAAACCGAGTGAATCATTGTACACATTAAGAGAACACTTAGAGATGATAGAGAAATCCGTTTTGGAGGCCCATAAAGTGAAGTGTTTTCACATCGTGGCCCATTCCTTGGGATCAATTTTGGCTCTAGCACTTGCCGCTAAATACCCTCAATATGTCAAATCCATAACCTTGCTTGCCCCAGTGAGTAATTATATGTCTTCTCTATTTTTATTATTTTCATCTTATATTTACTGTTTTCTTTGTCTATAGATAATTTAATTGTTATTATTTTAATAAATTAAGTTTGGATGGCCGTGTATTCATTTTTCTTTGTTTTATTGAACGGAAATCAATTAAGTGTGTAATCAATGAATGTCACATATTTTAGGAATATTTGAATTTATATCACTTATATATATGTCCAAAAAGTAGGTAATTGAAATTTGTATTGTATTAAAGGTTGAATCTTTGATGTTATGTTTATTAATTAAAGTGTGTGTGTGTGTGACAGCCATACTATCCAGTACCAAAGGGTGAAGCACAAGCGACACAATATGTGATGAGGCAGATAGCTCCAAGGCGCGTGTGGCCACCGATGGCGTTTGGAGCGTCGTTGGTGTGTTGGTATGAGCATATAACTAGATTGATTTGCTTCCTCATTTGCAAGAATCACCGTTTGTGGTTATTTCTCACCAAACTCATCACTCGAAACAGGTAAACTCACGTCGTCGATTTTTTATTTATTATTATTTTTTGCAACTTCAATTACTCGCTTAATCACTCTTCCCATTTTAGGTGTCCCTCTTTTGACTAACACATTTCTTTTTATGGAACACATTTCTTTGGTATCATATAAATATATATATATATATAAAAAGAACAACATACAAGTGACTTAAATTATGCAACTATACTTTGACTTAAATTATGCAACTATACTTTGGTAACTGTTTAATTTAAAATTTATTTATGAGTACTGATTCACTTTCTAATTAATAAAACTCGTATTTATTTTTTAATTAATATATAATTCTTGTATTTAAATTTTTTTTATCAACTATTCGTATTAATACACCAAAAAAAAAATGACTCGTATTAATTTAATACTATAATATAATATGATCTAAATTTTATAACAAACGTTAACTCGTACACTTTCTAGGAAAACATTTGAAATACTTTGTACCTGTACTGGTATTTTCTTAGCTATATATTTATTGAGAATTGTTGTTAGGTACCAATAAATGCTGTTTGAACTTCTTCATATGATAACATGATCTTACAGTTTATTCTTAAGATTTATTGGCCGGAAATTGTACTGTACTATATGTTTACCATATTCCACAGGACTATAGGAGTATTATTTATTTGTACGTACCTAAGCATTGTTAAAATAGCAAAAGACTGAATTAAATATTTTAAACATTAATTTAATTTATATACAGCATTAAAAATATATTATCAATAAATAACAACTGTTATATTATTATAAAAATTTAATTTTTATCATAAATATTTCTAAATTTATAAATGGTTGTCATCGATTCTCAATGACAAAAAATTATATTAATAATATATCACAATTAAACTCTTTAAACATAATTAATATAGTTTCATAGAGAAAATCACAAATCCTTCTTTTATGGTCCCCTGATATAAGTTATGATACTTCCCTACTTAAATAAAATTAAATGAAAAATACTAACAAGTGTTTTTGAGACATTTATTAAACAATTAAAAATAATAATTCTATAATAAATATGTATTGAAAGTTGTGTTTTTAAATTATTAAAAATTTAAAAATTATTATATTTAAAGTAAAATTTTTAATTTTAATTTCCTTAATACATTTAAGACACTTGTTCGAATTATATTCCATTATCTGCATATTCTTTCACTCAAATATACGGTACTAATTATTATGTTTTATGAAAATAATTTAGAGCGAGAGGAATATACGATACCAATTATTTTAATTCTTTTTTTTACTTTTATGATACATAGACCTAAATGCACGTGATCACAAAACCTATCTTATTCAAAAAAAAAATATATATATATATATATAACTTCTTCTTGAAAATAGTAATAATGGTGACATAGACCACCACTATAAATAAAAATCACAGGATATGGCCTTGGGTTAGGTATTTTTGGGCCAGTCTTTTATTTTGAAGTAAATAAATAAAAATGAATGGTGTGAAAATTAAATTCTCAAGTGACAAGTCACGTCTTTCTCAATTCGTTTTAAGTAAGTAGGCACCGCCGTGGCACCGGATGATCTTCTTTATCTTCAGAGTAATTTGGCGGACACCACACATGATGAATAATCATGACATCCTTCTATTTTTTGTTTCATCAATCAGTGCCCACACATTTTCGAATTTCTCGTTTTTAAATTTTTATTCTTATAGATTATATGATCAATTATTCATGTGTGATATGTCTATATTATTAGTATGGGTAAAATTGTATTATATAAAAAATTTACACATTTTTTTAAATCGAAAGTAAAGTAGTTTATAAATAAATCTCATACTCATTTACTCACTAAGAAATACCATAAGAACTTACGATTGTTTTAGTATTTTAAAATTGACATAATTTGAATAAAGGAAATCAAGTTCAATGGTACGGCAATTTTGGTTGCCATGATTTTTGTATTATTGTTCTTCATTTTTTTCTTTCGTAGTATTTGACTAAGCCACATTATGGTACAATGCTAAGTTGCTGGCAGAATTTAATTATCTTTACTCCTTTCCCAGCTTGGTAACACAAGTCAAATGTGTCAGTAACTTAGCCTAGCTAGTGGATGGAGTCAGATTTTATGGTTGTTGCATTAATTAATTTCTTACCCTTTACTTTATTCTTGCATTGTTGCCCATAAATGAGATTAATTTCAAGTATAGTATGTGTTGGTCAAGATGATGGAGACTTTAACTTCGGTATTAAATTTTTCTTACAATAGGGTCAGAACGTTCTTGCTTGAAGGATTTTTTAGTCACACCCATAATGCAGCCTGGCATACACTGCACAATATTATTTGTGGAACCGCTGCAAAAATTGGGTCATATTTGGAAACCGTCAAGGAAAATCCAAATTGTAAAGTTACTATATTTCATGGAAAAAATGATGAAGTTATACCTATTGAATGTAGCTATGAGGTCCAAAAAAGAATTCCTCGTGCCCAATTAAGAGTCATTGATGACAAAGATCATATAACTATTGTTGTTGGAAGACAGAAAGCATTTGCTAGAGAATTGGAAGAGATTTGGAGATCTACCAACAACAACTACTACTAGAGAATTAAGATGCTAAACTAAATGTTTTGTGTCTAGCAAAGTGCTTGAACAAGTTGATGTGTTAACTTTTGTCTATGTCAACTAAAAAGTGTTGTACCTTTTCTCATAAATTATCACATATCACCTTGCTTACAAAAAAATTAAGCAAAAAAAAAAAAGCACATATCACTTATTTATACTTTGGTTGCAAAATTGAATAAAATACCAAAGTGCAATCATTGCACACTTGAAATTATTCCGGTATTTCCTTTTTAATTATAGTTTGTTTAGAGAGGAATAAATTATTCTTATTTATATGTCATTTTCAAATATAAATTAAATTTACGTTAACTTTTTATTTTTATATTAATGAAATAGTATAGTAAATTTGAATTTTGCTTATGAATTAAAGTTAATTTTTATTTGTTAAAACAACTTTGAAAGACAATATGCATAGGAGGAATAAAGGGAGTATTTCTCCAACTCAAAATGGTTTTCTTGTTCGTGAAAAAGAGTATTGAAAAGGAAATCAGACATAATCTATTTTCAAAACTCTAGAATTAACAAAGAAATAAGTTTCATTTAAATCAATGCTAATTAAACTATCTAAAAGAGGAAATGACTTAGAAAAATCATTACATAAAAAAGCAGCATATTAGCGTTTGGAAGGGGAATCATCAAGGATGTGTTGAAGTGGGACAATTGAGGTATGTCCCTTTTGAAATAAAATCAACCACTATAGAAAAGTCAACTTCAAAAGTGACATTATGAAGAGAGGTTATATGCAATAGTGATGCCATGAACAAGCGTCATTAGTTCATCGAGTAATGTGTTGGAATATGTCAATTTCAAAAAAATCCATGCACGTAATTTCCATGGTCATCACGAATAAGACCTCCACAAGAAGTACTGCTAGAGGATGAGGTAGAATGACCCATCAACATTAACTTCGAAGTGCCCAGAAGAAGGTTTTTTCTAATGTTGAAAAAGAGTGTAGTTTCCTTCCATGTTGATGACGTTGGGATTATTTAACTCATTTTCAATAATGTGAACATAATGAGTGATAGTAGAGAAAAGTGTGTTGCCTATTTTCGGATGTCTTGATTGATATATTGATCTCAAACTTCCCTAACAACATCACAATCACAGAAAACATGTATAACAGTTTCATGACCATATTGACAATGAGGACAGTGGGAACACTGAGACATACTATGCATGTGAAGCTCGTGATTAGTAAGGAGATTACCATGGGACAACTTACAAATATGAGCTCTCATTCAGGTATGACTCTTCCAATTGGAGACCTCGGTGAAGATATGATTAGACCCCAGGCTACCATGATTAATAGAGTATAAGTAAGAGTAAGCTAATTTGATAGAGAGAGTAAATTTCTCTAGAATGTATAAGGGAAAACTGGCTAGGCTTGGAGATGGGGGCTTGACATTAGTAATTTCCTCACAAACATCATGGGAAAAAATCCTTATAGAGTCCCAATTCCATTGAATATCCATTATATAGAAATCAATTATATATTTCAATTGATGAGAAGGAATAGGAGATAAGGCCACATATTTAAGAGAGGTCACAACTATAATCCATTTGTCCTTCCAAAATCTTATACCACTACCACCTCGCACAATGAAAACTATATTTGGAAACCAACATATTTTCAACATAGTTCACTATAGGGAATGAGATTAACTTTTATGGAGGCAAGAAAAGAAGACATTTTAATATGAGTTGTGTTTGATACTCAAACGAGGGAAAGGAAGAAATGAATTTTAACATAGAAAACTAATAAATTTACTTTTTAGATCTCTATAATATTTAATCTCACATTAATAAATAAAAAGAGTAATGTTATTAGAATACAAAATGGGACACAAATACAATACCATATAAAATACGATTGATCATGTTTTGTTTTTCATAAAATATCAAATATTGTATTTGTGTCCCATTTTCTGTCAAGTTTTGTGTTTCAATAATATTACTCTAAAATAATACAGTTCAACTACAAATATTAAATAAAATCATAGTATTTCCTCTCCAAATCTCTACTTTTTGAGTTGAACTAAAATTTGCTCGTAAGGGATTTTATTCTCCACCCTTCTATTTCGCTCTTTTTTAAATGATTAAATCAGACAATTAATGTTTTAAAATGATTATTCTTCACCAACATAGGGGAACACAGCTAAAAAATAATTAGATCCTTTAAGAATGGTCATAGGTATCTTAAGTATATAGTCATGAATTCGATCTATAGTTTGTATATATAGAAGGGCATTTGTTGATAGGGATCAACTCCTTAAATGAATTTTTGTAACTTGAAGTCGGGCTTCCGACTAGAGGATACTTTGGGCAATCAAAAAAGATGATCACTCTTCTCTCATTTATTCATCTCCAACCAAAAAAATCACAAATGAGAGACTCACATATTTAATTAATACCGTATTGGACCGACGATCTTTCTTAAGTTGATTTCACTCCTTTAAATCCAACTGTATTCAATATTTCAACAATTTTTTGCCAAAGCCCAATAAGAGGAGATCAAATCACAAAAATTGGATTTTGCACCCCCTCAATTAAACCTATACTCCTCATTTAAAATTTTGGTCTCTTAACTTTCCAAAATAATCTTATGTGAATAGTGAAAATAAAAACAAATTCGTACAATTAAACAAAGTCCCACATTCCAAAATTTCCAAAAAAGTAATTTTTTTTTTCTCTAAACTTCTCGAATTGAAAATTTTAGCTTTTGAAATTTTCGATAGTTATTATGAGTACCGGAAAATTTATTTTCGAAATTTCGGAGTTGAAACATAACTACTGGAAAACTCTTTTATATATATATATATATATATATATATATATATATATATATATATATATATATATATATTTACATTTTTCAATTTATTTTACATTTTTTCATTCAATTTTTTCTAGTGAGGAGCAAATGAGCGAAAAACACTATCAAACGCTCTTGAGTTCGACCTTTTACACAATCTAATATGAGATTCGTTGTTGGGAAAAGGAGAATGAGGAACGAAGAGATGCAACAAGAGGTACAAGAGCATCAGGAGGAGCATGTTCATCCTGAGTTTGAGCAAGCAGTGCATCAGGATCATGCATTTGATAATCGCTTACAGCAAGAGAAGGATTAGGATCTGACGTTTGAGGATCACACACGGAAGGAGGAGAAGCAGGATCACATGCATCAAGAGGAGCAACAACCAGATCTTGTGTCTGACCAGCCTTTATTTCTTATAGGAACATTGGATATTCCCATCCTTAAGAACTATGAGTACCACATTGCAACTAGAGATTGGAATTGACAGGTTAGTAAATAATTTATTTTATTACATGATATAGTACGTATAGGTTTAATATATGTTTAGTAATATATTATATAGTATAGAGGATGTTATTTTAATTAATTAACTATTATAGTATAAAACACTATTAACTAACTAATAGTATAATTTATTGTGTGGTATTTTAATTAAACATAATAGACATGCATTGAAAGTTGTTTCAAATGAAAAAAAAAATCAAGAAAAATTCATTGATATTAGATATGTATTATCTATTGAGATAGATCAATAGATAACTAGACTAGGGTTACGTCATTTGTAAAGATGTAGTTTGCATATGATTGATGGTAATCTTATATATGCTTTTGTTGAGAAATGGCACGCAGAGACTAGTTCATTTCACCTACCATTGGGTGAAACGACTATTACTCTTGACGATGTTAGGGGTATGTTGGGCATACCATGTTATGGGAATTATTCACATCTCCAACTAACGTGAGTGAAGATTTGGCAAATGTTGCTACTGTTGAGTTATTGGGAGTTGATGAGGTAGAAGTTGTGAATGAGACTAGGGTTAATAAAGGTGCTTCCTATAGTTTTGAATAGTTGAAAGTTGTGTTTTTTAAAAAACTTCATGAAGGTCAACTTGACTATACAGTTAGAGCATACCTACTTCATTTGATATGGTATACTATTCTAGCTGACAAAAGTTTTACTCTTGTATCTGCAAAATACTATTTTTTTTCAAGACCTTGATACTTATGGTAAATCGGCATGGGGACCAGCTGCTTTTGTTATTTTATATGACTATCTTAGAGATAGTATCATGCCTGCAATGAAGCAGATAAAAGGATATTTATCTCTATTTCAAGTACTTTTTTATAATATATTTTATGATTATTTTCTATACTTATTATATTGTTATTTGATAAAATATTTATTTAAATTATTTGACGGATATGGATTTATGAGCATTTCCCTGACATGTGTGAACGTAGTATGAATGAACCTATATCTTCACAGCCACGGATGTTTCGATGGAGTGCTAAACAAACATCTGAGAATGTTGCATATTACATAGTGAAGTTGGATGCTTTGGAACATATTGATGTTATTTGGACGTCAAATTACAATGAGGACATCACAACAAGATTTCAGTGTGTATTGATGTTTACAAGGTACATTTTTGGTGTTCCACGATGATACTATATTTGTCGGAGAAGTGTCTACGGCAGTTTGGATATACTCAGTACACCCCTCCTACATTGTCAGTGCTCATTGTCTGTGATGTTGATGTTATGGAGTATGTACAGGAATTTTGTTTGATCGCTCCACACAAGATTGCATCCAGTCACATATCCACACGAGTGTGTGTAAGAGATACTTACAGTGGTACTATAAGATATCTCATCCTTAGGTAGTCCCTTATGCTGCTGCATCACCTCTCTTTTTTGATGTTCCTAGTGCTGGTGTTGGTCCTGATGTTGGTGTTGGTGTCCCTATCCCCGAACATGAAGCCTTGAGTCATGTTGAATGGTATACACAGTGTCAGATAATTGGTGGTCTTACACAGCAAAGCTGGGACTTATAGAGGCTAGATCATGAAGATGAAATGTATGTCTACTTATAGAGTCTTCCATATATCCAGATTAGGGAATTATCATTAATATCGTAGTTGTATTTTGATTATATTATGTTATTATTCAAACTATTTTATTGCTCCAAAGTGATTTTTATGTTTGTAATAATTTATTGCTTTCAGACTTTATTTATTTTCACTACTTTATTATTTTAGACTTATTTATTTTTACTACTTTATTGGTCATTAAAGTAAACAAGAACGAGATATGAAATAAAAGTTGAAATGATTTTTGTTCGAGTAAAAGGCATACAATATGTGATATGAAATAAAAGTTGAAATGCATGTTCTAAATCAGAAGTGTCAATCATCTTCCAAAGGCATACAATCTAATGCATGTTCTAAATCTAATGAGCTCCTATGCTATAGATGTCTCGCATAAGTTATAGCTCATGATGTAGACTCGTCATTGTGGTGGTCCTTCCAATGTCATGCAACTGGAGGCAACGGATATCGTGACTTCAATTTAACCTCATCCCAATGATTTTCATTAACAAAACCAATACGATCATGTGATAGGTCTCAATTGTGTGTATCCCTTAATGGGAAAAAAAAAGTTAAAGAAAAAATTGTTTTCAATGTGACAAGAATGAGATTATATCTTGTTGTTATCATGTAACTATATTTGGAATGCTCATCTATTTCTCGTTGAGTTGGTTTCTCAAATTGCTTACAAGCAAAAAGTTTGTCACTTCTTGCAAACGTTCCTCAAATAATGCAGCATATAAATCAGGTTTGGATTTAATGTCAATGTACAACTGTCGACGTACAATGCTCAAACATTCTTCACTATGACCAAGTAAAATAGCAATAGCACCATATCTACAGTTTCCATCCACCTTAACATTAATTATGTCTTCAAATGAGACCCTTAAAAGCCGTGTGTAGTTGTATTCATCAACAATATGACATTGGAAGGATTGTTGTGTGTAGACTCTTTGAGACCCTTACTTGTCTCAAATGACCTTTTTATCTTCATAATTGCAACTTCAACATCTCATTCGTACAATCATATGCTTTACAAAAATCTATTTTATTGTGTTTCAAAAATCTCTTCAATGACCAATGAGCATACTCAACCCTAATATTCAAAGATAAAAAAGAACAAATAATATTTCAATAAAAAATATATCAAACATGCATGTTTAATCATAAACATGTATAAAAAAATACAAAGTGTTTATGACACACCTATTGGTCGTAGCATTTCCTAGATACAACACTCGATTAGTTCATGCTTCAACAAATATTTCCTTGTGAGTAGTCAACCATGTGCCATTGACATAGTCAAAGAAAATGATATATTTGACAAACGTTTGCTCAAACATTTGCAAAAGTTGCTCGTACTCCTTCTCTTCATAACAATGAACAATTTTCCTCCACAAATATAGAATGAGTTCCTGCATGTCCTCTTCAATATATATTGTTTGTATTTGGCTCCAACTTTTTTGTTAATATGAAGTTGACAAAGTAAATTTGTTGAAGATGGAAATACAACTTCAATTGTATTCATCAAAGCAAGTTCTATGTCAGTCACAATCACTTAAGGAAATGAAGTATTTGAAACAAGCAACTCTTTTAATTTCTCCAATGTCCAACAAAAAATGTTTGCCAATCACAGTCCATGTAAGCAAATGCAACGTTGAATGTCAATTCAGTAACAAGCATACTTCTTAGTTTCAAGTAACTTCAACATGTGTTACATATCAGTTCTAGGCCTTTTCAAATTCTATTGTTATGTGGTTTGTCGCATATAAATTTGAGAGATATTGGTTATGTTTTCCTTATCTCGATCTCTCAAAGATGCCAAGATGTGCCTCAGTGCAAAGTGATATTTTGTCAGCTCATCAACATGTTTTTATCTTCTTTCAAGCGTCCCACAAATGCATTATTCTCAAAAGTGGTCACCAACTCATGGTTGTGAAATCCACACATTAAACTAATAATCAATCTCTCACCATTTTTCAATGGTCTCGATCTAAGTTTAAAAGGACAACCACACTTTTTAGTCGAAGTCCCTGAGTTACCTTTATTTTACTATTTTCAACCTCTATCACAACCGAGAATTAATTTTGACTTTCTTCCTCTCTTTCATGTCTCTATGTCAAAACGAGTGATGATAACAGCTACTCGATTTTTTCAGCCAACCTCTCGTGTTCATGCTATGGCAGCTTCTCGTGACTAAAAAATTTGATCAGTTGTGAATGTTTCGGTCAAATTTATACATAATTGTGTTTTTTCATCTCTACTTAAAAAAAAATTAAAATAAATATACATATCAGATTTTTCAACAATATGAAATTTTCGGTATTGCAAAATGAAAATGTAAATAAAATCAACTACCGAAAATTTCAAAACTGAATTTTCCGAGAAGTAATTATCTATAGGAAATTTCAAAAGAGAAATCTCCGGTACACAAATTAATACAACCGAAAATTTTGATTTTTCAAAAATCTAGAATCTTTTGACACGGAAAATTCCATTTCAAAAAATTTTTGCATACCGGATTTTTAAATAATAAAATTTACGATAGTGTTAATTTGTGCACCGAATTTTTGTGAAAAAATTTTACATACCAAAAATTTTGGTGAAAAGGGAGTATGATTTTGGAACAGTTTTTTACAATGGATCGAGTGAAAATGAAATGAGTAAAATTAAATTTTTTACTGAAAGATACAAAATTCAATTTTCTCAAATCCCCTATGTAATCCAAATAATGGGTCTCATTTCAGAGACCATTTATACCATTTATCTCAAATCCGTCATGTCCATCCATTGTCTGTGCCATGCAGCTGCAGCCAGAACTTCTCCATCACAGATTCAGTCTCAAATGATGCACTTCAACCCATCTTTTCACCTAGGGTTGCTGAATCCACATTTATTTTGTAGTTGTTCACCTAGGGTTGCTGAATTCACAAATTTCTTTAGTGTTGTGTTGTTAAACGACAGTCTTTGAAAATGTTACGTTATATACTTGATTCTGCATCAACGCTAATTATGGGAAGGTGTGTGTCAAAAGCTTTTTTTACAATAGTAATGTGCAAAGAATTACAAATGGAGTTTGAGAATGTATTAATCCATATATTATGTCTGGACACATCAATTCAACTCTTTCTTAGTTCAAGACCTCTTCACTGTGTTTTTTATTCGTTGGAGTGTGTTCTAAAGAGAACATGAGATTAGCCATTGCGAGGCAAACGCGCTCCAATAAATATTACAAGTTTATAACGCTTGAAAAGCCGCAAGGCTGTGAAATGCAAAAGCGAAAATGTTACTGTATACAACAAGAACCACATTTTAATCATTAATCAAATAACTGCTGCCAATCAGTAACAGTAGCTATCCTTCGCAAAAGCTACTACAGTTGCTTCGCGGTGTTTGTGATTCTACATTAGTATTTCCTGATCAAAGCAAATCGCACAATCTTTTTTTATCCCTAACTGAATCTTCTAATCACTTACAAGTTACTGATTCTACATAATCTACACGGTTCTTCCTTAGCTTGAAAAGGATGCACTATATACTCTATTCTATTGGAACTATACACTACTAATACAACATTACATCACAAGTGCATCTCCCCCGCTAAAGAAGCTTACAAAGACAGAACACCTGTTCCATTTCAAGCCAAGAAATGCATATTATTGCAAAAAATAAACCCAAACAGATATTTAGCCAGCTGAAATTAGGCACTACCCGCCTCATCTGATGTACTTCCTGCTGGGCATATTCTGTCAACTTGAATTTCATCCTCACTAAACATGCTCTCTTCACTAGAATTGGAGAAAGGACCCACATCTTCACCGGTTAGTGAGTCAGCTTTTTGTCTCCTCCTCACATCTTTTACAGCTCTTCCCTGAAGAGCCAGCCGCCTGCGCTTTCGAGCTTTACGCTTGCCTTTAGGGAACTCTTCTTTTTGCAACTCAAAGTTCTTCCCTTCGGTCTCTTTTGAAGTTTTTCCTTTGTCATATCCATTATCATCAGATTCTTCAGCATCCAGCTTACGCCTTTTCCTATTAGTATTTGTCTGAAATATTGATTCGTGTTCAGATTGAAAGCTTTGTAACCAGTAAATACAGTAGCAATGTAACAGAAAGTAGACAAAGATAAAAGCAGGTCACACTGCAAAGGAATTACCAAATGAATAAAAGAAAGAGGCCCACATATTTTCTTGAAGATAACAACAATTACTAGACCGAACCTACACCTGGTCAGTCTATGGGTCTTGGGGAACTATATGGTACCAGGGTAACCTAGACTAAAAGGTACTGAGTCCAGTGATCTTGAATTAAAAGAGTCAAAAGATTTTCAAATCCGAACTCATAGATAATAGGACTATAAAGATTAGATAGGTCTAGATATTTGTAAATAGGGAAAAAGGCATTCTAGTGCTACAAAGTTCCCTCCCTCCATGCAGAGTCTAGGAAACAGTAGTATCCGTAATGAATCTAGTAGTCTAGTAGAGGCCATCTTAACTTGAATTTACAAGAAATCAATTCTACACCTCAATTAGTAAATTTTTGTAAATATTGACAAGATAAATGTAACTTCCTATTTTTACAGAGTCAAGATAAACTCCCTGCTTTACTTCCAGTCTCTTCTATAAGGGAGGACTACGTATTCTGTTTTTCTGAATCAACATTCAACTTATAAATACAAATCATCTTTTACCATTCAAGTAAAAGGCAATATGTCAGAAAATCTTGTCTGCGATGATTTTAAATCCTTCAATTTAAAAAAAAAAAACGGGCTTTCAAATTGGTTGGTCTCAGAATCATACAAGCAGGTTACATGTGGCAGACAAATACAGTTTAAGATCGTATTTCAGTTAGACCCCATTGGTCATTTCGTATAGTCAAAACTTATGATTAGAAGATAGACAAGAAATGACAAACAGAAATAAAAAAATAGGGTAATTTCTTATGGCCAGAGAATGGTATAGTATGACCAACAAAGCAATTCCTGGCTAAAGCCAAATGCTTTGTGGCAATCATAAAAACAAGCGCAGAATTCTACAACAAACTTGTTGGGATGATTTGGCTAGTCGCAATTTAATTCTCCTTGAGGTGTTGGGTTTTTTGAAAATGAAAACATAATTACAATTCAATAAACAATAGACAGTGGAAGTGTGATTATAAATTACATCTGCATACCTTTGGACCGCGGTCAACCAACCTAGCCCATTCATGTCGGTTCCTCAAACAATCAAGAACAGCCTGGGAGTGACTTGAGTATGCATATCGCTCTCCGTTATGTTTCCTCAAGTTGGGCCAGTGCTGTGACAATTAAAAATAAACAAACATGTACATGGACAACTTATTTCAACCATGGCAATAAAAAAAACAAAAGTAGAAAAAAACCAACACTTATTAAGAACCGTACCGGTAGCACAACATTACAGAGTTCCTCATATGTCATGCGCCTGCCCTTGCTCATTATATCATTGATTAAGCCTGCATTTGAATACATATGTATATAATAAGAAACTATCCACAAAGGGCCCAATATATAAGCACCAGTTCTTTTACTTTATATTTTCTAAGAGAAAAAATATTATAAACTCAGGTATTCGGTGTTTGTTTTTATCCATCTACAAATTACAAGAACTGATCGTGTCCAAAATCCAAATCTAAGTGCACAAATGGCACAACCTATTGGCTATACAAAATGTCATATAATCTATGCGGCAGTCAAGTTGTTTGAAACTGAACCCACGGCTTAAAGTTATTGCGTGAATTTTAAAAGCCATGAGATTCAATAAATGTTTTTTTAAGGTTTCTATTTTATTAACCACCAGTGGTCATTCCTAAATGGTTTAAAAATAAAAACAAACACAAAAAGAGCACAATCATTATCTCCCTGAAAGAAAGCTACCAGGTAAAGTGTGATGAACTGGCCTTCCAGCAGTTGCTGTATCATCATCAGATATGTTCCTTGGTGAGTTCTTCGATGATGACAAATTACGATCCTCGCGAGGGGAAGGTGGACCACTGTTTGCAATGGCAGGAGTTGCAGAAAGACCATTACTTGTAATAGAATTTGCAGCTGTTACACATGCACGGCCTCCTTCTTCCTTGACAGAGACATCTTCCACATGTGCAACGTCTTGTTTTCTCTGATCAGATGATGATTGACCCTTCTCCTTCTCTATCTTTTTAGTTTCATCTTCTGGTTCACGAGAACTGCAAAACCCATCTCTAGTTGCATCCTTGTACTTTCTTCGAGAAACCTGTGCATATTATTATGTAGTAAGTCACCACCATTAAAAAGATAAATTGATTGCCAAAACATGCAAAAGTTCTAGAAATGGAGTTCATATGAAGCCATATATATCATTTTTAATCATTGGCACAAAATCCTACCAAATAGTTATCCTTTGCTCCAACCGATGTTCGCTTCATTAGTGTGTTTGTAGCACTAGCAGAAGTCAATTGTGGCACGCTACCCGTGTTGCGTGCACGGGGTACCCGGGGTACACGGGGTGAACTATTCAGTTCTTGATGTAATAGCAAAGCTAGCTGCCAACAAATATAAGACAGATAAATTAAGAGAAAAAGAAACAACAATAATCTATAAGAGAAACATTTTTGGAATTTAGTTAGAAAACTAGAAGTCCAGCCCAGACCTCTTCATCACTCAGCATTGAAGAATTTGATGTTGGAGAAGGATTCAATGAAGGCATTTGGCTCTGGTTCAACTTAGAGGAAGGATGGGTATTTGTTTGATTAAGCTTTTCTACTTTCTGTGACACTGAAGATGAAATCTTATTCTGCACTTGTAAACCTTTTTGATGGTGCATGGATGCATTAGTCTCACTAGAACCAAAAACACTTGCAGTCTGGTGAACCAGGGACGGTTTAGATGACGAACAATGAACAGAATCTCTTGCATCTGGATTTGGTTGCTTTGAAACGGAATTTTGAGTACTCCTGACTGAATGCAATCCTTTTGAATTGGACTTCAACGAGGATTTTGACCGCTCTCTTACATACTTCCTTGGCATTTCATCCATTGCAGCATCATTTGGACAACTTTCATTCTTTACGTGAATGTTACGATCAGATTTAGTTCCATGCTTCGTAAAAGGATTAGCAATTTCAGTATCTTCAGATTTGAAGTCGTGACTCAATGATTTGGTGTTCACAGTTGATGAAGTTGGAGACGACTTTCCGACAGAAGCTAGCATTTTACTTGGACGTGCAAGTGCTTCGGATTTTGATGGATTCTTAGCAGAATCCAAACAATCTTTTGTTTCTGAAAATCCCTTTTGTGTTTCCAAGGAACCTTCAGACCCCTCCGCTTCTTCTTTTCCATGACAAAATTTACCAGGTAATTCTTTGAGTTCATTGGTATGATTATCAGGGACTACTTCTGATGGTATGCCAACATCACTCACCTTATTTTCACATGAAGGAACACTGAGAACTGCAGCATCATTCACTTCAATATCAGATGTGGGATCAGATGGCTTTCCATTGTTTTTAAGATCACTGATAGGAGAAGAATGAAAATTGGAGTGCTTAAGCTTATCATCGCTGTCTTCTCTCTTCACCTTAAATTTGCATTGTGCAGAGCTTTGTTGCTGGTTACGGTCAATATCTTGAGAAACTTGCTTATTCATAAGTTCTGGTGCAGAAACACTATGACCTTCTGTCTGAGGACTTGCGAGGCTTCTTACTACTGAAGTATCATCCGCATTATCAGCTTCCAAGCAATCTTCGTCCTTGTTTGTAGAAGCAAGAAATGTCATCACAATATAGTGTGAGACGAAGTCTAAAGGCATACAAGACAAGACAAAACATCCGTAAAGCTATGCATGACAAACCTAGTAAAAATCTTTATAATAGTTAGAAGTAAAAGTTAGCAAATAACCTGAAAGCTCCCAAGCTGAAACTTGAAGTATCTCATATTTAGGCATGACTACATACAACTCCAAGTTTCAAAAAAATGCATCGATGGAAGATCCTATTCTTGGGGAATGGGGGGTTATGTTTGGATTGGTGGTATAGAGTGGAATGGAATTGAATAAGCTAGTTAAATCTTATAAAAAAAATTGATGTTTTCCAATTCCATTCCATTCCACTCTATTGCATCCTATACCATCAATCCAGACATAGGCTTACCATTTTAGCATGGTATTTGATAAACAAATAAGTTTCCTTAAATTTCATTTCTAATTCATTTACCAATCTTTTTTACATATCACTTGCTCCACAATTTCAGTCTTAACTACTCTCAAGCAGCACCAAAGGGGCAATGTATTGTCATCATATTTTAAAAACTTGAATTGTTTTATTAAAACTGTTAATCTAGATATAAGCTAACCACTCATTTCTACAATTTGCTCAAATTACTTAAAACCCTAGTCACAAATCTTCATGCCTTGCAAACCCTCTCGTAAACTATCTTAAAATTGCACTACCTTCTTTAAACTGTTAATCCAGATATAAGCAAACCACTCAGGAAATGCATACTACATCAAGCACAGACTTAACTGTAACTCCCAATATATCAAAAGTTATAGCCCTTCAGTTTATTATCGATTTACCATCTGATACTAAGCAAACTTTATCATGCACCACAGTCCATTCTGTTATAGTCAATTATCATCGGAGATAAAAGTGGTCGAACAGTTGATGCTATGTTATTACATACAGCCAATATTGATGCTACGTTATTAAATACAGAAAATAACTGCAGGCCAAATATTACTAATTGACACATGCTACACACAATATAGGATTTAATTTGTCAAACTTTGATTGTAGAAATGTGAGTAATACATACCTTCTTTTTAGCTGAGGCATTTTCAACATAACTATGCTTAAGAACTGATGTAACGGCGTCATCAGTCTTAGAAGATATCTCCAGAACTTTATGGTCAGTCTTCTCTTCTACTAATACATCTCCAGCAGAAAGACTGCGTCTTGTCTTGTTAGGATATAAGGCTTCTGAAGACTCTTCAGTAGTTGTCAAGTTGTTATTTGACACTTCCATGATGGTGCCCACGGCAAAAGAATCATTAGAATTATGATCTCGAACCACTATGTCTTTTGCATTTTTATTCTTTATGGTCCGGATGTCATCCTTGAAAACCTTCGGACCTCTGTCTCCATAAAATGCCAAGTGTTTTGCATCACTGGTGGGTGTAAACGCTAGAAATCAAAATGAGAGGAAAAAGAGATGGAGTCAACAAGCACGCGTCATGAAAGGCAAGATGTGTAATAACGCAGTAATGATGACGTTCACCCATAGGCACAATGAAACAAGATCAGATAAATTTCCAAAAAAAATAAAACAAGATCAGTTAACTTTTTCATAGTAACTACTAACTAGTAATAGTAATGGTAATAATAACAATTGTAAAAAGAGGAAATCACCAAGACAGATATCTCGATGGAGTTATGGCTTTCGAGGGAAAAATCAACCACTAATAGAAAGATAATTACATTATGCATACTACCTACCCATCAACATATTGACTTAATCAACCACATTTTGTAATTTTGTCGTTTTGTTAACTTAGAGCGAGAGTGTTCTAAGCCTAGTTTAGATTAAACTCTAACTTCTACTAGCTTCTCAATTAAAACTTGTTTATCAACGGAAAAGTGATTACGCGTTTATATATCTGAAAACTTGTATGGAAAAAACCGTTGTTTTAAAAAACCGATAATTATTGGGCGATTATTTTAAATTTTCTTTTTCTAGAAGTGTTTCCCGAAAAGCTTGTCCATATATATTATCCAGGCCAACATTAACATTTCAGCAATTATCCAAATCAAGAACAGCAAATTAATAATACAACTATACAAGCACATAAAAGGGAAAACAAAAGCAAATCAAATCAAATCAACTAACCTGCTTTAGAAGAATGTGAAGTTCTTCTTTTGGGATCTACATCCTCTCTATCAGAAGTCCTTCTCTTGGGATCTATCTCCTCTTTATCAGAAGTCCTTCTCTTGTGATCTACATCCTCTCTATCAGAAGTCCTCCTCTTGGGATCTACCTCCTCTCTATCAGAACTCTTAACCCGCTTCTTCTTCCCACTCCGTTCTTTCGAGAGTTCGTCCTTCCTTCGCTTACTCGAATTAACAACAAAAGGCCTAAGCAAAGTCCTCTCTTTTTTAACCGCATTGTGGACGCGTGGCATACGATCGCCACCAAACTTACCCGTCCGAGTCTCCTTAAAATCCTTCTTAGCATGGCTGGATCTCATATCAACCAAAGCAGCAACAGGGGATGTAGCTAAAACACTATTAGTCTCTTTCGAAAACGATAAAAGAACACCAGCCCCATTATCCTTATCCTTAATATCACTATCATTATCCTTATCTTCACTCTCATACCAAGAGGGAAATTCCCTATACTGAAAATTAAACTTCTTAGGAACATAACCAGTGCATTTCCATAACTGTGGACCGAAAATCGATGATACCGTTTTTCCTGCAAATAGAGAAGGATCACCACCGGGGATACCCTGAACATGAACCCTCTCTTCCATAGGTATATCAGTCCAAAGCTTAAAAGGACGACGAGAACAAGAAGCAACTTTCGACGAAAGAGAATTGCTTCTATTGTTGTTATTCTTTCTCTCCATTGAGATTGTCTTTGTGGGAAGCTCGACAAGCAATTGAGCAACCTCGGTTTCCTCGGTGTTGTTGTCGGCTCCGGCACGGTTGTTGTTCTTGTTCTTGCATTTATCGCAAGCGAACATGTCATCTCCTTTAACGTAGCGAGAACAGCGCGTGTGAACCCACACATCGCACTCGTCGCACTTGACCATCTCTTCGCCGTCGTCGAAGGTGACGCCGCAGATGCAGTCCACCGTCCATGAACCGTCGACCCATTCGTCCGGCGGAGGGTCGGAAGTTTGAGGGCGATTCGATCGCCCTTTCATTTTGGCGCCGCGATCTGTTTTGGAAGCTATTTCTTAAACCTAATTATGAGACCTAATTAGTTTAATTCAGAAATTGAGGGTTTGTGAAATAGAATAGAAGAAAGTGTACCTGAGATGATGCTGAGTGTTGTGGAGAGAGAAAGATAGAGTTGCGTCGAGTGTTGTGGTGGATAGGAAAATTTTCCGATGGCGTGTGTGTTGTTGTATATCCACGCTCGGAGATGGCGAAGCTGAAAACAGATTACTTTTCGGGTTATTGGATTGGGCCTTGGTTAGTACATATCAACCTTGGGTCTTGGGTCTTGTACTTGTTACATCCTATTTCTTCCGTGTGAGTTTCATCAAAATCCTCCCATTTTTCTTTACTTCGATCACTTTAAATTAGACAATCTAAAGGTATATTTGATAATATAGAAAAATAAAAGAAGAAATGAAGATTTTGATTTATGATGATGACTCAAAATCTACATTAAGTATCACAAATGTTGTCTGCAAAAGAGGTTTTTGGAAATTTCTCTAACCATAAATGAATTTGTTTATTTTAATAATACCGTGAAGGTCTCTCTAATAGACCATGATATTTTGTTTATATATTTTGACTACAATTTATTTTGTATGTAAATTATGACTCGCGAAACTCTTCAAATATTCTTTTTAACCTTTTACAATCTAAGTTTTTTATTAAGGTGTACATTTAATTTTGAAGTTAAGATGTCTTCAAATGTAATAAGTAGACTTGAAATTGTTTAGTATTATTATATTATCAATTCCAATCTATTGAAAATATGACTATGTATTTCTATCTCGAATTTTATTTAACTAACAAATTAATAAATTAATAATATATCTAAATTTAGATAGATTTCATAGTCAAATACCGATGAATCATTAATTTCATTAATTTCATTAATTCTAACAAAAAAAAAATATAATTATTTGGTTACTCATGATTTTGTTTTTAAAATTTAAATTGTTTATTTGGTAGTGTCAGTGGATGGTTTTAATATAAAATTATTTTATTACTTATTTAATTTCTTTTATTAATTTATAATATTTAAAATATAATTAGTTAATTAAAAAAACTAATATGTAATTGTTCATAATAATAATTTTGTTATTTAAATATAATATATATTATATCATATTATGATGAAATGTGCATCAAATACATGACAAAATAAAATATTATCATGTTGATTATTATGTCTGTATCAAACACATAATATTTATCATGTCACTATCCTATCATATGCTATTATAAGATATCCTGTATTTTTTTTATATTGTCCATCAAATAGACCTTAAATCTATTAGCTAATGAATCAGAATTATCGTGGTTGTAGGCTGTTAGCAATGGACTAATATAGGATTAGATATTTGTTTCGAATGTAAAATATTTGGCCTACCAAATTTCTCAAAATAGTGTTTATCACGTGTTACTTGAGCATAAGTATTCTTTTTAAAAAAATTGTACGTCCTTTCTTTTTCAAATTTTAAAATTATGTTATCTATTATTTATTAATAACATTATGAACTAATTTATTTTTACATCATTTTTCTAAAAAAAGTTCATAGTTTTTTTTACACTTTAATTTCTTCGTATTATTTTTAAAAAAAACAACTCAATAGAAACAATTAGAGCGTACAATTGATAAAAGGTAGAAATTTTTGTTACTAAAATTTTTTGTTACTAACCGATTAGTTAAATTTAATATTTTTTATATCTTTTAAATTAAAATGCAAATAATTATAATATTTTACATTCTTTCTTAATTATAAACACAAAAATTTGTCCTTAAATATAAACTCTTTCAATTTATTAGTTACATTTATTATTATTTTTCAAACACAATCTAATTGATACTACTATTTTATTTTAGAATAGAAAAAATCATTTGAATACATCGATACACAAAAAATATTTTAGTCATTTTTCTATACAAAATGAACATACTAATTACACTTTCAACTTTTCTTAATAAGAGTGAATTTTACAATAATGACTAATATTTAAGGACAAAAATAATACTAATTATAATTTATCACAATACATAAAACAAATGTTTATCATTAAATATATTATTATAATTAATATTTTTTAATATCGTTCAAATAAAAATAAAACAATTATAATGTATTATCATCAATTTTTTTAAAGTAATAGTGACTATCATCAATAAATTTTTGTCATTATTACATGAGAAATCATTTTTTTTCAATTGTGGTCATATAGTATGCTTTCATTTTTTCAATCATATTTAGAAACACAAATCTTAACTGCTATGCACACACTTATTTATGTCAAGTAAAGTTAATGCATCATAATAAAATAAACATGCATAATCGCAGATCGGTCAAGACTTAAGCACACGAAAGAACATTTTTTTAAAAGAGTATTATTTTACTTACCAAATTATTTAAAAGAAGTTAAAAACATGAATGTATCATTCACAATTTTATAACAATCTATTTTTATCTTTATCTTTACTATAGACAGACAAGGTAGATCAATTTTGATCTGCTTCTTTACGAAGTAATCCATTCTCTTCAATAATTGTAGTTGGATTTTTGAAATAATTGATGATGCATATTTTATCAAGATTTTCAACACTATTCGCTCTATGAAATTAGTTAATTTTAATGAGTTTTCATCCCTCTCTTTTCGCCTGTTGGAGCTCGATTTGCATCAATAATAATAATGTTGAAAAAATTGAAGTTACTTAAACATGGTTTGCATAATATGGTGATTAGCAAACAAAATAATGGTTTTAGGAAAATTGTACATGTGAAACAACTTATTGTGAATGATATAAGGTGAGATGAAATAGAGTTTGTTTTTCTTTCATGTATTGTATACACAGCACGCTATTTTCATATCTTATTTCTATAATGTGGAACATGGTGTACTCAATTATAGGTGGAACAAGAGTTGTACTCCACTTTAGTTAAATCTGAGGTAATATTTTCATATCAATTACCATCTTGTTTTTAAACACACAAAATGTAAACAAAAATACTTGTTCTTTTATTGATTAGTATTAAGTAATACAATTTACAAAGGCTTAGCGAAACTACAAATAGGGTTGCTCTGAATCTAGACGAGAAAGCTTTTAGAAAGAGAAATAAAGGTTTAAAGATATATTTTCCACGTAATGAAAAAAAAAAATTATGGAGTTCTCTAATTTCTCTCATTGTACCGGTGAATTTGTTTCATTTGATTTAGTTAAACATAGACGAATATTAGATCCAAAAACTTGGTGGGCTATGCATGAATCTTCTATCGCTCTACTCCAAAAACTTGTTGCAGTACTTTCTACACAACCGAGTTCTTCTTTATGTTGCGAGACGAATTAGAGTACATACTCTTTAATTTATTATTTGAAGATGAATGAAATGAATCTCGTAAGAGATGGAAATTTGATTTATGTGCATTACAATCTCCTTCTAATGTCTATGAATGATGAAGGGTTTAAAAAAGCGAGACAAATTTGTGGGATATCAATGAAAATATACACAATACACTTGAATATGATGTTGACCTTGAATTAACTTATTGTATCTTAATGAATCATACTTACAAGTTATGCTTTTTATGGATAATGGTATTTGAGGAGAAGAAACCAAATGCATTAGCATAAGACTATAATTTTATTAATTTTTTTTTTAATTGTCGGTTATTGCATAGAACCAAAACTTGTTTTGAGTTTTTTAAATGATGTTTTTGTTGATATCCTAACACAAGGTTAAAATATGTTATGATCTAAACTAAAATGATTATTTTTTTGGTAGATTGTGATTATTAAAAGCATATACTAATGAAGAATGATGAATATCTCGTTATTTGCCTTTGTTTTAAAAATCAGACTCGAGGTCGAAATGACGAGACATTTGAGTCATGGTTCAATTGGTTCAACCGATTGAACCATAGTCGAACCTTTCAATAAATAAATAATAAAATATATAAAACTTCATAACTTAAAATCCATAAAATTTATAACAAATACTCTATATCTATGAAAAATGTATTAAAATCCACAAGAAAGACAAATATTCATAATATAAATTAAAACATCAAATCTCATATGGACCAACTGATCAACCACGGGATGCCTTGCAGATTAAATGGAACAAAAGTTTGAATAAAATAAAAGTTTTTTTTTTTGTTAAACTTAAACTTAAAAAGATTGTTTTTTAATTTAAAAACCAATTTTTATTATTTTTTTCAAAAATAAAAATTTGGATGTTTTAAAAAAAAAATCAGATTTGATTCAGTGTTTACTTACGAACGGTTTTTAAACCGATTATTATTTACAAGTATTCTAGATGTATTTATTTATTTATTTTTTGATAAAACATTTGTAAACGTCTTTGAACCATATGTATTACAAATTTAAAAAATCTAATGTATATGTCCATTTGTATTTGTATTGTATCACATCTGGATCTCTACTATGTGGTCAAGGTAAAATGTATCATTTTTCGTTTATTAATGATCAAGGTGTTACTGAAAATTAAAAAACAAGTTTTTTGGTTGAGAAAATCAAAATCAAACACATTTCATTGTATATAATTTAAAATATACAACTAAGAATATGATGAATGACATTGCAATAGAGATAAAATCTCTCTCAAGAGCATGGATGGCACCTTTAACTTGCTATCTAATAAAAATAACATACAAGTTGTGGTAACTTTGCAAGAATGATTTGACACTCTTTAACGATGATGTATGTCATAATCTATTTATTTTAGTCATGTACACATTATTAACTACTTGTTTACGATCTATCTAAAAAATTACATTTCATGTTATAGTCAAGAGATAATTCATTTGATAGATTGTAACAATTCTCATACTTCTTACTTTATGCTAAATAATTTTCACTCAAAACTATCCCCTAAAGCCACATGTTTGTCATTGTCCTAACAAAACACTTCAAAGGAAATTGGATCACCTAGTGCACTAATGCATATACAGCAAGATTTTATAGTTATTAGAGGAGAAAGAATAAAAAAGAAATAAAATAAAAGGACGAAAGAAAGAAAATTAAAAAAGAGATAAAGATTTGTAAAAAACACTACACACACTCTGGAGCAGAGGATCTACAACCACTTCAAAAAGCACATGTATTTAAGTTAGTTCTGTGTAATCTATACTACTCTTCTACTTATGTTGACATTATATTGGACAATGGACAAGGTCTTCCAATATATTATCTATGAGTTGGATTCTTGACCCATTTTTGCATCATCAATGTCCATAAAAGTGACCTCGTGAAATTCTAAGACACCATTGGCCACGATAGAACACAACTTCAATTCCAACCAAACTTCATGGTTCAATTTATTATCAGACAAACCATGGTAGCCACTCATTAACTTTGATTTATTTAGCTCCTTTTATACCCACATATTATTGATGTTGAAATGGATTGTAAAAAAAGCTGTCTCCCCAAAATGTTGCTATTTTTTATATGCTTGATATATTAATAAAAAAAATAAAAATACAAATATTTGATTGATATACACTGTCGTTCTAAAAGTTTTTTTTTTATTTTTTTTTTTTTAATATTATCAATTAATCATAAATATCAAATGATTAAAAATAATTGACTTTAATCACAACTATTTCTAAATTCATTAATTAAAACGATTTTAATTTGTAAAGTAGACAAAATTAATATCTTAGAAAATATCATATGAACAATGAATTGAAATGATTTGTGTTCTTAAATAACAAATCATCATAATAAAAGAAATTAAAAATTTATCACACCAGTAGAAAACTTCTACATTGGTCAAAATAAAACTAGAAGCTGGTGAAATATATAAGACTGGGAGAAAAGAGGCAGTTGAAAAGACGGTAAAGGTTATTCAAGTCTGATGAGATCGTAACGTTACGTGCATTTCATCACACATTACAATTTCCCCATTTTCCCTGCAATCTAGGGTTCTTCGAATATACTCTTTTCATTTTTAGCCTTTGCATTTTTCTTTTTATTTACTTGATTTTTCTTGTCATTGTTTGTGTCGTTGGATCTCTTTAATTAAGGTACGTATCGTGTTTCACACTTCTTCTTTTTGTTTTCTTCAATCGCTTTTATATTTGAACTTGATGTTCGATTTAACTGTGTGATTTATGATTTGAGTATTAACATCTTGCTAATCTTGATGATTTAGGGCTTTAATTAATTCGAGATCTTCATTGTGGTTTCTTTCGATAAAATTCGTCATGACAATGGCTGATTCGAATTTTCCGATTGACAATGGGGCGAGTTGCATACCGATTTCACCGGAGGAAGAAAAACGGATCGTGGCTGAGTTGATTAAGAAATCGGAGCTTAATTTGAAAGAAGGGAACTTATACTTCGTTATTTCCAATAGGTCTTAATCTCATCTGAATCTCTTTGTATTTTTTTTATATAATTTTATCGATTCTATGATATGTTATGCATGCATGATGAATTTGGGTATTATTATTGTGTGAAAAACTATCTGAATCTTTTTGTGGACTTTATGATATAGTCAATTGTTTTGCTTCTCTTTCTTGTGGTATAAAATGGATCCATGTGTTATGAGCAGACAGATAGACATATATATGGATATTCTATCACTTGTGCTGTTTGCTTCGATATGTTCTTTTTCGTTACTCCCTTAAGATGGCTAGCATTCTTTTTCGTTACGTCCCTTAAGACGGCTACTATAGCCGTTTTTTAAATCTTATTAGGGAGTTACTTTATAGTCCATAATGATAATGTTACTTTACCTGAGGTGAGTTGTCGATCATTTGTCGTTTTCCGGTTTTGTCATAAAATGTTTGATGATTATTGACAATAAATGCTTGGTAGCTGACATTGTGTACGGGTACTCTTTTTTAAAAAGATGGGTACTAGAATAATCGCCGTATGACTATAATTATTGTAATCTTTCACATAATAGTTCATGGTGTGGCTGGCATAGCATTGCATTGAATGTCTGGCTGGGAAAGAGGCGGCATCATGTCGCATTTTTATAGAGCAACGATGGCAGCCTGATTTGCAGGGAAACGGTGAACTAATTGCGGCTGATACGGTTAACAAAAAATTGAATCCTTGTCTTTCTTCTTTTTGTTCATTAGCCCTTAAATTTCTAAATGATTTTTGACATGTTTCTCCATCGGAATGGAGATATGGGTTGAGACCCTTCATTCTTGATTCTTCCAAACATGATGCACTAGGTTACAAATATCTTCTTTCACATCTCATCTCCGGCAGGCCCAGCATCATAATTATCAATCCTAGACAGCAACATTGAGTGTCTGCCTGGCCTAAAAAACCTTTTAGCACGATGTATGAGAGCGACACACATCTTCCTCGTCATACAGCACAGAAGTCTGACTTCCACCTCAAATGCAGCTTCTTATTGACAAATTGCAACCGGAGTTTGCCATGTATTGAAGGTTATATTAGAGACTAAATAATTTAAAATAATTTGTACTGGTCAGAAGAAAAAAAACCAAAATTCAAGATTTTTAACAATAAATAATCATGTCCCTAGTCTGAACAGTCATTATCGATTTAGAAGCAATGAGAACATAGGAATGGAGTCAAAATTGCTGGAAAGGAAAAAACCGAACACATTAGTTATAAATTAGAAGAATGTGAACTGTGAAGTGTAAAAAAAGAAGCACAGGCATAGAAAAAAAGAAATGGACACCAAGCTCTGATGCATGAACAGAGACCATACGAAGAACTGAGATCTGTGAGCAAAGGGTCAGTGGTCAGAAAATGTTGGGGGTTGGCCAGAGAAGATCCTGGGGAGCAGTGAATCACTGGGGATCAAACAACCTAGTTCTAGACAGAGTGTGAATGATCGAGGAAGAAGGATTTCAAACCTACCATGTTTCTGAAGCAAAATACAGCATGAGAAATCACGAGTCTGTAAAACAACTCAGAAATCCAGGGCAAATGTTGGTTTTTACCCCCTTTTTACCATAACAGCCTCGATGATTGTATTTTTGTGCTTTACTGACTACAATATTGAGCATGATGGCAAATGCAACTCAAAAGTACAATGGAAATGAGCACCTGTAGCGGTCTTCTATCACGTGATGCGGCATTACCCCAGTGTCTCTTTTGCGAGCCCCTGAACCTCTTTTGAGTCTCTTATTTCTTCTGGTTTCTGTTCATATCTCTTACTCACAGGTCTGCCCTTTGTTTTTTCTATAATTTCTTCCATTTACCGTGATACACTGAGACACATCTTCTGTGGGTCTGCTGTTATGTCTCTTTCAAAGAGAGGGCAGAAATATTAGTGATGATATATCTTTCATTTTGGGTATATATATATATATATATATTTATTTATTTCAGACATTTACCCTTGTGGTGTAAACTATCCCCTTTATATTTGGTATAGCAGCCATATTGTAATCTGCAATCCTACTATATCGTTTTCTCGGTCAGCCGCTTTGCTATGTGACATTGTCAACTATGATCCTCTGCAAAGTTGCACAAATGTTTTCATATCTGCGCCTCTTTGTATTACATTCTGATCCTGCAATAAATCACAATTCACAACGACCTTCAACTGTGGTTATATGGGCTCATTTGTTTGTGTTTAAGGGAAAATCACTTTTTTACTTACAGAATATGTCTAAATTGTCAAAAGCCTATCAAAATGCACCTTATATTGTATTGCATTTTATATTTTATATGTTGCCAGCCATTTTTAATGAATACTTTTTTTTTTGCCTCCCATGCAGATGGTTTTCAAAGTGGCAGAGGTATGTTGGGCAGTGTGTTGGAATGCTATCCACTGACCAGCAATCTTCTGATGGTCAGCATGCCGACACTGGTCACTCAGAGATCATTGATAGACCTGGTCCAATTGATAATTCTGATATTATTTCAAACCGAAGTAATTGTGACGGGAATGATTTAGATATTCACCAAACGTTGGAAGAGGAGACAGACTATGTTTTAGTTCCTCAAGAAGTATGGGAAAGGCTGTTGGAATGGTAAGCTTATTATTCTCAACACGTGTCTTGCTTTTTGGTCTGGAGATAATTAATATTCCTGTGGTTTGTAGTTTTAAATAATACTATCAAGAGTCAAATAAGCACATATTATCTTTTGATTCTGTAATTATATTTTGAAAAAGAGCCACAAAACCATCTCTTAACACATTTAGTTAAGAATGCAGTTGGATATTTTTCATAAAGACGCGACACAGATTTAGTTCTACAAATTATGTTTCAGGAGTCAACCTCCTTATTGGTTATTTGAACTTTGTTTGTAACATAATGAAACAAGAGTCTGAAACATGTTTAAATTTAGTATATAATTATTTCTGCTGAATCCATGTCGGTAGTCTGTTATTTTGTTACGTCTAGAAAAAGTTACATGTTTCAGGAAAATTGTTCTTGAACCTTTTGCTTGGCTAGGATTAATATTTGAAACGTGAAGGTAGGTTATGTATGGATTAGAGAAACTGTGGTTATCAAGTTGAGATTCAAATTGTGAGTTGAAGACTTATTTTCTGAATCGTGCCAAATCTTATTATGAATCGTAAGATAATTTACCAACAAAATAAGATATTTTTAAGTAAAAAAAGTTACATGGCAAAATTGTAAGTTGATATATCATATATGAACCTCAAAATATTTCAAGATTCTAGTCATAAATCAAACGGCATAAGAAAAGTGGCTAGCTATACAAAATTTACGGTAAAAAGTGGTTGACTACACTACATTGAAGTAGTGCTTCGTTAGAATGAATCAGGATTCATGATTATAAATTTGAATTGAAGATGTGATTCATGTCCAAAATAGATTCACTCTAGAAATTTGTATTGATTAGGTTCAATTTTGTACCGAATCGATATACGATATGCATGTATCGTAAGATATTGATAACCATGGTCGAAATGTCTTGAAATTTGGGCAGTGGAAAAAATGAATTAATTCAAAATTTCGCTGGACTCTAAAATGCTTTATATGGATATTTGTAGGGTGAGTGTGAACTGATTTTTGTCTCACATTTGTCTAGGTACAAAGGTGGACCAGCATTGCCAAGGAAGTTGATTTCTCAGGGTGTTGGACAGAAGCAGTACAGTATTGAGGTGTACCCACTTAGTCTAAAGGTGACGGATGCGAGAGACAGCAGTGTCTCAATTGTAAAATTGAGCAAAAAGGTACCTATTGATTTATTTTCAGGCTATTCTGTTTTAGTTAGGTTTGCAGTAATTCTAATGCTTAGAAAAGGGTGTTGGTGGTGTATCTACTTGTATGCAGTATGCACTATATGGTTGGCGTTTGATATGATAATAATAAATTATTTTACGATTTAGTTTGTGTAAATGGTAGTAATTTAATATTTTATATTACTACACTATGTTATGAAAGTAGCAAATTTTATATTCTGTATGTTCATACAAGGTCATCAATTCATCAAGATTCATATTTTTCTTGGAATAAGTTGTATGAAATACTGATATGTTTTCATGTATATTCAATGAATACCTAATTACCCTTAAAATTGTAAAATTGAATTTTGAAACTGGAAATACAAACCATATAATTAAATAATAATATCTACATGCATATTGGCATCTTTATACATTATGCGCTTGTCAATCTGCATTCTCTATATTCTCATCTGATTTCATTTAGAATGTAGAAAGAAAAATAATAGTCGAAATCTCTACGAGAACTTTGGGGCTTAGGTAATTTGTTGTATTATCAAAGATACTAAAAAGTCATTTATTGTATTTTCATGTATGTTATTATATCAACGTAAAGGCTATATGTAATATCTAATATACTGAATTGAAGTAAAATATGACAATATTACTTTTGTGTAGAGGTGTGGCTTCATGTGAGGTAAGGTTGTTTGCCTTGAGACTTCATAGTCATGGGGTATGACTGCAAAAATCTAATCCTGCTGGATAATCATAATGTTGGAAGTCTTGCTGTATTGCTATGTTCTTTTTATTTTTTTTCTGAACTTGCTTACACGTTAGTGTGTGCCTACATCTAGTTTTAAATAATTCTCTTCTAGCACAAAATATTAATATGAGAAGTTTTGAATTTTAAATGCCTACATGCTAAGTATAGCGTGTTTTTATTTTTCAGGATTATCCATATATATCATAAACACCAAAAAGAATGTCATATTATATCATCTAGATATATAAGATTAGGGTCAATTGACTTTGGCATAAAAGAACATCAATTTTACACCATTTGACATAATTTTTTTAAAGGATTAATTTCTTACAAAATTGATCGTTGGAATTGAATTTCCCCCTTTATGTAAATTATGCAAATAGGTTTCATCTAAGTCAGAGTGGGCTTGTTGTTCACTGGCATATCTCATAGTATTAAGTCAATTATATTTTCTAGCATAATAAATTTTACTTGATTAAATTCATATTTGATTTCAGTTTTTCTGATATTTGGCATGAAAGTTCAGCATGATAACTACTTCAATTTTTTGGATGGTGTAGATTTGTAAACTTCACACCAGTGCCCTTATTTATATGTAATGCTTCTGGAATCTTCAAATGACATATAAGTCATTTATTCACTTGGCATGAAATGACATAAATTATATCAAGTTATCATCAGGATTTTCTCTTATAAATTTGCTATTATAAGTCATTTATTCAATGCCATTAATTTTTTTCCTAGAAGATTGCAAATATCAGAATTTTACTCCTTTTTTAGCTGGAATAGAATAGCACCAAATTTGGTTTTAACATGATATGATTTTATCATTTGATATGTGAGACAAACCATTTGTCTGATTTTTGTTTTTCTATTCCTGTAATGCATTTTAGGCTACTGTAAGTGAACTTTATGAGCTGGTGTGCAAAGTTAAAGGAGTACAACAGAACGAGGTGGTATTCTATTTTATGTTTTTTTTTTCATTTGTTGTAAATCTCACACTCCTAATTCAGTTATTTTGCATTTTGTTGGGGTTAAATTATATTAGGCCTGTATTTGGGATTACTTCAATTTGAGCAAACAGTCATTGCTGACGGCTTCAAACCAGACATTGGAGGATACAAACTTGACAATGGGCCAAGATGTGAGTAACTTTGAATCGTATAGATTTTTTTGATTGATTGATTTGAAGCTGGTAATAGAAGTACTAAGCTTTGATGGGACCTTGAACTTACAAAGTGGATATTTTGAAGCACTGTAAATATGCTTTTCCATTAGAAGGGAGTTTATGTCCAATATATGGTGATGTGAGTGTCTTTAAGTTGAGCGAGGTGCTGAGTATTCTTATAGTATTATTTTTATTTTATGTGTAGCTACTATGATATCCTAACTTTTTGCTTAGTATTGGTTCTTCCAATGATGTTTGATGCCCCTAATTTATCTCTTGCTCACAGATTCTTCTAGAAGTTTCAGTTGGTACAGATCGCTCTTCTCAATCTGGTGTGCATTCAATGGGAAATGAATTAGCATTGGTACCATTAGAACCTCCAAGATCATCTGTGTCAATTGCAGGGGGACCTACCTTATCAAATGGTCACTCAACTGGGTCTGGTTTTAATTTGTATCAGGGAAGTTCTGAAAGTTCATCATTGACTAATATGGATGATAAGTGTGACGTGTATAGAGGTGGTTTAGCTGGACTGCAGAACTTGGGGAATACCTGCTTTATGAATAGCGCTATTCAATGTTTAGTCCACACTCCACCTCTTGTTGAATTTTTCTTACAAGATTATACTGATGAGATCAACATGGACAATCCTTTAGGAATGCGTGTATGTGACCATTTCCATTGGATTTTATTTTTTCTCTCGGTGTTCTCTGGTGTATAAGATATGGTGTACCACAATGGCTTTACTTTGAAGGCAATTTAAATTAAATTCGACATTTTAACATTTCTCTGATCTGCAGGGTGAGTTAGCACTTGCATTTGGTGACTTGTTGAGGAAACTCTGGTCCTCTGGGCGAACTGCTATTGCACCACGTGCGTTCAAGGGAAAACTGGCCCGTTTTGCTCCACAATTCAGTGGTTATAACCAGCATGATTCTCAAGTTAGTTTCTGGCTCTATGCAAAATTTCCATTTTTTATTTATGGCAATGCAGTGAAGTAAATAAACCCAAGTTCTGCTATTATTTATTACAAAAACTTTCTGTTATATGAAATGCCTTCTGTTCACTATTCATGGTTTCTTGAAGTTATGTGGAACCATCATTGTGCCTTCAGTTGTCTAGCATTTTCACTCATATATAATTAATAAGGAACAAATGCATGCAATTTAATTTTTATATCGAATTACACTTTGGGCTAATGAAATTATGTTTGGGGTCCCTGAAATATAGTTCTTTTTTGTGTTGTTTGTTATTTTTTCCCCCTATTTAAATGGTCTAAAAGTAATTGTAACCGGTAATTCTTTGTTAAAAATTGGCTGCCGAAAGGTACTATCTCCGACTTGGCGTTTTCTTTAGTTTTCTAGAACTCCGATAAAGGATCATGCATTTTTCAGGGATTCAAACCGTATTTTAACATTATTTTAGTTTGGTTCCAGTTTTGTAGCAACAGGAGCTTTAAAAATCAGCATTCACTTCATTCTGTCATTTTCCTATTACACAGTATAGACATTTTATACCATGAAACATAGGGTTTCTTTCATAACATTTTTACTATTGTTGGTTCTCGTGATTAACATTGCTATTTTATAAAAAAATTGCTACGTTGTGCCATGTGGTTTTTGTTTTAGACTAGGAGATCACAGTCATGGTTTTTGTTTTATTGACATTTTGTAGGATTATTTATTGGACTCATAAGTTGTCTGTTACCAGTATATTATACCTGTATGACCCTTGTTTATCAGTTGTGATCTTGATGTGAATGTTTCGTGGTATATGTCTTTGTTTGTTGAAGTTGATATGTTTATTGTGATGTTAAGAACTAAAATCCAAATTATGTCTTTTTTCCCTTTTCCCTGCCCTAAGAACTAAAATCCAAATGGTGGCGACAAATTTACTGCTGAAAATCTTGTTCGTCGACCTTTGTTGTAGTTTTGTTTTCTCTGGCTTTCCTTCTGAGTTAGCCCTATATTGCGTTATGTATATGTCGTAGTTTACCAAAGGACTGGAGAATTGGATACCTTTTTCTTAACTTGCATTTGCAGATATAACAATCCTACCCTTAGGGCCCATATTTGCAATTAAGCTAATGTTGGACTTGGGAAAATTTGACTGTTGCTTGAATTTCTTTGTTGACAACTTATTGTTTTAAAATTGACCTTTCCTACTAGTTTTTTTAAAGATATTGAACTACTTTTGTTGTGTGTTCTGAGTAGTGAATGACTTCTTTTAGGAATTGCTTGCCTTTTTATTGGATGGATTGCATGAAGATTTGAATCGTGTGAAACAAAAGCCTTACATTGAAATGAAGGACTCGGATGGTAGGCCAGATGAGGAAGTCGCATATGAATGTTGGAAAAATCATATGGCTCGGAATGATTCATTGATTGTTGATGAATGCCAGGTGACTACTTATATATTTGTTCCTGTTTCGCAGTCACATATTACATGAAATCCTGTTGATCTTCCGTCGGTATGCTGAGTAGCTACATGATTTGTCAAGTTTTCTTCTCATCTCAATAAGCCTTCGTGATTTCTATCAATTCTTGATCTTTGGTTTCCATTAAAGCTTGACAAGATAGAGTTTCAATCTAAATACATATTCGTCATCTTTACTAAGCATTCTGATTTTTTTTTTTCAATAAAATGCTCAGGGTCAATACAAATCAACACTGGTTTGTCCTGAATGTGGCAAAATTTCAATCACTTTTGATCCCTTCATGTACTTATCATTACCACTTCCTTCCACTGTCACCCGTACAATGACTGTTACTGTCTTTTATTGTGATGGGAGCGGTCTTCCCATGCCGTACACCGTGACAGTGCTGAAGAATGGTTGCTGTAGAGATCTTTGCCAAGCATTGGGCACTGCATGCTGCTTGAAGAGTGATGAAATGCTTTTGCTTGCTGAGGCAAGTGCTTCTCAGAAAAGTTAGATCCACTATTGGCTTTCCTACTTGACTTTGATTTCATTTCATTGTTAATGTTTTATATTGTTTATCTGTCAGGTTTATGAGCATAAGATTTATCGATATCTTGACATTCCGTTGGAACCATTGAATTCAATAAAGGATGATGAACATATTGTGGCCTATCGACTCAAGAATGTAGCCAAGAAAACAAAACTAGAAATATTGCATCGATGTCTGGATAAGTAAGCATACCTCTTTTGGTGTGTTAAGATATTCTCTTTACTGCAAAAGACACAAAGCTCTGTTTAGTCATGGTTCCTGTATATGGTAGTTTTTATTGCCTAAGTGACATTAGTGAATTTTGGGTTAAAAAGTTATTGATAAATTTATTCTGAAGGTTCCTTTTAACTCAGTATTTCTCTTGGTTACTTGAATTCTGTTGTAAATTGTAATAATAAACTTCAGTTAAATTTGTTTTTTCCTCCTTGAAAGCAACTGACTGGAGACTGTTGTTACATTTTGGTGCTCAGTTTTCATTTACCCGTTGAACTCTTTCAGAGTACAAATGAGAATAAATCAATCAGAAATTGATAATGGTGGTTAATTCCTCCTGTCTCTGAATGCATTAACCCATTCAACACAATCATTTTCTTATAACTGTTTAAAAACCAAAACACTAGACCATAACTCCCATAATTTTTCTGATGTTTTGATTATTTTCTCCGTTATTGGGTATTTCAAGTACTACAGAATTTTGCAGGTACCATTCTATTTGGTACCCTGCTATATGGGGTATAGGATAGTATGCACAACCATTTGCTGCTGCGGCTTAGCATAGAAAAGTTTGCCATAGCATGATTACACAACCCCTTATAGAGATTTCACTGGATTGTTCATGGTGCATTGTTTTAGAACATTATAATGCTTCAATCTTTCAATTACTGCTCAATTTGATGTATCAATTATCTTGATGTTAACTGGACAGTGTGAAAGGTGGAGACCGGAAGATCTTTGGAACTCCCCTGGTTACTTATTTGGTTGAAGATCCTCATTATGGAGCCAACATTGAGAAATATGTACATAGAATGTTGGCACCTTTAAGAAAAGCACATTCTTCAACCAAGTCTCATGAAGGGAAGGAAAATGGTTTCATCTCAGCTGGTAGTGATGAGGAATCAAACACCTCTAATTCTCAAAGTGAACCGAGGGACCTGACACTTGGCACCCGAGAACAAGAGGGGACATCCTGTGGGGAGTCATCTTTCCAACTTGTTTTAACTAACGAAAACTGTTTAAGCTGTGAGCCCATTGAGAAGGCATCTGTGATAAAACCCGGTGCAGCTATAAGGGTATTTCTTGACTGGAGTGAGAAAGAATATGAATTATATGATGCCAGCTATCTGAGGGATCTTCCCGAAGTCCATAAAACTGGATTCACTGTGAAGAAAACCCGGCAAGAAGCTATTTCTTTGTTTTCATGCTTAGAAGCATTCTTGACCGAAGAACCTCTAGGACCAGATGACATGTGGTAAGATTGCTTTGATGTTTTTGAAATGGATTTCATAGTAGACTACCATGTACACTTTGGGAAATATTGTTGCTTTAATCATTTTCTTTTTTTAAAATTAATTAGGTATTGCCCTGGATGCAAGGAACACAGACAAGCTACCAAGAAACTAGACTTATGGAAATTGCCAGAGATTCTGGTTTTCCACTTAAAACGATTCTCATATAGCAGATACTTGAAAAACAAACTTGACACCTTTGTGAACTTTCCCATTCACAATCTTGATTTGACCAAGTATGTGAAAACTAAGGATGGACAATCCTATGTGTATAACCTTTATGCAATCAGCAACCATTATGGAGGTCTAGGTGGTGGGCATTACACTGCATATGCTAAGGTAAGTTCATAACATGCACGACAATAATGAACCGATAATATTTGATTCTTCATGCTATGCGTGGTCGGTCATGCCAAGTCTTGACTTTGTAATTTGTGAATTCCTTGTGCTGCATGTGATGCTTCTGTTTATAACTTTATGTTATTTGTTCTGTGCAGTTGATTGATGAGAATAAGTGGTACCATTTTGATGACAGTCATGTAAGTCCTGTTAATGAAGCCGAAATTAAATCTTCAGCTGCATATGTGTTATTTTATCAGAGAGTTGGAAGTAAAGGCCAGATGGAAGGAGAGACGTCTCAGGTTCCTGCAGGTTCCTGTAGAAAATGATGGGTCATTTGTTGTTTGATGCTAGGATCATTTGCTGAAGTACAATTCGGTGGTCAAGTCCTGGATAGCCATTTACTTTGCAGTGCAAATCAGCAAAATAGGAAGACTCTGTTTCAACAGCTATTTATAAAAAAATGTTATAGGTGAGGCTATAGAAAACCTTTTTCATTGGGAGAATCGGTTGACGTTATTATCTAAATGGATGATATCATTTTTTGATAGAGAAATTTTGGCAGCCTAGAACTTGGTTAGGTACTTCTATTATTTCATTTTATCAGAGGCTAAATAGATCATCATGAATTCATCATCATCATTGCCGTTACAGTTTTATGTACCATAATGTGCTAATAGGGCAATCAATGCTCGTGTTTGTGAAAGAATATGTACTTATCTTCCATTATGTTGTTAGGATTCTATGTCCCAATTACATGAAATGTATGGAAGAGATGATGATAAACAGGTGGTCATTTATATATTTTTAAAAATAATGGCACATTTCCCCATCTCTCTATTATCTTTCTCCTTCATATGTGGACTGAATTTGTTTAGGAGCCCCAGTCTACTATCTCCTTTTAGCTTACGTTGCTCTGTACTTTTCCGTTTGGTTCTTATCATTTTCTGCTGCACGTGTCTTTATTAAGCTTTGGTAAAGTCTCGGTCATTCCCCTGAAATTTGTGACCTGTTTTCCTTAGGCAACAATGTCACTTTGGAATTTTACCAAGAGTGTTCTTGAGCACAAACGGTTTAGTCAAAGTTTGAGCATATAGAAATAATGATAATCCGTTGTTTGGATGTGGGAATAAAATGAAATGATAGAAAATTTGTGAGGGAAAATGGAAATAGAGAAAATAGTAGAAACTAGCTTAGATTAAGAAAATATATGAAGAGAAAAAATGTAGAATTTTCTATAATGGGATGATGGAAAAATTATTAGCAAGAAAATATATATTTGATATAATGCATTTGTAGCCTTGTAAACATCCTCCATCGGCTTCCCGTTTTCTCAATTTCAACTTATTATCAATAGACAGATGCTCTTCCTCACAAATCTCACCTTATTACCGAATATCACAATTTAGTAGTAATTTTTTTTGATTCATTAGTGAAAAATAAGATTAACGAGTCCACCAAAAACTTCAATTAAATAGCATGTTTTACACATTTTAAATAAACATTAGAACTATCAATATCATATTTCTGTTATGACATGTGAAATAATATTTCACCGTTGATAACTTTTTCTTGGACTCGGTCTATCCAAATTGAGTTTCATATGTATCATCTGCTTACCCCTTAATCCTTCAAGTGTTATCTTCTTATTTAAGAAGCCATTGAAATAATTGAACTGTTTGCTGTCGAATAATCATGTTAAAAGAGTTATCGTTTTGAATACCTGTTTGTTTTCGAAATTGATATTGATATTATTATAAGGTGCATGTATAGTTGTGGGGAATGGAGATTGTTTTGCAAGTGAGAATTGAACACAACAAATGTGAACGAGCGTAACACATTATTATTATGAATGAATAATAATATCTCAAAATGAGAACCAATAAAATGGGATCTAATTCTATAATAATACATAAATAAATGAACTGGCAGGGCAGGGCACAAGGGTCTTGATGTCCACAACAAACTACCTTTCCTTCCTAGACCGGTAAGCAGATATTATAAAGAGAAGATAAATGCATTCTCCCTGCAAAAGGAAAACATGGATAAAAAAAGGTTAACTTTCTTTTTGCTATTGCTGCCAACTAGCATGTGCAAGCCAACAATAAAGTGTCGGTTTCCCCACGTATAGTAGTACCTTTTTCAGATGTCTTATTAACTTATTATTTTTCACTATGGTGATATTAATATTCCAAAACTAGCTTTGTCTATGGTGAACAAATGATATAAGTCTTGCATGATGCACAACTTTTATCTATCATTAGATTGAGTAGTTCTATTGCATCTAATGGTGGACTATCCGCACAATATATTTTCTTGTTTCCTTTAGAAAACTTTCTCTGTGCATGTGCAATGGCTACCATAAAACATACAAACATGAAATCGGTACAAACATGAAATCGGTAAGGAACAACAACAGATTGTGCCAATATCAACGTGGTGGTCACTATTGTTGATTTTTAAGAAGGAAACATCACCATTCCCTCCAAAACTATGCTGCAAGATTGTCACTCATAACTCAATCTTTTTGTTCTAAAAAATAGTCCTAATTTGGGTATCTATTTTTCTTTGGAAAACTTTTTAGCTGCTTGCAATAATTGCATTTGTGTATTCATCAATTATTGATTCAATTATTGCAACCAGCTAACCTTGTATGAAGAAAAATTGATGTAATATGCTATAAGAAAGTAACGTAGGCCCATGAGAGAAAGTGTAATTGTTGGATCAAAATAATGATATCTATAGATAGAAGTGACTGCGTAGTAAATTTGTAGCTTTAGCTTGCATCCATATGAGAAAGGACAATTAACGGCAAATTCAGATTTTGAAAGGAGATAACTGCGACGTTTCATATTCGCCTTTTGACAAGGGCTAAAATAATTCCAATAGCAACGGACAAGCAAAGTAAATAGATTTTACCTTTACTCCTTTCTCATTATGCCTTTACTCCTTTCTCATTATGCCTTTACTCTTCTTCTCTCAATGACCATGATGCCCTCGTATCTTCTTTGGAGTCATTTTTTAAAGTGAAAATCCTCAAAACTTCAAAATCATCAATAATGGCAGCAGAAAGGATAAAGAAAGCCCAAGGAAACGATATCTCTCCTGAGTCAAAGAAAAATATCCATCAACGTTGTATTACAGTCACATCTTGTCCAAACCAAAGCTCCCAAATGGTTAAACTACTTGCATGATTTTTTTTTTGTTATTAATTACTTACATTATTGAAGCATTGGTTTTTATCAAAGAAGATTTTGATCATTATTATCAACCCTTTAAAACATAAAAACAGGCCCAATAAATAAATAAATAAAACTATACAAAATTGGGAATTATAATATTACAAATGTATATCAATCTTTTTTTATGCAAATGTATATCAATCTAAAAGAAGATATAATTTTTTTCAAGATTTAAAACTTTGACATAAACAAATGGTTCCAACATTACATTTAATTTAACGCGGCAGAATCTCTAAACTAGAACTAGAATTATAAACCCCATCAAATTCATAAGACGGAAAATGAAACCTCATCAATTTGGAAAGTGATGCCTTTAATTGAAAATAGAGTCCTATACAGTTTTCTGCTGATTGTCAACAAGAAAAAATAATTTTCTGGTCCCACGTGAAATTAACAGCACAATTAAGTTCAATCTATGGTTAATTAATATAACAGGATACTGCATTCATAAATCATCATTTGAACACAATTAATGTGAGGTTTTCAAATATGCATATATTAACTAATTAATCATCTAAATTGTATTCAATTTACATGATTCAAAGTCATAGTTAAATGCGAATGTGTTCTGGCGATGATTAATGAATTGTGAGACCTTATATTGATCAAGACAACTCTATAATTATGACTTGCTCTCAATATAGAATTAATAATTGATCAACTATTTGAACTAAGATAATAATAATAAGTGTTACTAACCAATGAAGTAGCTGAGGAAATGGACAAATAACCGGTGGATGAGGTCGGCGGGTGAGGCGGTGCCCCCGAGCTAGTATCATTATTAACAGCATCATTTGAAGGAGGACTCGAAGAAGAAGAAGAAGAAGACGAAGAAGACAGAGAGAATCCAAGATTATAAGCAGGTGTACCATCAGGTTTAAACAATCCATAATTTCTTTCCGAAGTTGGTCCAGGTTTCATATTCTCATTAAAAAGGGCAAAAACGTAAATATTCAAATCAGAATTAGGTCTCAACGGCGTTCCTTTCTTACTACTAATCATCTTCACAACATTCCCGTTATACTTCCTCGCATTCTCAACCGTCGCACCCACTTCATCTTCGTCTCCTTTCGAAGGCCAACCGGTTTCCGATATATGTACCGGCAATTTCCCGTAACCTAATGAGCCAAGAGCCGAGTAAACCGCGTCGATCTGCGCGAACAGCATGTTGTCGTAGTGAAGGTTTGTAGACGGATCCACCATCCCTTCGTTCGGTTGAAACAGAACGTAATCTAACGGTATCTGTTCACAATAAGATTCTAAATTTTTATTTATATTTAAGATTTAAAATTACATATTTTCATCATACAATTGTAGTTTATATTTAAATTTTTTTATTAAAGTATTGGTAAGATTTGATAAAATTTTCTTTATTTTAAATAAATCATCATTTTAATTTTAATTTTTGAAAGTGTCAGCGATGTCATTTTGATTTTAAATTTATTCTCGAACAATTAAAACATCAACAAAATTTAATTTCTGATATTATAATATAAACTATTTTGAAATCAAGTAGCGTATTTCATAAACTATGCTCGAGCATTATTATGATGATTTGCTATGCTCGAGAATTACTCTGATGATTTGAAGATTAATGTGTATTTATGGAGACAAAGATCAAAATAATAATAATAATAATAATAATAATAATAATAATAATAATAATAATAATAATAATAATTTGCATTTTTAATTTGAATGAGTAATATAATAGTTTTCAGTTTATCGAGATAAATAAACGTTTAGATTAAAAATGTTATGAATTTTGGTGAATAAAAACACAAAATTCGATGAGTACCTGTTTGGGATTATCTTTATAAGCGAAGTAAGGATAAGCGTTGATTAAAAAAGGAGATCCAGTTTTGGCTTGGAAAGTGAGGATCGAAGCTAGGCACGGAGCTAGGTCAGGACGGAAGGTTCCAGAAGAAGGAGGATAAGATGTTTGTAGAACAGCCAAGGAGTGAGTTGTGGTAACAGTTATTTGTTTATGGAGTCCAAGGTTAATAAGTGCGGTGTGAACACTTTGCATAGCTGGAAGAAGATTCGAAGTCAGTGAAGTGTCGTTGAACGTAAGAACTTCATTTCCTACGAAAATGGAGGTTATGTTTGTGGATGGGAGATAGGGTTGGAGATTTGTTTTGATCCATGTTTGTGCTTTGTTTGTGTCTTTCATTTTGGAGAGGTATTCGTTTCCTAATCCAACCATGAATTCGATTCCTGTGTTTGCGAATGCTTTTAGAACCTTTGGATCTGCGTCGTAGAGTTTTACTTTTGTTGCTCCGATGCATTTTATTAGGGATACTACGTTTTCTGGTGATGGTAGGTTGTTTGCAATTTGACCGTAGTTTATTCCTATTGATTCAGATTTCGTTGCGAGTCCTGCATAGAAAGTAGAAACGATACCGTTTTCAATTATATATGTTAATTAAGATGGTTGAGAGTAGTGTTAGCAATAGTTAGTTACTTACCGGTGATGAAAATGATAATGATGATGAAGCTGCAACTGTGAAGCTGGAATCTAGAATGATCCATGGATCTAAGAATGGTTAAATTAGGAATGTGAATGAATGGATGGAGATTGGGTTGTGTGAAGGGAGGGAGTGTGTAATGTTGAATGATTAATTAATGAAATGGGAAATATCTTGACTCCACTTCACACTCCACTTGAGTTGAGTTAAAGGGGACAGACATAGAAATAGAGAGAGAAGAAGGAGAGATAATATTTTAGTTAATTATTGGTAGAATTTTGTTAGTACTAATACTAAAATCAACTATAAATTAAATTTAATTAAATAACATAACTTTGAATAATTAGAAATTAAATATTATATCCAATAAAACTCAGTTATTTTAGAAATTTAGAGGGAAAAAGTTGTAATGGCTAGTTTTAGGGGTAACCTTTAAATTTCATTGATAAAAAAAATTAGAGAGAAAAATAATAAAAAAGAAAAAGAGATTCCCAAAAAAAAAAGAATGGAAAACAAGACACGCGGAAAGAAGGCCGGAAAGATTGCCATATTTATAAACAAGACATTCGAATGAGATGCTTTGTTACTGAAGGAAGCCTCCTATCCTACTACTAATATTCTAACATTTGCTTTTTCCATAGTCGAAAAGAAAGAAACTATATAATTTTTTTTTTTAAAAGAGAGGAATAAAGGAAAAGAAAGGATGGAAGGAAGGGAAGAAGAACATGCGATAATGCCCATTGGTCTTGATTGTTTGTGTAACTACGTGAGAGGTGAAAAATAGATAAGTGTAAAAATTTAATCACTCAAACTGAGAATTGGCAAAATTGTTCATAAATTGTAAGTGTCTTAAGTTTTTTAGACTTACCTCTTTAGACTGTGCTTGGAATAATCCATTTTTACGGTGACCCTTCACTTTTAACAAAAAGCTACTACATGTAGTTTTACTTTTACCGCGGGTTAAACTCTGCTGAATGTATTACCAAACACATGCTTAGTCTAATATGATTATTTCTTTGACGATAGGAAATCAATGCATATATCATTGTTAATCAAATTACTATAACAAAAGTGAAACATCATAAAAAGAGTGTTGACAAGCCATCTTTTCCTTTGTAAGGGAATGAGCTAAATTATTGGTTTGATGTCTAACACAATTTACACCGAAAATGAAAAAAGGAAGATAAAATGTCTAGACAATCTCTCATCCCAAACTTAGAAATGAACACTAAGAGTGATAGTTTAAGAATAACTCCATTCTTATGAAATCTAGATATTTCAAAAATAGCAATATAAGCATGTCGGATACATATATAATATTGATACTTCACATATATTTGTATATATGTAACTTAGAAGTATCAGAATTATAATTTTAAAAAAAAAATTTAATTTATTTGATATTTTTGTAATACTTCACTGATATTTGCGAATACTTCTGATGAAAACAAGAAAATAAAAAAGGTAAGATTTTTTTTGAGACATCAATGAAGATGTAGATGATGTAGTTTAAGATTCGAAACTATGTTTTATTTGTATTTTTTATGGACGAGACAAAAAGTGCTTTTAAATTGTTAGCTATTGAATAAAATTAATACTTATTTAAATTCTTTTAACGGTATTTTTGTTGAAATTCTAACGCATGAATCAAAATATATTATACAAATTATGATCATTATAATTATATATTTACGAAGAATGGTCATTACATTTTTCTTTATAAATATTCTATATGTAAATAATTTGCTAATAAATTATTTTGCAAACATATCAAAACTATATTGTATCTTAAATTTTAAAAATATTTTCATCCTTTTTTTAATGTCAGAAATTAGTGAGATTTTACTTTTAATTGAATCTGAAATTCAGAGATTAAGTCTAACTGTTGATTTATTCTTACGACTGAAGTGTTTATAATAGACTCATACAAAGAGAAAAGGAACATACCTCATATAACAAGCTCGTTCCAAGATTTGGAAAGAGGGTACAACAAGTCCAATTAAAGCGAAAATTCGACCACAAAGGAGCGAGATTCACGTGACAGATGAATGTGATACCATTACGAAGCCAAGGTAAGGTGCCTCCCAAACCAGAATTTGGGTACCCCTTCCCAATGTTCACCATAAACTTACTCTCACAAGGGACATAACTTAGTATTACTTATAATATAGACTTGACAATTTTGATAACTTTATTTTCATCAATTTATAGATTTAATAAAACTATGTAGATGTATTAATTATTATATGTCATTAATTAAATTTTAAAAATAAAAATTTTATAAGTGTTAATATTTTTACATCGTATCATATGTCATGTTATTTAAAACATGTCATATTGCAATTTTTTTAGTTAAAAAATAAAAATGAGAACTAAAACTGTCAAATTTTAAAATAAATTATCAATTTCATAAATTGATAATAATACAAAGACTACCCTTGCAATTAAATCTATATTATATAATAAGATTTTTTCAAGTATTTTTTATTTATAAATATTTTTTCAAGTTTTCTATTTATACGGATTTTTTAAAGTTATTACAACACTCTCTAAGTGTCGTTTAATTCATTCAAGCTTGTAGACATGCTTTAAAAAATTTAGTTTTTTCAATAAAAAATTTGACCACGATTTTGTTAGGAAACTTACATCAATCCATCTTAACTTTTATGCTGTATATAAATAGACAACACTATGGTTCAAATATGGTGATCTAGATTCTTGCGTGTAATTTTGGTTTGCATTAAGGTTTAAACTTTAGGAATGGTGTTTATCTTGAAAACTTCTCTTTTTTTTTTTGTCAATATCTTAAAAAACTTCAAGAGTAAATAAAGTGCGTGACTAATGCCAATAACATTAACAAAAAAAACATGACATGCTCCTTCCTATAACTATGAAGTCCAAGACTAGATGCCATATGAACAACATGGAATAGGCCTTTATTCACTTTAACTTCCTATAACATTAACATATGTTCTTCAAATTTCATTAACTTCCTATAACATTAACATATATATATATATACGTTGCTTGAAAAGGACCTTTCAACTATGCTCCATTATAGAACAATTAGGTCCCTTCCTTAGAACCCATTTGCCTATTACGATCTTCAAGCTTGCGGTAGATTTTGATCATGACCATATCTAAAATGACAATATCTTTGGTGATGCTCAAGGAGCAGCCACATTTTCCTTTCCAAGAGGAGCAATCTCCTCTCCATCGATTCCGGGTACGTTGCCTGTGACTTCTAGGCTCAACAGCGCCTTCTCCCATAGTTTGGCCGGTCGCTGTATCAGAAATCACATTAATGATTAACTGAACTGCATTTCCCTCCATGAATATTCATGCTTCTAGAGTTGTAAACATCTATTGTAGTGTGTTGTGAGAAAAAAATAAAAGTTTCATAAAGTAACAGCATGATTACCTTCCATGAAAACTCTTGGGCCATGCAGTTCTGGATTATCTCTTTCATCGCTGGGGTACCGTAGGTTCGAAGGGCTCTTTTGACAGTATTTGCTAACTTATTTACATCATCAGGATCAAGAGCATCACACTACAGAACAATCCCAGTTATAATCTTTTGGTTTTACAAATCTATTAAAATTAGAATGAAAAAATATCCTTATCTTCTTACCTGTGCACTGAATGCTCCGGCGTGGAATCCAGTATAACCTTCTTTCACAGTGTCAACGAGCCCGCCAGTTGAGGAAACTATTGGCACCTGTTTCGAGCATTTTATTATGTTCAAACAATAAAAGCATTGTCATGGTCGAACATCGAGATCAAGATATGTTGTTAGGGAATTACATATTTGACACAATTACGTGATATAGGGAATTACATATTTGACACAATTACGTGATAAAAAAACGTCATATCAAGATCAGACGACTCACTTTATGATTTTGGTAAATCAGATCTAATAATTCAAAGTTGGAATGTAAGCAGTTCAATCTTGATTGAACAATGTGATTCACCTACTGCGTGATTGCATGAATGTAGGAAATCCAAATCTAAAAGGGAGGGATAAAAAGGCACATAATAAACTCTACCGTTCCATATGGCATGGCATGCAACTGAACTAGACCACATGGCTCAAATCTACTTGGGATCACTATAAAGTCAGCTCCAGCAATAATTTTGTGAGCCAAGGGGCTGTTGAATTTTGTTATCCCTATTGCCTTGTCAGGATACATTACCTCCAGCTGCTCAATTGGCTTCTCCATGATCTTTTTGCCTGTTCCCTGAAGTAAAAAGAATATAAATCATTAGCATAGCTTTGTTTCGGTAACAGTATCATATGAATGCTCATGTATAAGTTATTTTTATAACTAAATATAAAATAAAGTCAAATTATTTTCATATAAATTATTAACTGTTTTCATAAGCATTGCATTGAGAGCTTATGAAAATATGCTAAAACTTATAGACATAACATAAGCTGTTTCTATGAATTCTCCCAAACAGTCTCACAAGTTCTTAAGTCAGGTAGATATAAACTCAAATAAGTCAATCCAAACAGGCCTAAAAAATATCGAATGAAGACACTTACAAGAACTATTATCTGAACTTTCTGGTCAATGAACTTTGCGATAGCTTCAACGAGAATATCCGAACCTTTCTGCTCTTCTAGCCTGCCAATGAACCCTATCAATGGGATACTCCTGTCAACAGGCAACCCAATCTCTGCTTGAAGAGCTTCTTTCAACAGAGATTTTGCTTGGGTGACCTAAAAATGACAGTTTTAATGAGCATCGGTTAGTTTCGATGGTCCGTGTCAATGAGAAATTCAATCCATGTTAAACAAAGAAGGCGCAACTTACGGTTGTTGCATCATAGTGTAAGTCTATGTATCTATCAGTTTGCGGACTCCACTCTCGATGATCCATGCCATTCACGATACCGGTGATACCAGTTGAACGAATGATATTGTCCAACTCCACACCTCTGTCCTCTCCGGAAATAAGTTCCTTGGCATAATGTGGACTTACAGTGAACACTCGGTCGGATTCTAATATTCCAGCCTTCATCCAATTGAGTTTCCTTCCTTTCACAGGCTTATCATACCTAAAAAAGAAACAAAAGAAAAACATATATGGTTGGCAACAGTAAGTAAAGTGAATGAACAAAAGACCGATGTTCTAATGCAATTTTTAGAAGCATAGCCGTATCATACCCATCAAAGAAGTCGAGAGAGCTTCTGAACTCATTAGGTAAATTGAGAAGGGAGAACTCTGAGAAGGCATGTCTACCCTGGTAGGATATGTTATGAATACAAAAGGCTACCTGCCATGATTATCAAGAATGTCAGCCTCACTATAATGACAAAACGAAATATGCTAAGTATATGTTTGGATGAACAATGAGTTTGACTAAATCACGATAACTCTTTGATTTTATTGAAGCTTCAAAGTATAGTTGCGGCGAGTCACCATGATTCTGGCATTTTCACTGCAAATCCAAGCATACACTAAATAGATTTTGTACACCACAAAAGTAAACAAATCCTCACCTTTGCATTTTTGTAAATCCCCCTAGACTTGTACATTGACTTCAAGTAGCATGGAAGAAGAGCCGTGTGCCAATCATTGGTAACGAAGACTACATCTTCGCCTGCGGGAAGACATAAAAAGCTTGTAAACTTAGGTTGATGTTCATTCTCAAATAAATATTTAAGATCAAGAAATATAAAAAACCAGCAGAGAGCCACACCATATGGTCCTGAGAAATATTTGCTGCTGTTTAAGTTCAAAACCCTTGGAGCCTCAAGTGCAGCCTAAAAGTTGTTAAGCACATTAATAATGATCATATCAAGGAGTTGCAATTCTGAGCTATCAAGTGTAAATAAGTACTGACAACAACCATTAAAGCCAAGAGTGAAGACTAATCTAAGCATATATAAATGTAATCATAATCATATATCAAATCTGCAAATCTTAGTCCAAGGAATTCAACAATGTCCTCAAATACATGTCTCAAGACTTCTACGAAGATTAATAGAGGGTAAAGTATTATTTATAGGTAGAAAATAGAAAGCAAAAAAGGTACCTGGCACAACAAGCTGAATCTAAGTTGGTTATCTTTATAATCAATACCAGTTTTAGGGCCATAGAGTTTTGAACCGGTTTTCCCCCACACCTTTGAGATTCAAAATGCCAAAAAATAAAGTCAGTTTAATAGTCTCAGCATATTCAATCCTATAAACATTCCATTGATTGATGAAAACTAATAAAAGCATAGAAATACAACCTTCTCAAGGAAAAAAGGGTGATCCACGAAAACACGATCAACTCCTCTCTTGTAGCAGTGAAAGAAACGCACAGTTTCTATTCTATCTCCAACTTTGATCTACCAACAACAACCAAAAATTGAAATCATTAACAAGGTATAATTAATTCCTACTACTTCCAAGATTTATACATAAAAATAGAAAATCATATACCTCGACCGTGACATTAGTATCCCATGCATCCTTGTATTGATCATAACGTGGTGACACAGTCATAACACGGTGTCCATTTCCCTAAACAAATTAATTATGACAAAATTGCATCATCATGTAACAATTAGTACCAAATTTGATTAAAAAAAGGTAAAAATTACCAAAAGTAAAATACAGTTAAAAAAATAGTGTCAATCTCTAGCACAAAACCTCATATTGAAAGTGAATCTTATGTCCGGATAAACTACCATTTTAATCCTTAAAAGTATAGGTCGTCATCACTTTGGTACATGACTCAACCAAAATCTCAAACTACTACTCGAATAATCATAACGTTAGTTAGTTTAGTCCCTGCCAGCCAGAGACTATTTTCAGGGATTATTTTAATAATTTGAGAACTAATTTGAGTTTTTTTTTGCTGAATCAGATACGGATGTAAGAGTGTTCTAGACTTTCAAAGACTAATAGGATAGTTGAGCCCACATTAACTCGTAATTATATTTAGTGCATTACAGTGAGTTTGTGAGAAACAGGGTGTTTGTTTTGAGGTTGATATTTGTGTGTGAAAAGATGATAATTGAAACATATATATATATATGAAACTTACGGCCAAAACAGGTGGAAGTCCTCCAAGAACATCACCAAGTCCTCCAGTTTTACTCCAAGGTCCAACTTCAGCTCCAACAAACACCAATTTCATTCCACACACTATTTTCCCCAAACAGTTTTTTTCACTCCTCTTGTTAGAACAAGTATTGGTAACACGTGCGGTTCGCACGTGAAACTTATTTAGAGGTCTCAAACCAACATAAGTAAATGCTTGGTTATTAAGGGTTATATTCTGAGGCAAATTCAGTTTAGGATCTGTTGTTCTTCCTCCCTTGTGATAATTGAGGCACGCGCTTCTCGACACTACACAAGAACCCGTCACAGTTGCCATTTTTATGTCAACTCCTTCTGCATATATCAAACCAAAATTAAATTACTTACTTACTTAGTTAGTAGAATAATACTAGTAGTGCTTAATTAATTAAGTAGAGATGGTTCATGTTAGGAAAATAAATGAGTTTTTATTAAGGTGATTAATCTGATGGGTCTGGGAGTGACGTGGCGGTAAAATGAGTTAGTTAATTAGTTATTAGAGATAGTGATGATGAGACACACCGGTGAGAGAAGAGAAGAGTGGGCGGCAGCGGAAGATGAAGTGAAGTGAAGTGAAGTGAAGTAGGTTTTAGTGCGTAGATGGTAAGATTGATCATAGAGAGTGGCATTTTGTAGTAGAAGTGGGAGAAGAGAAGAGTGCCACCCACGCAACGGTGTTCACTACATTTTGACACATGGCGAAACTAGCACAAATGTCACGAAACCTTCAAATTATAAATGTTTCTCAAAATTGAATTTTGTAAATTAACAAAAGCATATATAAAATTTGTTAAATAATATGCTTTATATTTAATTTTTATCTTTAAATATTATAATGTGATATGTTAATTAAATATTTGATCATTTATGTTGATTTCATATTGTTGTCATCACAATGTATATTAATTTTTTTATAAAATTTAATTTTTTGATGGATTAATTTGTTCATAATCAATCAATGCACAATTACAATTATTTACAAATATATCTTTGAGATGACATAATTTTATAGACAAATTTGTTATTAGGAAGATAATATTGAGGTGGAATCAATGTGGATAAGTCACATATTCAATTACGGTGTCATATTAAAATATCTAACAATAAAATTGTAGATGAGCTACTTTAATTAATATTTTATAATTTCATATATTTATTTGTCAATTCACAAAATTCATATACTAATTTGACTTATGTTTATAATTTGATAGACTAATTTAAATATTCACTTGATTTTACGCCAACAAACCTCTCAAGTTTATAGACTACAATGTGATTCTAATGAATATGGTTGCATTTTTTAGGTCAATAATGTCTTAACAACTACCAAAATCTTTTCTCTTCTCTTGCACTTTTGCACTCACTTGGATTTTACAATTATGGCTTTGAATCATTCGATTATTTTTTTTTTTTTAATAAGTTAGTATTTTATGTTTACACGAATTATCCAAATTTAAAAGCAGAAAAATTGAAATCCAAAATTCTCCCACGTTTTTCAATAAAGTCATGTAATTCTAATAGAGTTTTGATTGCAATAGTCATAAGAACATAAACCATCAATCAATTTTTAGAAAAGTAATTGAACCAGAGAGAATTTGAGTGAGATGCATATTAGGAATCTTGAAATTAAACGTGAAATCTTTTAATCTAGATCATGAAATTACATGAAAATTTATTATTTTGTTTTTCATATGATTGATAACAAAACTCATTGTAAAATTTTAAAAATTTCTAACTAAAAATGATTGAAATAGGATTATGACTAAAAATATAGTTCAACATTGTAACATTTAAAAATATAAAAGACTAACTAACTTGATACACAAAAATTAAAGGACCAATATGATATTTTCATGTAACATAGAGGACTATACAATGTATTTTGCCAAATATTTTTAATGTGGGTCCTACTAAAAACTTTAATTTCTTTCTCTTTTTCCATAAAACCAAATTATAGAAATATCTTGAAATTTGAGTTTTCTTTCCATTATATTTCAATCTAACCAAACACACCGTAAATGTCCTTTGATACATCTTTTAATTTTTTTTATTTAGTAATTTAAACATTATTTTTTATAGATTGTTAAGAAAAAGTTTTTCTTCAACTATCTATGTTGTGAATATTTTAAAAAAATGATTATTTCTTTCGAAGAGAGTTAGTTTTTACATTGGAAATAAATTAGCTAATTGAACCATTGAGAGACTGTTCAATATTTATTTGAATTGAAATAACCAACTGCCTCTATTTCATTTCACTCACTAACATTCTGTTTTTGCTACTATTCAATTCAGTCACCAAATTTTTCCATAAATAAATACTAAATATTAAATATGTGTGTGTGGGACTGACTTGCTTACTTGGCTTGTTGTGTGTACCTTGAAACACATAAATATTTAGTTTCGAATTTCATGAGTCGTCAGATGGAAGACAGAAAGGACAAGCAAATGCCTCATGATGCGTTTCAATCATCGTTCAGATTTATCCACAACCAAACATAACCACAGGGAGGGTCCACTACTCGGAAACCGAATAACAGACACCTGGGGAAGGTCCACATGAATGTCGTTTCTTATGCTTGAACGGCTGGGAAGGGTTTTCCCTTATTTATAGCATTTTTCATTGCAAAGATTTCTAAAATAAATAATTTTACGTTCTTAGAAAATGCTAACATGATTATTCACAAATTTAATCACGGGACCTACACTTAACATGTTTAATTTAAACATTAGTACAGAGCCCTCAATATAAGGTATAAATTTGTTTTACAGTATATCTGCTTTTTAAAAAATTACAATGATATTTTTAAATCTTTTCACTTTAATCACTAGACACTTATCTGCGACGGTCACAACTCAGAAGTAAAATCGTGTTTTCTGCTATTTGTATAGATGTTTTATCAAATTCTAAAACGCTCTAGAATTGATTTTTACATGTTTGAAATTATTGATTTACTGATTCATTAGTTGTTAGTGTTTAATTTGATATTAGGATTTTTGATTTTTGAAACTCGTGTTGATTTTGTGATTTACAAAATTACTAATAAGAGTAAAACGGTTCAAAGACTAATTGAGAAATAAAAGTTTATAGATTAATGTTTATTATTTGTTTATGAATTAATAAAAGTTTATGTGTATAACGACTAAAATTTATTTTATCAATTCTTTTAATTATTAAAATCGTATTAAGGGTCCAATTTTTGATATTAGAATAGGGCCTTCAAAAATGAATGTAATTTATGAAATTGTATGTTAAAGCTTTATTTAAAAAATTCCAAATACCACCTAAATATTAAGAGTTTGAAATTACTTTTTTTTTTCGTAAAATGTGAATCTCAAATTGATCATTCTATTTTGTTAACAAATTATGCAAATTGGTTTCTTTAAGTTTCAGATTTTACACATTAGTCCAGTTATTTTTTAAATTTTGCAATTGGATCCTATTTTTCCAAAAAGAATGTGTAACTATCCATAAAGTTTTTCAAAAATTACATATGGACCTCTATAATTATTCAAAATTTGCAGTATGAGCCCACTATTTTTTAGAATTTTCGAATTGATCCTTGTAATTTTAAAATTTGCAAATTAGTCCTTTAAGCTTTTTAAGGAAAATTAAATTTGATCCAAAACTTTTAGAAATCTGATTTTTAACATATATCGGTACTTTCACTCTAAAAGTTTAAAATTTATAAAAATAACCCAATAAAATTTAAGAATGAAGGATTATAATTACTTTAACGGAAAAAAAAAATAATAAATGAAGAAAATTTAATTAAAACGTTTAAATTGCTCAATTTCTCAGTATTTCTAATCACTTCAGTTCGTCGAAACACACTCTAACAATTCAAATCAGATATTTGAATAGAATTCAGGTTCAAAATAGGAGCATTTCATTATATCAATATGTTTTAAGTCAGCTTCGTCGAGAAATCAGCATATGCATAAGGCAATGGCTTCACGATGAATATGTACAACATGAAGCTTCCATGGTGATTTACATTCATGCTACCATAAACTGAAAATAGGCTCATGTCAGCATCCGATGGAAGAAAATTAAGCAACCTATTTAGAGTTGCATAGACACTTTAAATAAATCTTTATGAATTTGGCGTTTTTCACTTCAATAAATCTTTTTATAAACTTAAAGGTATATTCATGACAAAGAAGCTGAATAAGTTGATATGCAGAAGAGGTTACTGTTTTATCTTTATACTTGTTAAAATATTCTTTTAATATTTTTATAGCTCGAAAACTACCTTAATTTGTTCAATGTGGAAAAAAGAAGACATCTGAATCAAGAAAAACCTGAATATTATTGGTGTTATTTGTGCAGCACGAGAATCTTCAATGACTTAAATATACAATATCCCTATTTCCACTTAAAAGCTGCATCATTATCTTCAAACAAATGGAGAAAAAGAATAATACCATTTCTCTCAAACCATGGCTGCCAACTAGATACTGAGTAAACATTTGGTTGAAGGCAAGAAATTCACATCTCAGGGTCTAACTCTATTGCCACAAATTACTCGGCCAGTATTTCCTCGACAAGAAACAAACAAAAAAAGCAGAATGTACCCATGTGTCACAACCTCCTTCCGAATTTTCCAAACCTTCGGGCTATTCCAAATATAACCGCTTTAGTCACTAGCCCTTGGTCAAGAGTGCAGGCGAGGGCAATGGCTCCGCCAACAACTAGAAGCTTAGGTATACTTCTCCCGATCGGTTTGTCAGAAGAATCTTCCTGATTTTCAGTCTCCAACAAGTTACTGGTTGAGTCTTCCAGAGATCTCACATAGTCAGCTGTTACTTTGGTGTTGATTTTAGCAGCATTAGCACATCGTGACAATGGAACACCAGAATCCCTTTCTTTCTTATAGGTACGTAGTCCTGGATCGAACTTCTTGACTGCTCCCCACATACCCTGACGAACTCCGAGCTTTGCGATTTCCCAAGGTATGCCCATATCTTCGTAATGAAACAGTAACACTTCACATGAAGTCAGCTGGCCATCGTTTCGTGATTTAACTGGTCCACATATGCAAGTTAACAATATATTGGAGAAGAAAATCGAGGATAACATCATTTGCACAAATTGCAGGTTTAAGTGTGATTTTGGAGAATAAAATTGAGGATAACATCATCTGAAATCCTTCACTGGATTTTCTCAACAAAAAATAAATAAAATGGTGGAAACAATTTTCTGCAAGCTAGCTTTCAGTTGCATATTAAAACTGTTTTTTAATCCAAGGACCAAGATTAGGAAAAACAAATTGAGTTCAAGAGAACATTGTTGTACAGGTACACATTGGTAAGCTTTTCTAATATCATAGCTGATAATTTCAATATGTACACATGTTAACACATGAGATGCTAGTTAAATATAGAGCACTTTCAAGAATTAAGAGCTAAATTGTTAGTTACCTGCTCGAACACAATAGCTCGAATAATATAGATCTACTCTTTTAGGTTTACTGTGCCTTGGCATAGAGGAAGAAGGTACTCCCTGAAGAAGAAAAATAAGCCATAAGTTGATATAAAAAACTAGAAATATGACCAAAAAACTCCTCTAAAAAAATTAAGATTATCATGATTATCTAATAGCTGCTATTATCTGAAATAGTAAATAGTATGTTAAATTCCAATAAGTTAGTTTAACACTGCTCAAGACTCGAGTCAAATGTTACTCAACATCATGCAGCATTCTTTGTAATACAAACTTTTACGGATTTAAAATTTTAGCCTTCCATTATAACAATGTTGATGAAAAATCTAGAAAAAAAATAGTTGGTTTACTATTCATGGACAGAATGATATTGTCTAAAGGTACATAATTCCAAATCCCATATTCAAGAAAAAAATATATGTTCCAAATCCCAATACACAACTTATTATCAAGACTTCAGAAGAACACACGCCAATAGAAGCATTACATAATAGAGTGATCCAAGAAATCAATATCTGAGACAAACATAATCTTTTTGAACTGAAGTGCTATAGAACTTAGGAGGCATCCGAAAAAAATTATGAGTTTATCTTTTGATATAAATACTTGTGCAAGTTTCCAAAGAACCATATAAAATTGCTAACCATATATAACATTTTATCAATTTCCCAAGATAAATTATAGAAATGCTACCGAGTTTATGAGGAGTTTACCCTCATTCTATCTTTGATTATAATAGAATTAGTTTATATAAAAAGAAAAGCTATCATATCATAAACACTAATCAAACTCTCCTGAATACTTGTTTTTATCTCATCTTCAAGGCTTAGAGCTAACAAGATCAACACCCGCACACTCACACACCAATAGACAGAAGACACAATAATCCGCGATTGCATACCTTAGTCACGCAATAGTAAGCTTGCTCTGCATCCCAAATTCGACGACCTATGATATATTCTCTATCACTGCAAAAGAAGGGAAACTGTACCAAACAAAAACAATAGAATATGAGAATGGCAAGAAAGTCACTCAAAAGTCATAGCTAAGTTTACAACTCACAACACAAGTTGCATACTAACCTTGCGCACCCAATGCACAATCATTGTTCCAGTGACCTCACACTCTTGAATAGTGGACGCATGTATAAGCATATCGTCCCACCTCAATCGGTACTCGTCGTCCCAAAAGAAATCCCTAACCAGCTCTGGACTCGCATTTTCAAACACCGTTCTACTGCGATATTGTGGCGGTCCACTCTAACAAACAAAAATAACAAACTCATTATAAATATCTAAGAGTGAATCACAAATTTAGTTGCTAAAGTTGTAGGGTGATGTTAGCTTAGTTTCTTTATCTTTACAAAATTATCTTTACAAAATTAGCTTGCGCCATTCTTTATCCACTCTTTTCAAGCCTTATCTCTTGTGGAACTTGTGCTTTTCCATTTGTAGGCAATTATACAGACAAAATTGACTGATACAAAAGGATTAAAATGATCGAAATTTCAATTCTAGGGACTATTCTTAAATGAGCTTAAATTCTATGCGCCGTAAATTTTTTTAAGCATGCATAATGTGAGTTTGTTACATCTGTTTCTAATATATCTCGCTAAAGTATTTTTTAAATATTATTAATTTGAGTGACTAAATTACAATTTGTACTACTAAATTGGTAATTCCCCGAAATTAAGGAGTACCTCTTGGTCCCTTCGCCAAGCTTGGTAACTCATAGTTGGTGTAGAACGATCCATCATCTGAATCCAAGCGGGCCCACCATCTTTTTCCTCAACCAACTTACTTAAATAACGCAAATCATGTTCCGTCACTACACACTTCAATCCCTTTTCACTTTCCGAAGAGCCAGAACTGCACGTGACATGCACGCACGAGTAAGAAAATACAACACTTAACTAAAAACGGTTACAAATTAAAACGAAATGAAATGCAGATCCAAATGAAAATTGAACCTGGTGGAGTATGATGAACCGGGTTGACTTTGAAGGTCCGAATCAGTATTCCAAGGGACCCGAAACTTGAAGAATTGAGTCCAAGAATAGTTATTCGGGTCGATGGCCCATTTAGGTTTCCAGGCCCAACCAACAACAACACCGAAGATAACGGCAATCCATAGGGGAGCTATGAAAGTAACGAGGTTTCCAATTATGTCCATAACAACAACGGAGGATTTCTGAAAAACTCCGATTAAAGACATGGAAACGAAGAGTTGTTATAAATTAATCCTCGGAGGAATCGAAAGGATAAGCGTGAGAGCACAGCGATTATTGTTGTTGTTGAAAGTGGAAGAATTGGAACCAATGAATGAGAGAGGAATTGTAGTAAAGTGGGAACAACAAGATGGATAAATATTAAAAGTAAGGGATGAGTCAGAAAAAAGATATGGGTTTCTTCAATAGCTGTAACAAGGTACCCAATAGGAAATTGAGGAGCCGTTAAGGATAAGATCATTTGATAAGCGGTCAAAAAACTACTTCATTGATTATCATAGGCCCCACTATATTTTATAAAAATCATAATTTCATTTCATTTAATGTAATGGCATCAACTATTTTTGGATAATTTTTTTATCCTATATATAATTCAGAAAACCAAATTTTAACTTTCAAAAATTGAATACATAATTTTAGTGTAATACTTATATTTTTAGATGTTAAACAAATGGTCTTAAGACCCTTGAAGACAATTGTTAGTATTTTTTTCTTCTGTATTTCCCTTATTTTATTAACAAAATCAAATTATTTTTTATTGAGGCAACCTAACCAAATTATTGTCCTTCGATGAGTGTGAAGTTTTATCTTTCTTAATATTTTTAATAGAGAATCTTGGAACATTATTATGAGGCGAAGAGACGTTAGATTACACTTTTTTAATAGGATTTCATTGAGTTGCAAAATTAGGTAGTCACTATTGCACTAGCATCCATTAAATTTTTCTTAAATTAAAATAACAAAAACATATATGTATATGTAAAGAAAATACAGGTAAGTAAAGTAGTTTAACTAATTTGAGTTAAATTTGGAAGAAGTTGGAAGATTAAGGTTTAAATATTGACTAGAAAGAATGAAAAGGTTGCGGATGGAAATGAGAAGTAAAATTAAGTGGTTATTTATTTTATGAAAATATTTTTTGATTTTATTTCTAAAATGTGTCCATTTTATCTTGATAAACTATTTTGAAGTAAACTATTGTGATGGAGATAAGATTAAATGTTAATTAATGAAGATGAATTTTTAAAAATAATAAAAATAATTTCTTTTTACATTTTTATTAATTATTTTTAGAAACATAGACAATTTTTTACTTCAACAGTCTATTACCTCATTTTTAACGAGTAAAATTAAAATAAATTTTAGATAATAAAAAAAAAAATCACAAAATAAACGATTTCTAAATAGCACCACCAAGACTCACCACCAAAATCTTCAAATCATCATTTATTACATACGACATGAATATGTTGTCAAAGATGAGGACATTGATGGTAGTGAAAGTGTGCATAGGTTGAAGATACGATAAGTTTGTTAATCACTTAAATAATATGAAGATATCAATCTGATGAAATTCAACACTCCTAAAAACAATCCAATTTGCTTCAAACTTGTCATTTGAGCGAGCGAACTTGCCATCAATATGTTTGGTGTCTTGTTCAAGTCCCAAATCCTTTGAAATTAAAAGAGTCGACGATGACACCAATAAAGTTGACAGAAGATGAGTAAAAGGATTTTAAGATTTGCGAGCTCTAACACAATTTGACCTGGGAAAAAGGAAAAGAGGATGTAAGAATTTTCTTTTATCTAAAACCTTAAACTATCTCAAAGGTTGAGCAACATAATTAAGTGGTTGAGTTTAGGGGACTAATAAACTTCAATTGAGGACGAATCAATCATCATACTCAAATTTGAATTCTAATTGAAACAATCATTGACTAAACTTTACTTACCTCCCAACAAAACTCCATAATATCATGGTTCATTTCTCCCGAAAACTTAAGGGTTAAGACCGAAAGTTGGAGTCTACAAGGTTGTTAAGTCCAGTTATCAAAGGTTAGGGAGAAGGAGAAGGTACAAGATGTGGAGACTGCACCATTATAGAGGTTTTGAAGGGCCCAAAAGGGAAGGATAAAACTACAAGGGGGTGATTTTGAAAGATGGAATTGTTGGAGAAATGATCAAGGTTATTAAAGTATCGAGTTAATTCTTAAACTCTAATTGATGTGGACCAACCCTATATGAAGGCTAATGAACTTCAAAAACTAGAAGTGGAAGGGTCATTGACTAAAGGAAATGCTAGGAAGCTAAAGGAACAATTAAAGAAACAAGTTGTTAATTTTCTTAGTCTTAAGACATATGACAAGATTGACCTACATTATATTAATCTCTTGGTTATAGAAATACCTTAAGACTTATTTTTAATTTTTGGGATGTAATAATCACGCTTTATAATTAAGAATTATGTTGACTTGTGTGTGTCTAAATATTTGGAAGTTTAGGCACAATGTCATTAGTTGTGTGTAACTTAGGCACCATGTCATTTTATGTTAGGTTATATATGTCTTTCCATTGTAAGACATAGGGAAATTTTTTAAAGAAGAAAATAATTTAGGTGAGATTAGAGAAACGCTCCTATAGGATTCTTCTTTGAACTAAATTTAGATCTTATCGAGAGTCTCTTACTCTTGTTGTGATTCTACCTAAATCTTATCATTCCTTGTGGAGTGTGGCGATTTCTACCATTTTCTTCTTTCTCCACATTTTTTTGTTTGTTTTCTCTAATTTATTTGGTACTTTGTTTTAAAATATCACCCGATTAGATCCTTCAACTCATATAAAAACACTCAAATCTATATCACTAATGAATTTACAAGGTCATAAAAAAGAGTTGGCTCGCATGTAAACTCTCTTGTTAGTAAACTCTTATGAGTTAAAGAAAACTGAAAAAATCGATAAAGTCTCGGTTTTACTAGTAGTTCACGATTCTACAATAGTTTAACCTTAAAATGAAAAATCTTAATCAATATTATTCGATATTTAATTTAGTTTGTAACTCTACGTAATATATATTCATTTAAAATGTAAATTTACGTTTTTAGTATTGTTGTAAGTAATAACTATTACACATCCGTTATCAAATATTTGTTTCTTAAAATTTCGGCATACTATATTTATCTATTTAAGAATCTACATTATTATTGTTGTTTACATTATAATATATTGTGTAATATATAGTTTAAGAATTTACTAGTCGTAAACTCCCGAGTTAGATAGTTTAGAGACATGGAACTAGGAAATTGCAATGCTAGCATCGGAGAGATCTAATTCCATTACAGCACAGTCGTGTTGGGGGATTAGAAGTGATTTTATTGTCATCAAAACCCACTCAGTGGCATCAATGGGCTCAAAAGTTACCTCCTAACAAAAACATGCATGGTGGAAGAACTCAAACGAGCATTGGAAAGCAAATTCGAAAAAAATCACCCAGTTTCACAAACTTTTTATTGCAGGTAAAATCTTAATGCCTCGGTATGAGACAGCTATTTTGATCCCTCACCCTAGATTTCACCATTTAAGCAAATAAAAGAAAATGATGCTAAAAATAGTTTGATCATCCCCAACTGTAAAATCTATAAAATAAATCCCAAAGGAAAACAAGGACATATCAACAACGTTGGCGCAGGCTCTAACCACAAAATACAGAAACAATTTACATGAAAAAACAGAATACACTGAGCAATACTCTAGTTCCCAAACTATAAAATGTGTTGTTGACCTCTCCCATATTATATGGGACAAACCAATCCTTTATGTATCAACTTGTATCCAATTGTCTTCGTCTACCAGCTTGTAAACACTGAAGTGGTTGACCCTGAACTTCCACTCTCCTTTACTGGGATCATATGATACAAACTCAGCACCTTGGTCTTCAGCCTTTCTCTTGAGCATCTCTTTATATTTCTCGATTCTTGGCCCTTCAGTGTACTGTTGTCCAGTTTTTTTGTCGAAACATTTTATGTTGAGGAGTGTTACCTCAGCAGGTTTATTCAGCCCTTGTCCAACAGGAGGTTTCTTTGAATCATCCATGTATACAATCACCTCACGATTGTTAAACTGAACGATGGACTCAAGATCAAGCCCTCGAACATCTGTCACACCCAAAAATCTGATGCTGCCATAAGCTTGCCTTCCAACCACAAAGTCCTTGACATGACTGCAGAATCCTGGTTCAGCTCTTTCCTTGGCTGCTAGTTCATGTATCCGAGGCAGTGTGAAGTAATCAGACCGTCGCAGCTTTGGCATTAGTGCCTCAACATCAGCTCCATGTTCATACACAATGGCAGCCTCACCAGCTCTGTGTCCACTGAGTGTCTTGTACATATCCGTCTTTTGCGGAGAATGGTCTTCATTACTCCCATTGGATGCATTCTTTGTAGGCATGGGCTGAACTTGCTCCATGACAACACCATTTTCAGCTGCAGTCCCAAATCATTTATAGACGTTATGGCACAGGAATAAAAGCACAAAAATATGGGACTGGGAATGGGGAACACTTTATTGATCAAGTATTTTAAAATTAGTTCCAACCACAGTATATAATTCTCTCTCCGTCTCAAATTAAATGACTCTTTAGATTATTTCGCACATATTAAGATAAGTTTTAAATAAATGAAAGTGTGTAACAGTTTTACAAAATTATCCTTATTAACTATTGAATGTTAATCTGTCATAAATGCATAGTGGATAAAATGAACTTTGAAGTGACACACAAAGTATTAATTTAGGAATAGAATTGAAATAAAATAATTAAATGTTACATTGAAAATATAAAGCAACACTTGTTTTGCAACATTTTTCTTTTGCCAATGTAACACTCAATATGGGACTGAGGGAGAAAGAACCATCCTCGCCTCAGAACTCTTGTAATTGCAAAAAATGAAGCACAATCACCAAGGTTCAATAAAAGAGTCTAAATTTTTTTAACATAGATCAATTAACTAGAGCTATCATTGATGAATAAATATTAATAATGCGAGGAGCACATACTCTCCTTAGCATCTGAGCCGGTCCTATCGTTGGGTGTGGTACATGCTTCTCTCGAGCCTAACCCTGAACATCACATTCAAAATATGAAGAGTATCTTTTTGAAAAACGTAAAATTTCAGAGGTTTGTACAAACACAAGGCAGAATCTGCTTGTTCTTTTGCCAATATCTAAAAACTGCAAATTGAAAATTAAGTACTACTCAAGTCTTGAATATAAGCGAAAACACATATTTTTTGGTCTCAAATATAACCAAATGTCTTTGACTCTAATTAATGATGTACATCCTAAAATACCCTTTAATTAATGTCTTTTATTTTCCAATGACTCTTTATTCTCAATGAACAAATTCTTTATGAAGGGCACTTTTGAGAGTGTATTGATATTTTGTATGAGATCAAGAAGAATAATGCATTTAACTAAAATTCTTAGTAAGTGTGAAGTTAGTTATCTTTGCTTATACTCAAGACTGGAGGGAGTGTATGGCAAGACAGCATAGAACCACCAAATACAACATCACATGATTAAACTATCATAAAACATGTACATAATGGTATCTTAGATTATCTCTTCAAATTAGTTTCCATATTTACTTATTGTCATTGATATGATTATACTTTTATTATTGCAAGTATTCTGTCTCTTCTCTTTATACCTAAATGAAAACAGCCTATAACTAAAGCAACAGAAAATAATGGAATACAAATCTTGGGATGCCATGTCGTATCCCATATGTAGGGAACTGGGTACTTCATATCAAAACTCAAGTAAGGAAAAACACTGAATATACTCAATCAAGAAGATATTACCATTCTCATTCGCTGAGGTGTATCTCTCCTTAAAAGAAGATGCCTTCTCTGAAGCCCTTCCAGGCCACTGCTCCATGGGACAAATGATCAACGCCCTTGGATTTTCCCTCGGAATGAAAAGAGCATCAGCCTTTGGTGTGGTTGGAGTATCCTCATCATCACTAAAGAATGGAACCTGCAAGAGAACAATGTAATTAAGACACACCGTAATCCTACTTATTACAGACCCTGATCATAACAAATAAAACAACAATTAAGTCACCTTCGATCCCTCATTCTTATATTTCCTGATAGGAAACTTGATTCGTCTTTGAGAGAGGTGGCGAGAAGTCAATAAGGAGGATATTCTTACAGTAGCAGGTTTGTCTTGGGCCTGAAAAGTGTCAGTTTGAAAGTCATTAGCTTTCATAAAATGTAAAATCACCACAAAGGTTGATCTTAGTTTGGATTGAAAAAATAAATCAAATAAGGATGAGCTCAAGTTAAAGTACAAAACCAGCATATAAAGTCAATAAATCAGAAGTTAAAATCAAGAAACATCATTTACAGGCATGCTAGAGATTCCATATTGAACGGAAGGAGTGGTTCCAACTCGACCAATTGACATCTGAGGCAAAGCAGGAAGTGTTCCAAATGGGTTTGTAATGGGCGCAGCTTGTGGAACCATAGAGTTCTGGGGAGTAGCTCTGTCAAACAAAAAACATTCAATCAACAAAAAAAAACTTTTAATTGGAAAAAAATTGCCCAAACTCATCAAGAAAAATGAAATCATTCTATTCCACAAAAATTAGAGATAAAAAGTTACTGCCCCTTGGTCACCGTGTAAAAGGTATATTATAATTTAAACTAATGCATGAAACCAAGAAATAAAACAATTGAAACTTACTGAAGCCCAAAATTATTCTGACCAAATATGCCTGGAGTTCCACCGAAGTTACTTGCACCAGCTATTTAAGACAGCAAAATAAAACAATCAATTTGAAACATTAATCCTTCAATCATTGCATGAAAAAAAAAAAAAAAAATTAGTGCGCCCATGGTAAAATATTGAACTGACCAGGTTGTGTCTGGCCGAAGTTGCTAAAGGCAAAAGCACCGCTTGACTGAGCAGGTTGTGCAGATTGGAAAGGTGTTGACATGGACGGCTGCAAGTAAAAAAAAAAATATTACAAAATGACAATGTAGTGCAAACTGGAGGTGGTATGGAGAAATGTATGATACATGCAGAAAATAAAGGAAACTTAAAAATGGGCAAAGTATTGAACAAAGTAACATACAAAGATGCTAAGTTCTCCAATTATGCTCTGAGTTCACATACCAATAACACCAATAATTCAAAGAAGGTGCAACATTCAGATCTAACCATAGTGTCCTATGCCAGATCTACAGGTGTAAATAGACTAATCAAATTGAGACATCCTCACAACTGATGTTTGCCTAGGTAATGCAGTACACATAAACTTTGAAGAATCAACTCTCTCAAAGGATTAGGCTGTTAGGTATAGACACTGGGATGGTTTATACTTTATACATACACCCACCCAGTCACTCAGATTTAATGTTTATTCTAAAGAGTAGGGTAGCAACAACCAAATTCACGATCAATTGGCAGTGGAAACTCTGATATCTTGTCAAGGATCATTATCAACCCTTCCAAAAGCTTAGGCTACAATGACAACAGTATGGTTTTCTTCTATCTTCTAACATAACAATGCCTGATTTACATAAGATGCAAAATAGGATTTTTAATGTTTAAATGGTATAGTCATATCACATACAGACAAATTTCATTTGTTTAGCTTACAAGTTACAACAGCTTTTTAATATTTAACCACTAGCACTTCACTAAAAATTATTTATCTGAGCAGACAACCCTACCTAATAGGATAACGCTTGGTGGCGGTGGTAATATTTATCATTTATATGCAATACCTATAAACATGACAACTGGTTTTTCATAAAGCTTAACAGGTTTATGAAGTAACGCTCAAGTATTGACTCCTTATTTTAGATCATAAATAAACCATACGGAAAACAAAGTTAAAAGTGAAAAGCATTATCAAATGATTCAAAACAACTCACCGCTGTTTGACCAAAACCTGTCAGAGCATTAGAAGTGAGTGATGCGCTGCTTGAGAAAATGCTTCCAGCAAGCCCAGTTGAAGGTGAACTGAACAAGCTTGATTGGCTAAAATTAGTAGTCTGACCAAAAGGGGAGGTATTCTGACCAAAAGCGGAACCAGACTGTGCATTTGTCGGGGCTGCAGAGCTAAATAATTGGGATGGCTGGGTATTGCCAAAAATGCTTGAGCCGAATGGTGAAGATGTACCCTGAGCAGCAGTATTAAACAGGGATGTAGATGACCCAAATGCTTGTGACGAAGAGTTAGCCCCAAATGGAGATGTGGATGAGCCAAAAATTGAAGGTGCTGCTGCTAATGTTGAAGAACCAAAAGCCGATGAACTGAATGCAGGAGCTGAGGTTCCAAATCCAGAAGAAAATGTTGAAGTCTTCGGTGCAAATGGGTTAGAATTAGGTGTTGTGCTAGAAAAAGGATTGGCTGATGATTGGCCAAATACAGGTGAAGGAGAAAAGGCATTTGTCTGTGTCGTAGATGAATTAAAGCCTGCATTTGAGTTAAAACCAGTTGGCTGAGGAGCAGAGGCAAGTGGTCCACCTAAAATTGAATTAAGTCAAGCTCATCAGTCATCACCAATTAAAGCCAGTAGAATTATCAAATTATTTATGTTTATAATTTAAAAAATAATATATAAATAAATATATTTATACCTTTATCTCCCAATTGATAGTCTTCCCATCTTAGCTCCTCGTGGCTTTTTTCTTTGTAAACAGGCATGGCTGATATGGACTCCAATTTTGCAGTCTGTCCAGAGGTACCGCTATCTGCTTCAGTTGTAGCTGAGTAACTAGCTACTCTACTTCCACCTCGTTGACCACCAAATCCTGACTGCCCAATACCAGTATTTCCAAAAGCTTGAGTGGGAGTCTGTGATCCTGCACAAGAAAATATGAAAAGATCACTCTCAATTACAATGACATAAGAACCTAAGATGCCAAAAACGGCACTAATTATTCAAGTCCCTTGCATCTTGAAAATAGATAAAACACAAAGATATGATTCTAAAAACTATTGAACTCACCAAATGCAGAACTCTGACCTCCAAAAGCTGAGGTTGTACTCCCAAATGGGCTGCTGGTACCAAATGCAGAGCTAGACTGGCCAAAAGCCTGAGTGGAGCCAAAACTAAAAGCAGGGGTACTAGAAGCACCAAAAGCAGGAGAGCTAGAGGCCCCAAATGGAGAGCTCGAAGTACCAAATGCAGATGTGCTTGAAGAACCAAATACAGGACTACTTGAAGCCCCAAATGCTCCCCCACCTCCAAACACGGGAGCACTTGACACGCCAAAAGCACTTCCTGTGCTACCAAAAGCTGGGCTTGAGGTTGAACCAAATGTGGGGGTGCTGGTTGCACCAAACGCAGGGGTGCTAGTAGCACCAAAGGAAGGAGTGCTCGTAGCACCAAAAGCAGGGGTGCCTGTTGAACCAAATGCTGGCTGGGATGATGCACCAAAAGGTGTTGAGGAACCAAATATGCTGCTTCCAAATGCTGGTTGTGATGGTTGGGTGGCACTTCCAAATGCTGGTTGCGATGGTTGGGTGACACTTCCAAATGCTGGTTGTGATGGTTGGGTGGCACCTCCAAATGGACTTGTTTGAGTAGGAGTAGAGCCAAAACCTCCAAAAGCAGGCTTCTGACCAAAAACTGATGAACCTATGAAGGAAGAGTGTGGTTCTCAGATTGAATTAGATAATCGCAAAATATAATAATAAAAAAAGGCAGAAAAGTAAGCCAAAAGATGCTAATGATTACCATCATTATAAACTACTATAAATTAGCATTAATCTTCATGTCAATAATACAAATCTCAGTCATTAATTTATGTAATCTTCAAGTCTTTAAAAAGAACCATAAATTAGGATTGAGGGAGCACATATAGCTGAAAGAAAACTCGTTTGCTATAGTGATGTTGATCTTAAGTGTTTCACATGGGATTTTGTATTATTATTGTGTGCTTCCGATGATATCAAAATACTGACAGTCTACTGAGATCAAGATAATTAATTAATGGAAAAATATCCAAAGGATTGCATAGAAATGCCTACCACCAAATGACGACGATGAACTACCAAAAGCCGGAGTTGAAGATGCCCCAAATGCAGGCATTGAACTACCAAAAGCAGGTGAAGACGAAGCACCAAAAGTAGTATTGGAAGAGAAAGGAGAAGACGTTTGAGCTGCGCCAAATACACCTGTGGAAGTACCCCCAAACATGGAATTACCCGTTTGCGAACCGAATGGAGTTGTAGTACCAAATGGCTTAGGGGCAAAAGGATTGTTACTTGAATTGTTCTGTTGCCCAAACACCGACTGCGAGGAGCCAAACGGGCTGGATGACGCCTGCCCAAAAGCTGCAAAAAGAATTTCCATATATTAATAATTAATAGTTTAATTGAAGTAGTCAGTAAAAAAAATTACTTCAATATAATTAAACAATAATAATGACAACAGCAAGATAGAATGCTAAAGAACAAAACAACAATTGTCAAATAAATGATTAGTCCTAAAAATATGCAAATAAGAAGCAATTAAAACAAAAAAATTCAAATTAAGGAGACAAAACTTACGGTTTGATGAACCAAACATCCTTACAACTTTCCAAATACAGTGGTAGAACCTTGTTGCACCCTAACTGCAATCAACAACGCACATCAAAATCATCAACTTATCTTTTTTTTTTAATTATTATTTATTCTCGACAATACGAAAAGGAAAATGGAAAACGGAAAACGCAGCTCGCCCTAACATTTTGACGAATGAATCAATCGACATTATTATCATATCAATGAATCAATGAAGAATGTAAATCAGTTGAATTAATCGACGGAAAACGCAGCACGAATAAACGGTGATAGATTAATTAAGAGAGAAAAATGAATAAGAGAACTTACATTAAAGTGAAATGGAGAAGATAGATCTGCGTTACAGCAGAATTAGGGCAAGAGAATGCAGAGAGAAAGTGTGTGAGTTGGCTGAAAAGGGATTGAATGAATGAATGGGTTTTTTTATTTCAGCCACGGCGTATTTCTCTTTGCTTCAATCGACCACACTGTGTTACGCAGTCTGATTAAAGATTAATTCAATTCAATTCAAGCTTTTTATACTCTTGTTGCTTACAAAGCCTGCCATTGCATAGCGTAAAATCTCCGTCGATACACGATATCAGGGTTACGTTCGCCTCATTTTTTTTTTTTTTTTCCTTTTATTTTTTAAAGTCGAGTTCATTTTTTAAATCAACTTGTCTTTTGTTATTTTAAATTGATTAATTAATTTTAATATATAGTACTCATTAGAAAATGGGTTCAATAGACTACGCTACCTTGTTAGTGTAAATCAAGTTTTAATTATGCAGTGAGAAATAAAATCAATAATTTTTATTCACTATAAAATTTGTTTATAATAATAGTGTATGATTTTTTTCTCGATAAAAATTACATTCAAAAATAAAAATATTTTTACTTTGATAATCAAATGGTTTGGTTCCTGTAGTGGATGAATATCAATTAAATATGAATCGTCTATAGATCGTAAGAGTCGATTATTTTTATCCATCAAAATAGTTTACCAATTAATTTTTTGTTAAAGGATATGAGGTGTATGTAAAAAATAGTATTTTGACTAAAATGAGATTATTTATAGGGCTCTTTTTGATTTTAAGTTGTTAATTTCAATTACTATTCTAAAAAAGAAAAATAGGGTATGCAGTTTGCATTGTCATAATAAACTAATTTTACACTTACAATCAATTATAATTATATTTTTTATAGTTATTTTTAAAAAATAGTTTTATAATTATATTTTTTATAGTTATTTTTAAAAAATAGTTTTATAATATATTTACGTGGCCGTATAATATATGTTTTCATATTGTTTTATAAGAATTCTACTATTTAAGTTCAAATTAAGTTAATAGAAAAAATTGCAATTTAAAAATTCATTTAATGTCTTATCATCTCAAATTTAAAATTTTAGCCTATTGATTTTGAATTTGATAGTCAAAATCGATTTTTAGTAAAAAAACATATGAGTATGATATTGGAAATGGTAGCCAATTTTTGTGTTTGTGATTGAATTTTCAATTTTTAAATTTTAAATTTCACAAATGATTTTTACTTATGAAGGGATTATTTCAATTTTATTATTGTAATTAGGGAAATAATTATAATTGTATACATGAAAATTTCCATTTAGAGATTATAACGACTGATGTAACACTCTAATTTCTTATTATTATATTTTAATGATATAATGATATATTATTATTACCTTATGTGTTTGTCTTAGTGATTTATTTAAATTATTAATACTAGTAATATTGATATTGTTTTAAATATATATACGTATTTAATTATTTAAAAAAATAAAATAAATAAATAAATAAGAAATAAACCTGTGTATTAGTACACTAGTCTATTAACATTAGCGTTAGAAGAATGAGGTAATAATAATAATAATAATAATAATAATAATAATAATAATAATAGTAAAAGGAAACCTAGCTATATATATAAGTGATAGTCGGAAAGAAAGATCAGAAGAAAAATAAAGTGGGATTAGCATTGTCAATAGCCGCCTTATAACACCAAAACCATCCGGTATAATTCTTCCTCTATGTTACCTTGATCGAAGCATAATAGTGATAGGCAGATTTATAGTTGTAATATGAACATTACCTTTCATGGATAATAACAATTTTCTTCAATTTGAACTGTATGCATGAAGCTATGTTTTCACAAATTTCAATAAGCGGTGATAGCAAAACAGCATTTGAATTTTTGTAATATTTTATCATGTATTTAAGCCTAAGCATAATTGTGATTATTGTATTTTGATCGCTCTGGCTCATCTTAACCGATTAATGCATTGCTCAATGATTTCCTTAAACAATGAGTTACGTTGGGATTTATATCTTCGTATGAAAAATTTAGTTACGTAAGTTTGTGCTAAATCTGTCCCTCTTATATCTCTTCTAATTTGTATTAATCCTTATAATTTTTATTTTATACTTCTTTATACAAATTATAGTAATACCGGGCGTATATCCTTTTATTTTAATTTTTTATTTATTTGTGATGATAGACCTGATATGATCGAAGTACATTAATATTGAGCAGATATCCTACAACTATTTTATGTCTAAAATACTTCATTTTATTTTAGTTATAATTAAAAGTTGTCTGCGATACTCATCAATTTCGTTACATAGGACAAGTTATTCACCTATTCTTAACACTCAGACTATAGATATACGCCATAATCATTTAAATACGTCATTTTGTTTTATTTTAGTTAAAACTAGGACTTTTTTTTAAGTTAGTATACTAATACGTATGTTTCGATGATATTAAATATATTTTTGGATTATATTACAAATAGCAGATAATTTATTTATGTATTATTAATGAGTAAATTATTTGTTCGCTCGTGGACCGTTAGAGACGGTGGTTGGTGAAGACGCGACACGTTAAATCAGCGGAATGGCTTCATTGGGAAAGATCTTCAGCCAAGGTAAGGGGTGAGATGAGGTTCGATTTTATGAGTATAAAATAACGTGAGCTGAACGGGAATACCAAAATTCTCAGATATTCATTCGGGGCTTACTATGTACGGTTGAGCCCTATTGAGTAATAATAATTAATTCATAATATATGAATGGTAATAGTGAGAACTAAAATATAATTTAGCAACCTATAGAATTGTCGTGAATTTATTTATATCAAGATTGCATGCTGTTAGATTTTATGAAATGTTATGCTGATTGTTACTGTATGAATGATATGTACTGGAGTGTTCTTGCTCCTTGATTGAAATTGTGATATTACTTGAATGTGCCACTTGTTTGATTTTTTATTTTGTGATTGATAAGACTGGATTGTGCATTGTGAGTAGTGTAAACCAAATATTGGGATTTTATTGTGATTGACTGATATACATATATAATGATGAATGTTGTGAATTCAAACTGAAACTTATTGAGTTGTGATAATCGAGTAAGTATGAGATAGGTGTTGTAGATTTTGGAGTGAGGATTATTTTGTCATCATATAGGGAGGGTCTGACAAACCTAGTGATTCAGGGAAGTACAACTAAATGAGCCTGATCGTGGAGGGCTACAGTTGAACTGTAAGGTAAGACTGATAGACCTTGAGGGTACCTCTAGTGGGGAATTTCTAAGTGGATTAGTGGGTTATTCCCTAAGGACAGGAGCTACTGTGCAACACAAGAGTACCCCGACCGTCGCGTATATGTGTCTCGGGTTGAGTTGAGGGGATCTATGAGGACTTGGTCATTCATGAATTGTCCGTCCACTCCTGTAGTGGCATAGTATCAGACCAAGTACTTTAGAGTAGAATGGTACCAAATGACAAAGAAGTATAGAGTATAAGACATGCATAGCATTTCATCCTTGTGACTGCTTTATTATGATTGATTTATACTAACCCTTGATATTCTGATCTCGAGTGTTTCTCCTGTTTGTACTGATTTGACTAATTGCGTGTTCTCCTCATTTATCTTATACTAATACATAATTTCGAAACTCACCCCTCGTTGTTTGTTTTTGCGTTTGCGATGGACGCAGACGTGCTGCAAGTTGCAGGTGAAGACTAATACTCTCAAAGTGTAGAAAGTCGTCTTATCTTGAAGACTTTTGTTATCTGCCTTTTTGTTAACGTCATATCTGAACGTCTTTTATTTTGGGAACTCCTGCTCTGATAATGACATCAGGTTGGGACTACATTTACAATTATCATTAAACTTATGTACGTGTGCTTCAAAAAGGATTTTGTTGATTACTGTTATGATTTCAAGTTGTTAAGTTTGATGAAAATTTTGGATTAATGTTACATGTTCATGATTACGTGATACTTTTTGCCTTAAGAAAAATGTTTGAAAGTTTATATACTTATTTATTTGAAAAATTTAATTGTTTTAAAAATAAGAAAATTATTTTTTTTTTAATTTGAGGTTTAGGGTGTTACAACTGACATTATAAATATTTCATTTTTTAAGCTTATATTTTAGTTAGAGATTAACAATTTTTGAATAGGTCTATATTGTTGTTACACCATCTCAATTTTTGTGAGAAATATATTTGAAAAAGTTTGGCTTAGACCTTAATATATATGTTTTATAGATATTATTTAAAATAAGAATTATAAGAATATCAATCATAATTTAAGTTCGACTTTAAAAAATCCGGTAATACTTTGTTTTGTGAAATACAAAATTTGTTTTATAATAGATATGAGTTTTAAGTTAATAGTTGCTATATTGATTTCATACCTATAAAAACTCATTTCTTGTTTGATTGTTGTAAGTATGAAAAATATGAAAATGATTTATATTTTGAGAGTAATTATTTTCTGGCCAGACACACCTGTACACACTCACAATAAAAAGAAAAAGTAGAAAAAATAATAATTAAATAAAATATATTTTTGAAATAACTAAATAATTTTTTTTTTGTGTTCAAATATTTTTTTTATTAAAATGTGTCCAAATGTTTGTGTCCACATAAGAATTATTCTCATTTTAAAAGGTTGAAAAGTCTTTAAACTCATCATTTTGACTTGATGTGTGTATTTTTAATTTTTAACTTTTTAAGTGTAACCATATCTCTAGTTAGTCCCTATATTAAAGTTTCAGAAAAAAAAATTATTAAAGAAAACCAAAAAAAGATAAGATATCGTGTAAAGGAAAAAAAAAATTATGAATGAAAAAAATTATAAAAGAAATAAAAGATTTATTGAATGAAAAAAATTATAAAAGAAAGAAATTTGTATGGAATAATTTGTCATTATATATACACATACTTTTGTAAAACATGGATGTTAAATTTGCTTCTACAAATTTTTTTTAAGCAAATTTGTATGAAAAAATATGTTAATTATTTATAGTTATATATACCAATACTTTTTTTTGGAAACATCGAAGTTAACTTTGCTTCAACAACTTTTTTGTTTTTCTGTAATAAAATGGTAATAACTAATAACTTGATTTTATTTAGTGCAATTGATTGCACTTGGTCAAAATAAATCAATTTTATTTATGTGTTTTAATACACATTAACAACATTCATTTTCTAGAACATACAAAATATTCATGTTGTCATAAAGTATTCAAATTATGATTTTTATATTGAAAAGATGCAAAATATATTTAAAAGATACCTTTTTTTTAATTCAAAATAATTTTTTTTTCAATTTATTGCATTCAAAAATAAAGAATTTTTTTTGTTATATATATATATATATATATAACAAAATAAATAAATTTTGTAGTATATATATCAACAAAAGATTTTGAAATGTTTTATTGTTGTATATATATTTTTTTTTTATCAAGCTTTATTGTTGTTTTTAAAAGTGGCATATGTCAAAATTTCATACACACAACTAGAGACCTAAAACTTCAAGAGGATAGATATCCGAACTCCACTGAATACTTAGAAATGAATTTACATTTACCTCATTCCAATCATACCAATAAAAATATGCGAATTAAAGTTATCAAAGTCACTTTTTTAATTTTTATGTGAAGTCTATTTTAATTAGTTTTTATATTATTTAATTTTATTTTTATCTATTCAATTAAATAACAACATTTTTCAAATATCTATACCTATATATAAAAAGATATCAAAATTTTATATAACTTTTCTCTTTTGAATTTTGTCATTCATTTCAATTATTTTGTTTGTTATTTTTTTTTACTAATCAAATAATCGTATAAAATTTATAATTTCTATTATTTAAAAAAAAACGTGCATGCATAGTTATTTATATTTAAAAAAAAATGATTTTCTCCTATTTCTTTATTCTACAAATAATTTTTCAAGCCATTTTAAAAATAGTTGTATCATAGTATAAAAACTCAACATGATAAAGTTTGAATCTCAACTTAAAAATATGTACACGTTTAATGTGTGATGGTACTCTAAACATGATTGCCAATGGAGGGAATATGTAGAGAAAAAAAACCTCAATGTGACAAAATAACAATTAAAGTAGATAAATTATTAACATCAAATAGTTTATGAGTTTTTGTTTTGAAAATTTCAAAAATCAATTATAGTTTTTAGTTTTACTTCTCAAATTCAGTTATGACTTAAGTTTTAGATTTTTGTAGTTAAATCATTCTATTTACTTTAGCTCACTATGAACTTATTCAATATAAACAAATATTGATACATAAAAATAATTTTTTTTTAAACATTCAAATTCTTTTGCTTAAAGATGAAATATATTTAAGAAAAAAATTTAAAAAAATTTAAGTAAATAAGCATATAAAGTTGATCTTTTGCTCTTGAAAAAAAAATTGTTTGCTCAATGACTTTACTTCCTTGACGATGAAAAAATTAGGATCAAAATTGAGTATTTTTGTTTATCTTTCTAACTATTTTCTTTTTGTGACTAGTTGACCAAATTTATGCCGTTGTTTATAAAAAAAGAATTTGAAATGTTTTCTTTTTGCTCAATGTTTTATTTGTTGTTTATAGAAGAAGTTGCATATATAGCGTGAAAACTCCGAAACAATCAAGAACCATCGTCAGAGACATTTATTTCAATTATTTTGCTCAAACAGCTCGACACAATATTGCATTAATTATACGGGAAATACCCAAAGTGGGGTGTTTGTTAAGGACAAAGGTTAAATTTTAACTTAAAGTATCAAATGTATAAATTTTATTTTAAAACTCTTGTAAACAATTCATTAAAAGTTTAAAAAGTGTTTTTTTTTTTTTTTTAATTTTTAATATGTGCCATTATAATCTATGTTAGTAAGACTCATGATTTAAGTATAGAAATTTTTCATGTATTGAAAATTATATGTTTAAATTTTGAAGGGTTCAAAATTTTCTGTTTTCAAGGCATTGTTACTATTTTTTATTTCTTAACAAATATTTAAGTATACTTGTTAGTATATTTCAAACAATTTCTAAATGTATTTGTTTAAATTGCAATTGAATTAAATCAATTTTAGTTGTATGAATTGGAGTCAAGATATATTGCTGATGACAACGTGTTGAATCAATACAAGTTATAATGCAAATTTTGATTTTATTTAAATTTAGAGATCAAAATGACATTATTTGACATTAAATTATGTTTCAAATAGTGACTTATTTCGATAGTAAGCAGTATCTTTCAGATAGATACTATTTAAATTATATTTTTATTCAATTGTACTATTATTTTAGTCATTGCCAAATCACCTCTACATGTGGTAGTAAGAGAATGACACGTTATTGTCGCAATAACAAATTCACGAAATTTAAGGGTAAACCATCATTTTAGTCTTTGTAAGTGTAGAGCACTGTCACTTTAATAACTGACTCGGTCAAATTAATATTCGATTAATAAAAAAAGTCAGTCAGTTAAGTCACTGACGTTATAACGGTCAATGACTAATTTGACAATAAGTTGTATCTTTTTTAAACTTTTTCAATAGTAAATTGTATCTTTTAGAGAATATTTTGTTGATTCGAGGATTTAGATTTTTGATTGAGTCATGAATCAAAATGAAACTGTCCTACACTTTCAAATATTAAAATGGTGGTTTGTCTTGCTAAAAACAAAATATTAAAATTTTATAAAGAAAATTTTATTTAATCCAAAAATTAATATGCTATAGATCTATAACTATAATATCTTTATTGTGTTTATTTCCACCTACGGAAAGAATCACCAAGATTTTAAATAATTTATTTATGGATCTTGCTAACTAATATCCTAATAAAAACACTGTTTAAGATTTTCAAATATAAGACACTTATTAATTAAAAAATTAAGTGTTAATTTCTAATGTATTAAATATACAACTTTTTATAAAAACTTATTATTTTGAATTTATTAAACAATGTTTTTAAAACATTCATTAGCATTGACCTTTATTTAAGAGTTTCATTTAAGCAAATTTTAAATAAATATTTTGTTATATTATGTAAACTAATTTACACTAATAACAAATAAAAAATTAATAAATATAAAATATTTTCGTTAAATAATAACGTAAAATTTATTTATACTAATAATATATATTCATTAAATTTATATAGTGTCACTTATTAAAACATGTTTATATGGTTGCAGATAATATAATATGCTTAAACATTTGTATATATCATCGAAATAATCAATCACCGGTACAGAAAAAGGTAGTAGAGACTTTTAATCCTATGAACTCATTCACTATAAACCACTTGTTATAACTTTGTTTTACACCAAACAACTTGTTTTAACTTATAAGCTATTAGTATGACCTTATCAAATATATAGAACATAAACTCTTAGAAATTTAATTAATTGGTTAACGGCAACCAAAAAAAAAAAATGCTTTACGAATTTTTTTGATTGGTATAGTAAAATAATCCTTCAATGCATGTGTAACTTCGCCTAAGACGTGTAGTGCAAGACCAATGCCTTCTGCAGTCTGCACCATATTCATCGCCTATCTTCATTCTTTTCTCATCCAACCTAATCCCTTCTCTCGAGTCTCGTCGAAGTCCTAGGCGAAGAAGGTGAGCTGATGGTGGTGACCACCAAATCACCTGCCACATAGCACCTCACCACCATGACTCGCAGATCCGGGATATCATGGTAACAAGCATCCCCTACAAACCCTCCCTTAGACCCAGTAGTGTGTAACAATGCAATGTCATAAAGCAATATAATGGCCATAAAGCAATTACATGTTACAGTAGTGGACTCCTTTGAGCTGCTTCTTCACATCCATCAACCACCCCCCTAGATCTAGAGATCTTGCTTAAATGAAACAAGGAAAAGAGTAAACTACTCTATAGAATTAATTGTGGTTTTGTTGCTACAACACCATGAAAATGAGTTGTTTGAGGTTTCTGTTAGTGGAAGTTTTCCTAATGGGGCCATGCAAAACCAAGTTTTACCTACAAGTGACCAGAGTCACTGTTCCATCTCCTCACCATGATTGTCACAACCATCAGTTACGGTCAAAATCGCCAGAAAAACCATCAAACATTTGTTGTTAGAATATGCCATTCCGACAGGAAGAGTTACAAATGTGCTATGTTATAGACGCAAATGTTGAATGCCTCTAGCTCACCTTCACTATGCAAGTCAAGGATGGAACAAAGAGATTCACGTTGCAGTGGTCGAGCTGAGAGAGCAGACATAAATTAAAAAAAATAAAATAAAAAATAGGTGTCTCCTTGGAGAAAAGGGCTTAAATTATTATTCTTTTTGACGAAGAAAAGGGCTAAATTTGAGTAAATTGTTATTTCCTAAACTAATTAATCAAATCTAAACATGCACCTAGGGTCAAGAACTAAATCTAAACAAGCACCTAATTGTTGTTTCAAACTGTTTACAACCTATTTTGTCAAAAAAAAAAAAAAAACTGTGTACAACGTATGAACCAAAATCAATATAATAAAGGCATGTAGCCTTTCCTCTCAGAGTTTCAAATGAGGCAGTCAAAGTGACGATTTGATAACTTTCATTTCAATCCTCACTGCCACTTGAAATAAGTAAAAAATTTGAAGAGAAATAGCTTTCTTTTCCCTTTTTCTAATTTTATTTCCTATTTTCTCCTTTTTCTTTCTCTATAACCTCCATTCAGGTGGGAAATAACGAAACCTAAGGTCGGAAGAAGTTGCATGGGCAACCTCGGATGAACTACAATTTACATGTCAAGAAGAGGTTAGGCGTATGAATAATAAGTCCAAATAATCGATCACCTAGGGTGGTTGGGTTTTGTGAATTTCTTCATAGAGAATTTGCGTTATTGGGATCTGTTCAGCCGCTGGCTTATTGTCAGTAAGAATGCTGTACAATGAGTTCAATTCTTCTGCATTCGCCTTTTTAAATAGGTTCTTTACTACTGCAACAACTCCAACAGGTGCATACTGATTCGTAGGAACCCCTTCATCATTCCCACCTCCATTTGCATTGGTTTGGCAAGCTTGTGAAAGCTGCCCTTGAGGCCGAGAGAATGGCCGAGAGTCCCAGTATTCATTACAAACTCGACTTCGATCTAGTGCCTCAATAGCCTGATGAAAGAAAACAGATACAATAATACCTTGAGAGTTATCAAAACTATGTTTAAGGATAGAAAACCAATTTGGGCATTACAAAACTAACAATTCAGATGAAAAACCAGAAAGGAGTTTACAGCTCCAAAATGCCAGGTTATAAAAAATTATGCATAGGTTATAAATTAAATGACTGAAATTTTGCTTGTTTTCATGTACCAAGCTGAATAAACAAAATTAAGATTATGTTTAAAATCCATATGTAAAACAAGTGACACGCTTTTGCATTAAAAATTCTTCATACTGCTTTCTTGACAAAGGAATTTTGATTTGAAAAAAAAAAAAACTATTGCCTAAAGTGAACTTTAGGGTGAGGACTTTTTTAAGCTACTAATAGAAGAATCAAAAGCCTTTTTCAGCCCAATTATTTAATTTTTATAATATTAATAATAGAAAAATGTATTTAAATTCAGATTGATACGATAAGAATATCAAAGTTACTTAGTAAGATAAGTAATTACTAATAATGAAAGAGAGTCACAGTAAGCTGGTGGATCTAGTGTTTAAGAGAAAAACATTTGGACCCCAAGCAAAGGCTTACTTGCTTCACCCTTGGGTATCCCATCCCCCCCAACCTTTTCTTTGTAAAGAAATTACCAAAAGCATGCATGTTAAATGTCTCTACAAAAAAATTTGCAAATACATAATTACTTGATATTTATCAAAGGAAGGTGGAACCGTGGAAGAAACAAGAGTTCATTTAGAATTTCCTTTCAGCCCATGTCATACTCAAATGAAGCACTTTTGAAGTTTCAACTATAAATGAGTTTTGAGTAATAAAATTACCTGCACTATTGCTGGTGAAGAAAACCCAAACATTTCAAAGCCATCAAGGCTGCCAGGAGGATGTAAAGGAGGAAGACCCTTTTTTCCCAGCTTATGTTGTTTTGCAATCTCTAGATTCACTCTCTCTCTTACCATTTCCCAGCATTTTTTTGCTGATGTATGAATGAAGACCTCATTTGGACAATTTTCCAAGGAAACCTGGGAGGGAAACGAGATTTAGTTATTTTACAAATAACCTCTTTCCAGTTACAGCCAACTGAATCACTCACTGACTCAAAGCAGTCCTCTCAATGTCCAAAGCAATTTTCAACTAAGAAAAGAAACTAACACCTAAAAAGTTTTAAAATTAAATGCCTAAATGGCCTGTGGTTGAACAATATCTCAGAGATTAGGTAAAGGGGCAAAATGATCTCTCTACAACATTAATGTCAAAGGGAACAACTGAAAACAAACTTTGCTTTAAACGCACAGTACAGTCACGAACTGATGAGAATAGGCCAACCAAGAATCTTCCATCAAATTTTGCCCCACAATAAGGGGTAAACCTCAACAAGATTATAGCAATAATAGGACTTAAGTTCCCAGTGAATGAGAAATTTGCATCAGAAATATGAAAGGCTTTTTACGACATACTGACAAAAAAACATATTTTAATATCACTTGCATGAGAAAAGCCTACAATTAAACATAAAAAGGTGAACGTACCATAAATAGAGGCGAACCACGTCCAGCATCAAGAATTTCTGAAACATAGTAACATGTACTGCACGGATCTAAGATATTTATGTAGCGAACACGGCTTCTAAATCCTGCATCGATTAATTTAATATGTGTAAATAAACATCTTACATATTCAATTAAACAGTGACATAGACATGCAAGTCATTATAGACCAAATATACACACCCTTTGGAAATATAGCCTGACTGCTGCACCATGACTTTCCAGAAAGCACAACTCCAAATTCCAAAGGCTCGACATTGCAGTTGATGCGCCGGACAACCTTTGCAATACGAGGACCTTTCTGACGGTTATTGTTTGGACCACAAGATATGTTACCATTAATAGCTCTTGCATTGTCTGCTACATTAGAAGTGGAACATCCACCAAACTTCTCATGATTATCCTCCTTCTTAGCTTTAATAGTGCCGGAAGGTTGCGGGTTTGGAGGACAAACCTCCGATCTTTCCAAACAATGATTGCTGGACTCCGCTCTTGAAGAAGCTGGAATATTTCTAACTGATTCTGCATTAGTAAGACCTATACGAAAAGAAAGATCTACTGGGGTGGAAGCTAAAACTGGTCCTTTCTGTTCATGACATTCCTGTTTCACATGCAAAAGCTGAGTTGAACTCGAACCCAAATCTTCACGGGGCAATGTAATAGCATCCTTTTCACCCATCGCAGCGTCGTCTGTCACAGGGATGGTCAAGCTTTTATTTTCTATATTATTACGCAGGCTTGCTTTATTTCTAAAACCAGCAAGCATATGAGGAACTTCTTTCCTTCTATTTGAATCTGGCATATTAATTTCATCATCTTCATCGTCACTAAGAAGTATGATATTGTTATGTCCGCAATGTGAACTTTTCTCATCTACATGTTGAGCTAGAGGTGGAGATAAAGCATATGAGGAATCCTCTTGATTTAATTGACATTCAGGGGCACCCAAATTTGATCTGCAAATAACAGGTTCTTCTTTAATAACACAGATCTTATGTTTGGTCATCTCGCATGTAGTTTTTGAGCTATTAAACGTTGGCAGTTCCTTCGTGCGACTCAAAGGTGATACAGCTTCTTCTGATTTCCTCTGTCTAAGATAGTTCTGATCCTTGCTATTTGCCAAATTTGCTCGATCCCCTTTTGGAACATCTATCAATTGAGAATTGTCGATAAGTTTATTTGATGGATGCAAAGCTTCCTCTTTATTCACATTGGCCCTGGAAGAATGAGATGAGTTGGATGAATGCGATTTCAATTCCTGAAGTACTGTTTTTTTATCTACTGAAACATAAGAAGTTAGTGCCAGCCCGAGATCTAGTTTTGCCCATCTGTAAACTGCACTTAATTTTCCTTCCAATGCATCAACAAGAATATTTAGTTCACTAACATCATAACGAAAGAGGAAAAATTTGGAGCTCCAAGGGCATGAACAAAATTGCTTTGCATGATCCAAGCAAGCATATCTATCAGCAGAACACTGGCAGCCAGCAGCAGATAGGTGTAAATCAAATAAGCAGATGTTGCATTCCCTTTCACTCGTAGCATCAAAACTACTCTCCATTTTTAACGCCCGTGAATTACTGCAGAGAAATTCCCTTCTTACTCGCTCCATCTCAACACGTGTCTAGGGAAGGGGCATAAAAAAATCAGTAAGCGAAAGTATTCACAAAGCATAATCCATTTCATTTAGCATTAAATTTTGATTAATACTGTGAGGGTGGAGGGTCACTCATAATCCGGAGCTATAATTTCAATTACTCTGAAATTGTAATTGCGTACATGTTTGCTTGCCCCTTTAAAATTTTAATATTACAAGATCCACAAATTCAAAGCAAATAGAACAAATTTTTTGTAGTTTAGTTACAACATTAGGATTTTAAAATATGTTGCCACTAATGAAGTCAGGTTCCATCGAGTAAACTAAAGGATCCTTTGCCATAAAAACTTTTTCATTTTTAGTCCCTATTATTTAACAAAAATTGTGCGTCTTTGGTCCCTCGACAAGAAATAAAAACACCCAGTTTATTTATGTATTCTACAAAGACTAAAAATGAATAAATTTTTTATTGAGACTAAAATTGAACGGACATGATTTTGTAAGAACTAACAACATATTTAACCCTTATAATTCAATCAATGGAAACCAGGGTCATTTTGTTCAATTCCACTCCATCCCATCCCTTTTTGGCAATCCAAACATAGCTTATGATAATGAATACACCTTACATGGTGGCTCAAACAAAACTACCTCACCATAAATTCCATCATTATGATCATGTCATAAATTAAACAATTAAGGTAAAATCATTAATATTATCCCTATATACAGAATTATTTGGAGAAACAAAATTTACCTTGAATGCTTTTGCCAAAAGACCATCCTTTCCACAGACATCTTTCCATTTAAGATTACCCAAAGTGTTTTTCTTCAGCAAATTAATCTCCCATTGGGCTCGTACTGCTTCCCTAGCAGCCCCAAGCAACAGCTTATCATGAGATATGGAAGTCTTGCGCCCCTGCTCCCGGTACAGCTCTATAGCAATATTCCCATGGGGCAGCCAGTCAACAGGAGCTACATTAACAGCCTCAGCGCAGTTGAAGCCACAATTGAACCCAGAGTGGTAGGCTCGAGGAAATGTCAGAACAAAGTCCCCAGGGTTTTGGACACACCTATAAACTGGTACACCTTTAGACTTAAGAATCGAAGGAGAAAGCTGTGTGACCTGTACGCGGAAGTTAGAAATTCAAGCATCAGATAAATAGATGTAAAAAAAACGAAGCATGATCATCCCACAGAGATATTCGTCTGCTCAGTAATGAAATATGGACAGGTGGGTGAAACGAAGAGAGGTGAGAAATGAAAATAGAACTTCACCCCACCCAGTGAGAAGATATTGATAATTTTCATCTTGTTTGTAACTTATCTAGTGAAGAAAATAAACACGACGAATGGCAAGAGGAACGATAGCATGTGAAGTGAAAGAAGAAATATGTGATCCCAATTTGCAACATCATATGATCAAATGAACTTGTGCAGTGTAAGATAAACTTCGCTTACCAGCTTATGAAGCAAGTCAGGTTGATCTTCAAAAAGTTCAGGTAAATGCTTTCTCATGGCCTCTTCCAATTTGCATGCATCTATTGCAGGGACACCATACCACATTTTTGGAGCACCCCAATGCATATAATTCAATGAATACAAATGGTGGTCCTCCACATGCTGCACCCACAATTAAACCATAACAAAATATAAAGCAGCTCTTAAAAATAAAGATGCTATGAAAGCAATCTCTCTCATGTGCACACACATAAAACTTCAACAAATGCCATTCAATGCACACCAAATAGTTCTGACATAGTTTATTTATTAAGAAAATCAAGGCAAAAGGATGTCAACTACGTGGATTCCTTATTCTCTCACATAAACACACCCATAGCATCTCTCCCACCCTTGAAGGGTTTATTGTGTATGAAGAAACAATAATCTATATTCTATATAGACAGGACATACAAACACAATATGCACATGAACAAGCATAGGGTCCTATAGACAACAAAAGCAAGGCCTGCAAATGTATACTGATAAAGATAAATTTGTAATGCTTATTCTTGAGATGGGAACTACATTGCTTGAGGAATCCCAGAGCACAGTCAATTGCATATGTACACGATTTACAATTTAGTAATGGAAAGAACAAAACTAAGGAAACTAATCATATGAAAGCTACACAAATAAAAACAAAATATATATGACACTGAATACATTAACTCTCCCTAAAAAACAATTTTGTCTTGCTCAGAATGTGACACAGCTTGTTCATGGAAGCCCTAGCTTGATTGCCACTAGGAATGACAATTTGAAGATTTGCTTTTCAGCATCAACCCAACAATAGCTCTAATACCATCTTGAGATGACCAAATATTTACTGAATTGCTTGAGGAATCCTCAACACAGTCAATTTTATTTTACATATATATATACATAAGATTTACAATTTAATATTGGAAAGTACATAAATAAGTTAACTAATTATACGAAAGTTATACAAATAAAAAACATATATATGACACTAAATAGATTATATTCTCCCTAAATAGGAGATACTTTCCAATAGTTATAGGCATGAGTTGATGAAAAATTCATGAAAGACGTGCAAGAGAACAAGGAAAGTATGTTGTCCTTACCCAACAAAATGAGGAAAAGCACATTCCTATATATAACCATGGCACTACAACACCAGATATATCACTCGTTTCATAAGAGAGCAAAGATCCAGGTAACCTTGCAAAGTTATTTAAATTCCAGCCAGATTTTATGTACTGTTCATGTGAAACAGAAACTTGACTAGACTTGCTAGGAAAACCACTCCCAAAAATCCCAGTTTCCAGATCAGCTCCATAAAGCACCTAGAGGTACATCCGAAACAAAATGTAAGCAAATGGTCAAGTACAAAGGGCAATAAGTATGCAATAATTTCACGAAGCAGCAATGTATTAAGATTATATTGAAAAGTGACCTCAATTTCTTCAGTAGGACTCTCGACCATCCGCCAGTATTCTCCCTCAATTTTCTCCACAGAAGGCTCTGAGGTACCATTTAAAATTGTTGCATGAGCACTTGAATGAGATGCATTCTCATTTCTGAAGTATTTGACTTTAAAATCATCTGCATATCTCTTAAATGTTTCCAAGGTAAATTCTGGACCAGGTTCAAACCCAAACCTTTCAACTTCACAAAATTCTTCATTAGGTCCTGTTCCAGTGCCATTATCCACTCCCATTCTTGTGCATCTTCTCCTTTTCCTTTTCATATTATTTTGAATCCTTGACTTCTTACTCCCTGAACCACGATTCTGAAGCTTGTCAATCCTCTGAACACGAGTAGCAAATTTAGAACCCTCCCATATACTTTTCTCCTTGAGAGGACAAGTAGGTTTCCATGAACGTGGGGGAACAATGCGACAAATTCCATATGGTTCAGCTCTGGAGCGAATACTTGATATATATTTCAAAGTATCTTGAAACTCCTGGAAAAAATTTTATGAACAAGTCAAGGTTTGTATTCTACAGTTAAGCTAACCTTTAGAACTAGAACTAGAAGTGAACGTATAAACGACAGCGACAGGAGTGAACTCAATGTGCCACAAGAAAAGAGCAAGACCTCTTCAGTGGGGTAGAAAACAGGAGCATCCTCAAGATTTGGCCTACGAGCATCTTCTGGTCGCCATCTGGCAATGACCTGCCAGAAACTTCAATTGTCAATTACTCATCAGACAAAAAATTGCCCTATAAGAATGCTTTTTTTGCAAATTGGCAAGGTAAACAAGCAACTTCTGTTTCAACATACAACAATAAGGGAACATCCCCACTCATAAAACTTGGTAATGAAAAAATATCATTATTATCATATGTCTATATTAATATAATTAATTAATATAAATAATAATAGTAACAGAAAATAATGACACGAGATTGAAATTATGACAGGTCAAAGTTAATTCATTAATTAATGAATCCAAAAATATTAATGCCTCCAGCAGCAACACACCTGTTGGCAATTACTGCAATCTGGACAGCCTCGGATGACTCCTTTAGGAAGACAAGATCTCGAGGAGAAATTCTGCATTGATATTCATACGTCAGACACTAATCAGAAGTGTTCCCTTACATTTAGTTACATGATATACATTGCAATAAAAATCAAGACATCCAAAGCGTAAATGAATCCACATAAGACTGACTTGATCATGCCGTTCACAATCAGAGTCTTCCTCTAAACCGTTCTCACACTGTCCGTGGTTAATCCATGGTCTTCGTCGAAGGGATCTAGAAACCTTTGAAGTATCACCAAATTGAACACCATTTCCGACTTGATTTGACTGTGATTCAGAAGCACTTGTAGAGGAACTGGTCAAATTTTTATCATTGTGTTTCTCATTCTCTTCTACCCTCTTCAGTGAGAAAGATGTATATGACTCAAAACCTGGTGGAACTGATGGAAAATCGTCGTTATCTTCTTTAACACATATCCTCATAAGCTCGGTCCCCATCAACGACGTCATACAAAATGCAATAGGCAATGATGTATCTGATTTGTCTTCCCTGTATGAACCAAGAAGTAAGTATAACGCCATAATCTACAAACTCCACAGACACAAATAAAAGCATATTATTATATCTTCTATTAAACTTACTTTGTTAAGAAGTGTACTTATATAGTCAAAAATGCTAAGCTTGTAAGGTCTCTGAACTTCCGCAGCATATGACAGCTATAAATGAAATCAATATAAGCAAAATCAAGGTTACAGTAACTTCATAAAGAGCTGAAAAGCACCATTCTGAAACGTGTCACAATAAACAGAGAAAGAGCTAGCTCAGTTAAGGTAACGCATTCGCATGCAACACAGTAACGTAATATTTCACACTTTTCTATTGTAATTTAGTCAAAATTACTATACTTACTCTCATCCAACTAAATAATTTTCAACAATACTATTCGCATTCATCTAACAAAATGGCAGATCAAAAAGCAAATGCATATCGAAACTTCAATATGTTCGTGCTTGTCATTCTTGTTTTAATCAAGTACAATTAATTAAAAAATGAAAGGACCAAGTAAATGTAGAATAATGCATCATCTAAACACACATGATAACCAACATTCTGTATCCCTTTCTTACTTCTAAATTCTAATATTTTTCTTCACTATTTCTAGGGACTCATGAGTACCAGATCTTTACTTCATTACTTCATTATTACATTTCTCAGATCATGAGATCAAATATTCAAACAATTCAGCAATCAGTGACAAAATACCAAAAATAATCTCACAGATCCGGTAGAAAGGATCTTTACAAAGTTAGTTATCATTATCCATACAAGTATACCTAATTATATAGCTGTAAATAACAAATTAAAAATCATTATAAACTCACTACAATAATATTATTTGGAATTTTTGAATGGATATAGACCAACCAAATAATAATGATAATAATAATTTTAAAATAATAATAATAATAATACCTTAGTCAATCTTACTATAATCAAGCAATTTAGTGGTAATTATCCAAAATCCTAACAAAATATAAAAAAATCCATACCCTAGGATGAGATATCTAAAGGAAATCGTGGAGGAATTGCAACGTTGTATTGTATGGTTGAATATATGAAAAAATCGTGTTGGTAAAATGGTGAATCCGTCAGAAAAAATCAAGGATAAATTCGTGGTCCTATAGATTGGTTATGGTAAGAACAAAGGAGCGTGAAGAATTGAAGTTTAACTCCAAAACTTTACAAACCCTAACAAGATAGATAGATGAAGAAGATGATTAAGAAAGCAACATAGACAAATCTACATCCTCTTCATTAATGTCTATTTGATTTTTTTTTTTTTTTTTTTAATTTTTTCCCTTCTTTTGGGTTTGTTTTTGGTCAAATTGTTTTGGGGTTAAACTTGTAATAGTGAAGCATGTGTATAAAGTAAATGAGCCCAAGGGTGTTTTTGGTTTTTCGTCTCCTGGGTTTCTTATTCACATTATTCACAAGCTTCGGGTTTTTGTCTAGCCTTTATGTAATTGTGGACGGATTTAATTCATATAACTATATAAATTGTTTTTGTATTTTTAATCGATCACACCCTGTTAGATTAATAAATATTTTTGATTTTTATCATAAAGCCTTTAAAATATCATCATGAATTATTGTAGTGTGTTAGCGTAAGTTTTTTTTACGGTATATTACAATTAAACTCCAAATGGGCTTTGTTAAAATTGACAAGTTTATAATTTTTTTTTTAAGTTAAAAGATTTATTAAGAAAAATAATAATGGGAACATAAAACTAACTCACGGATAGAAAAATAAAAAGAAGAAAATGCAAAAGAATGTTTCTGAAATTAAGTAGGTATGTTGACTATTTGACGAATATTATATAATTTGGCTTTTTTTAGATTTATTTTTATAAATTTATCGGTGTAAAATATTTTACGATGCTAATATATCATGATCATTAATACATTTGACTTTAAAATTAGTCATAGTTAAATCAAATATTTTAAATTCATTGCAAAAAAAAAATTAAATGATTTGAAGATTATGATTAATTATCACCGTAAAATATTTTTACAAGGACTATATATATATATAAATAAATAAAATCTTTTATTTATCTATGTGTATATATACTAGTATTTTGAACATGTGCAATGCACAAGAAGAAATTCCTGAAAATAATGTGTTTCATATAATTTACAATTTTTTCTATTAAGATATTTATTAGCGATATAATGTTTAACAATAAACTACATAATCACTTTAGGTAAAAAAAATTGATGTTTTATATTAATTATTAGGTATCACTTTGATGGTTTAGGATTTAAAAATCACTTTAAAACACATCAATAATATTTGAGAAAGTAATGTGGATCAATAAGTAAAAAAATTGATGTTGTATATTAATTATTGGGTATTACTTTAATGGTTTAGGATTTAAAAATCACTTCAAAACACGTCAATAATATTTGAGAAGATAATGTGGATCAATAATATGATACATCAAGAAATGACTAATGAAATGTCTCGAAAAAGTTACCCTTGAAAGGTAATAAAATCTTAATTCAAAATTATAAATTATAAAAGTATACCTAAAAATATATTTAATACGTTCACTTTTATATAAAGTTATTTGCGTAATTTTACATATTTCTAAACCAAATAATATTTATTTTTAGTAGTGACAAAACTACAAATAAATGACAAAAAAAATGTCTTTTATTTGGCGTGGTTAGACTAAAATGGGTTGAAATTAAATGATATTAAAATGTGATCTAATAACAACCCATTTGTTGATCGACACTTCTAAAAAATTACTTTGAAAGTGGTCTATTTGTGTATATTATAGTATTAAGATAAAATGTGTATAGTATATACGTGTGTGATATATCAAGTGAGAGGGTATCTTAACGCGAAAGAGGAGAGGATCTAGCCACCACCATCCAATTAAAATCAACGGCCTACTTGATATTTTAGTTTTAAAACTCTCGTAGTCATCCGTTTTCACTTACATTCCTTCCATCACTCCCTTTCTCAGATCATCTCGGTGAACTCAACATAAGTTTATTAAATAGGTTTTACAACTTTAATTTATACATTAATATTTTATTTATATTTAATTTTATTACAATTTAAAATATTAATTTAGATATATATTTTAATTAATATAATTATATATTATTTTAATTTAAAATAAAATTGAACTTAAATTTTTATAACAATAATAAAAATTAAAAAAAAACGTAACGGTTTTACGTAACTAGTTGGCGGACGAAGGTATTTGTCTAGTTATTGTTACGGTTTTTTTTTTCTTTTCTTTATGAAACCGATTCTCCAGTCATTATTCATGTCTTGTTTTTTTATTAATAGAAAATATCCATATCTTGTTAATCCGGTTCTCTCTATTTTTGTTAAATCTCTCTTTGTCCATATTTCTCAAATGTTTCTATCTGCATAAACGAGGGAGATTTTGGCAAGTGGGAAGGGAAGTGAGTAATAGACCGACATTTCTTTTGAGGATTGGAACAACATAATGATGAATAATAATATAAAAAATATTAAACCAAAAGAAATCAAATCAAATTAATTGAGTATTTTTACGTTTAAACAAAAACCCTATGCGTATGCCATATGATTTTTCCGATCATTTAAAATCAAATTGAGGGGTTTACCCACCGATCAAATAAATTATAGGGGGCATATCGCACGATTCCTCAATTTGTATCCACTACAACCACCCATGAAAACAACCTATATGAGTGGATTACAAAATTGAGAGGATTACAAAATTGAGACAAATGGGAGTTTCACATAAACAAAGTAGAAGATGAAGAAGTTGCACATAAATGAAGCAGAACAAAGACGAAATGTGTGGGAGTGCACATGATATATTTTAAAATAGTATTTAATCACAACTCTTAAAATTGATTGAAAGGTCATGATTGTATCTTCTCATCTTTCACACTAATATAGTCCTCTCACTCGAAATACCCTGAAAGGTCAAATAGTTTAATTATATTTATAATTAATTAATTAAACTACCTGATACATATTTTATAAAGTTTGATGAAAAACTGAAAGTTCATATCATATAAATTATATGTCTTAAGCCATTTAAACGACGTTGTTGTCGTGTATATATTCATTCGAATAATCAACTAATACATATCAACAATTATTTAATTTGCTTAGATAATTACATTACGAAATAAACTTTATCCTTCAAACTGTTGATTCATTAACTACTTCAAATAGTATTAAGTGATGTAAACTAAATTTTCTAAGCAACAAAAATTTAAAATAAAAGTAAAGATTTGCAATTGAAAGTAAAATTCAATGAAAATACACTAAAGGTTTAGTACTTGGTGGTGGTCACCATGAGTTTGTTCTTTATTGATTCAACAAATGCTTTGTTTGTATAAGTTACATAACACTTGCACACGAATTTCAATTGTATATGGCTTTACTAGTCTCAGGTGGAAATTTTTCTTCGAGTCTCATTTTCTTGTCATATCTATGTTGATCCTTCTACACCTAGGTGGATTGGTTGTGCAATGAAGAGAACGTCAAGACAACGAAATGACTTATTTGTTTCATGACTATTTCCCAAATTTGATTAATCCCTACTTCATGCCCAACGCTTTGCTGAAGAATGAAAGTGTGTTAGCTAACTAACTTAGGCTAACACATTGTGGTTCATCCCACACCTTAGACGTGGCACAAACCCTTTTTAGGCTTACTAGGAATTCCTCTGATTGGCGCCTATATTTGAAAACGGCGTGGTCCTTCAATGAATCTCTCCACAACTTCTAAACTTTTAGCTAATATTCATGGGAACTTGGTCTTAATTGGAATCAAGTTAGTTCGAGTTACGATTTGATGTGCAGTATCAAGCCCATGTCCAAGGATAATAAAGCCTTAATTGATTTATATCACCTTAATTGTGTGGGATCATTAGTTTGGGCTCTTGTAACTTATTTATGTTGCTTACAAGTCAAAGGTTTCCCTAGTTGGTCGATCTCCACTTTTCTCCAAACAATGTGGATGAAGTGGCAACCATCGATTGGAAAAAAGATAAACAACTTTGCTTAGGCCTCATTTTAACCAATATTTGAGGAGGCACCCTCATTATCCATTTAGTGGCCCTTTGTTAAGGACAAGTTGTTCCTAGATCATCGGTACATGTTGACTCATTGGTGGACATGCTACCTTTCAAAGTTGTTCCATCTCCAAAAAGGCATTCTTCTAAGGTCAACACTAGCTCTCGACCAAAGAGTAAGTTTTGCTAATATCTTTTATTTTACCAAATCAAATTTGAAATTTATTTCAATTGATAATTCATTCAATTGGGTAGGAAAACATCCTCCAGAGGCAGTAGTTATGTGTTACAATGTTTTTACTCTTTCAACCTTAAAAGAGATCAAGGTTTATTGGGGTTGACATCTATAAACAAACTCTTACAATTGTTGTTTCCTCAACATGACGATCAGTTGAAAAAGGGAAATATGTTAAAGTATTGATCAAAACCTCATTCTCCCTATAAGTCATTGATTATTTGTTTATTTACTTTTTTTTCTTTCTATTATACAAAAGCAACATAATTCTTCTTCATCCTTTGTCAACCCACCACTGGCAACCACAACTAGCTCTCAGGTTCCTCGTCACGTAATAAACCTAGCTCTATATGTGTAGAATTTTATGATTTCTCTAAAGTCGATGGCAACTCCTAAGGTAGCTACTAAGAGTCATGTGCATACGCCTTATTCTACTCCATTAGCCCAATCACTCCAAATCTCTAAGGAGAAACTATCAAAAATACTTTACTTTGGTTTACCTCGCACAAAGAGCTTTCTCTCCCATCTTAACTCACATGGAGCGAGTGAATGCAATTCTGATGGGAAATATCCTAGTTGGCAGGGATATAGTTGAATCTCTAAGAATTTCTTTTTTAAATTGGTCAATTCAATAAATAACCCTACGATTGATCGTGAAGTTTATGCAAAATGACTTTTCAAGTTAATGTTGTGGCCTACAAGAATCACATGGCTAAGGAGAGCCACAATCATACTTCTCTAAGGTATATGTTTTCTAAAATATGATTTTGTTTCCAGAATTGAAAAAGGATCTCACTTTCTTTGGTATGATGATTGGACTCAATCAATTGCCTTCGTAATCATGTGTTGTTTGTTCAAATTTTAGAAACTAACTTTCAAGTGATGGACATTCAATCTGCCCTATGTCAATTCACCTAAATGATAATGTTGTGTGCATTCTTCGATTTGGAAGGATAGTAATGAAGATGTCTACTCAACGAAATCATGTTTCTTTTGGCGTGTTAAAAACAAAATGTAATGTCATTCTTTAAATTTATTGGAATTGGCAATTACAAGCTTCAAGAAATATCAAAAAAAAATTATATGGTTAGCGTTAGGGCTGTGCAAAAAATCCGCGTTATAAGGCCCAAATCCATAATAAAATTCAAATACATTTTAAATAGAGGATTATACCATGCACCCCCACACTTAAACCTGTCACCCCCTCAATCAACGTAAAAATACAATTTTGCCTTTTTAAACTTTTCATTTTTTCATAATTTTCGAAATAGAAAATTTCAGAACTTTTGAAACTTTCGAACGATTCAAAACTTTCGAAACTTTCCAGATTTGGAAACTTTCGAAACTTTCCAGATTTGAAAACTTTCGAAACTTTCCAGATTTGGAAACTTTCGAAACTTTCCAAATTTTTGAAATGTAATCTTTAATTCAAAAATTTGAAAAGTTTCGAAAGTTTCCAAATCTGAAAAGTTTCGAAAGTTTCCAAATCTGGAAAGTTTCGAAATTTTCCTATTTCGAAAGTTTTGAATTGTTCGAAAGTTTCAAAAATTCTGGAATTTTCCATTTCAGAAGTTTCGAATTGTTTGAAAGTTTCGAAAATTCTGAAAAAATGAGAAGTTTAAAAGGGCAAAATTGTATTTTCACATTGATTGATGGGGTGACAGGTTTAGGTGTGGGGGCGCATGGTCCTCTTTTAAATATCTAGTTAAAATAATATGGTTACAACCCAACTCATTTACCAACCGGTTGGATACACACCCATCTTTTATTTTTTTATTTGAATTTTACCCGGTTATTATCCACTCAACTCTCAAATTTCAATCACACTTTGCAAGAACTCTAAATCAAAGAGTTTGCTCATATTGTTTAGTGATTTGTTAAATGATTCTTCTTGGTGAGAAGTTTTTAGGTATAATACATAAAATAATAATTAGTATCTGTTACATCATGTATTATTTGCACAATGTTAATCTACACATTCTAAAAAATGTCACTTGAAACAATGAATATGCAAAAGCAAAACAACACAAAATAAAATAAAATAATACAAATAGAAATTGAATAAAGATATACAAAAGGTGTGTATTTGTTTTTTTTCAATATAATAAAATAATACAAATATAAATTAATGAAGGATATATAAAGGGGTGTGTATTTGTTTATTTTCAATAGAGAAATTTAAACACTTAAATGTTGTTTTCCATCTTTATGGAAAACAACATATTGTGTTTTTCACATTTTCCATCTTGAGTTGGTTTGAGAACTTCATGGATTTTTTCTTCAATATATTGGTCTATATGCTAATTGCTAATTGAGTTTATTGATTTCTTGTTGATTATTCAATTTGATCGTTGATTCATGTTTCTCTAATGTTCTATATGATGAAAGACAAATCAGTTGTATTGTTGATCTAGGTTTTTTATTGAGCTTTCATTTTGGAAAAATATCCGACTTTTGGGAAAATAACCGACTTTTAAACAATAAATAATCGAATTTTTTTAAATAACCGATTTTTAAACTATGAATAAATGATTTTTTAAAAATAAATATTAAAAAGTAACAGAATTTTAATTGGTTTTGAGAAAAAATCAATTTTAAAATTGTATTTGTCTAATACTGGTTGCATAACCAGAAATCGGTTATTTAATCAGTACTCAATTTACAATCGGTTTTGTAACCGATTTTAAACAAAAAAATAGTTTTGGTTATAAATCTTAATCAATACAATGGTTTTAAAATGTATATGGTTTGATTTTTAAAAAAATGCACTACTCTAGTTAGCGTGCGGTTCAACTTTTGCTACATCTCTTTTTCATTGTAGAGATATGACTCATTCAGACATCTTTCCAAAAATAGTTTGGTTGTCATTTGATTTTGGTGATTATAATTTATTTGAAACTCTAGTTAGCGTGTCATGGTTCAACTTTTGCTACATCTCTTCTTCACCGTAGATATATGGCTCATTCGGACACCTTTCCAAAAATAGTTTAGTTGTCGTTTAATTTGGTAATTATAATTTATTTGAAACTCTTGTTATCGGATAAAAAAGTATATCGATTATCATAATCAAATATCTTTATTAGCTTATGTTAAGTGGAATTGGAAGACTCATAATCAACAAACTATATGTAAGGATAAGCCTCAAAAGTTTACTATACCCAATTTGGCTTGCATTCCTCCAACATCTCTTTTGTCTAATTGTTTTCATAACACTCAAAATCATCGTTCTCCTCAATAGAAAATGAAATTATTCTAAATGTTGATGGAAGTTATTCACGAAATCATGAGAGATGAAAATGTAGTGGCTCATTCGCAATCACAAAGGTGTTTGGCTTTAGGGTTTCTTTGATTTTGTTACGATTTCAACAAACATTATAATTTATTTGCATGTTATTCTCAGTAGTATGCCAATCATCGCTTCTCATTGTCACACAAATATTATTTACCACTCAAATTTCCTAACAACATTGAATTTAATCCTCGAGAGAGTAACTATGTAGGCATACTATGTTAATTTTGCTAGGAAGATAGTTTGTAATGTTCTTTATCGTCGAAAAGCATTAATAATGAGTATATATATTGAACATCAGAGTCTAACTCATATAAGCTATGACGCTGATCAACTAAAAGTTAGTCGCTACTCGGCTATAATCATGTGATCGTGTATGAGATTATCACCTTCCACTGTTGACCTAATTACAATCCTATGTTTTACTATTGATTTTTGTTGTATGTGCATTCCTTCTCTTTCTTCTTAGAGCTTCTTGAAAATAGCCATTTGTTCTTATCCCACTACATCAAAAAATACCTTAGACAATGTTTTTTAGCCTTTGACAATGTTTTTAAGCCTTGTGTATTTAGGGTTGTTAAAAGGCTATTTATCACCTGTTTTTTTTTTTAAAAAAAGTGTTGTCAAATGCAATATAAAATAAAAAAGTGTTGTTAAAAAGAATATAACAACTTTTTTATAAAAAAAAACCACTATCAAAGACTACCTTCCGCATTTTTTCTTTAAAAAAAATATTATTATAGATTGCATTTTAACATATTTTACACAAAAGCAGTGTTATATATAGTTTTAGACGATGTTTTTACAAAAAAATGTTAAATAGAAACTTTGAAAACTCTTTTTTCTTTATAACCAGGGTTAAAGATGCTCTTAAATAGTTATTTTAATTACTTTTAACAACACTTATATGTTATAAGCAATTACATATATTTTTTTAATCAGAACCAATGTAATTACTATTTTTTGTTTTATGTGTATTCACTTTAAAATATATCAAAACAAAGTAAATTTTGACACGCTTTAAAATTATAATAAATAAAATATGTCAAAATAAAGTAAGATCTGACACTCTTTAAAATTATAATAAATAAATATAAATTCAATTACACCTTCCAATCCACATATACCTCATCTTTACACCATATACATAACAAAAATGCAAATATTTTATGAAGTGGACAAAGACATTAACTTGGCTATCTTTCTTCTAAGTGAGAGACTAATGTGACTTTTCATAAAAAGTGGATCCAAATTGATACACCCAATAAAAGAAATGGACCAATCTGAGATATTTTTGTTTTAAATAGTTTAGTGGTGAATAACAGGAAAGCAGATTAAATCTGTATGTGTTTCGACATAATAAATGTCTCTGCAATTCTTATCTTATCTTATGAATTACACTTACTAAAAAGATAGTGTTAAATTTATCATACAATATTTATTTATATTAGACTAATATAAAAATATTTGATCACTTCCACACTTAGAAATTACTAAAAAATTTCAAAGTCTCGTCATTTCTAATATTAGAATTTGAGATGTTATAAGAATGAGTAGATTGACATGTCTAAAAACATAAAATGCTTTATATATTAAATATTCTCTGACCTTTACCTGCATATGAAATTCATTTATTCTTTAGCTTCTCAGCACTTTGAAGATCAAAGACGATCTATAGCACACAACAAAATCATTTCATTAGTGTATGTTCAATAATACAAAGTGTATAGGGAAAAAAAATGATTTTTTGTTTATAACCAAAGTAAAAAGTATGACATAATTAAAATAGAAAACTAATTGGAAACAACACAAGAATCTCTCAAGAAAGTGGACAAACGTCACATTTCTATAATATTTGAATACTTTTTAAGTAATTTCATTGATTTTTTTTTTTCTTAGAAGAGATGACAAATTTTATTATAATTAACTCACACAACTGCGAGAACTCATGTTCGAACCCGAGACAAGACGTCCAACCTAATAATATTAAAATTTACTAATTGAACTAGAACTTAAGAATATTTTGCTGATGTTTCTAATTCAATTACTATTAATCAAATTATATTATATATTGTAATCTTTGTTTTGTTGTCCACTCTGATTAATTAAAAAATCAAAGACACACATACAAATTTAAAAACATAATTAAATTCAACGAACAAATAATATATATTACAACAATTAAGTCGAACTAGGAAAAATTAAAGACATCTCTCTTTTTTTCCTCCTCATATTTTCTCATGTACTTATAATCTTTGTCCTTAAACATTTTCTCTCTCATTTTCATTTTATTTAATGATTCATATTTTACCAGAGATTATCCATTTATCTCAACTATGTCCTAACATGTTTTGATTTATATTAAATATAATCTTACATTAGTTATAATTGCAACTAATGTAAAAATATTGATAACGTTTAAAAAACATTTAAAAATGTTAAGAATATCATGTGTCACTTTCTATGTTGGTAATACTGCAATTGGTGTAGAAAGTCATTGTGGAATCCTTATTTTGCACAGGTGGATAGCTGTTGCATAGGCAAGAAAGTATACCATTTTTTTAGCCTTTAAATCCAAACCTTTTCCAAAGGTTCTAGATGTCAGTGCTCTTTGGATTAGGAACATTATTTGTTTTTTTCTGGCAAATCATATTTACAAATATTGTTTCATTGTCTAAGAATATATATTATATAATAAATATTATTTTAATTTTTAAATGCGTAAAACCTTCTCATAAATAGTTCAATGTATACCTTCATTCATAGTAAGTTTGATTTTCCAACGCGCTTTTCGTCGGTTAGTTCGATGTTCAAATATATATATATATATATATATATATATATATATATATATATATATATATATATATCAAATAAAAAAAATTGAAAATGAGAATGTGAGAAAAATGAGTTTCAAATTAAAATTAGAACAAAAAATTATTTTATTTTTTAAGTGATCATATATCATTTAAATAATTAATCATTTATGTATCGTCAAAAGGTTGCACAACCTTTCTAACATACAAGCGCAAGTATTATTATATTTCTTTTTTCATTATTGGAGAGGGAAGATTTTTGACCATTTTTTGGTTTGAAATTATCCATCTACACTTTTTTATTCGATTTTTTTTTATCTAAATAAGTTATTTTAATACAAATTTATTTTTTCTTCGCGTTTTTATGTTATTTCATCGTCTAGATGCAACGTTGTTTTGTCCGCCGTCTTGATGTGGCGTTGTTTGTTTTCCGTCTTATTACGGTGTTTATTTTGTTCAAATTGACAGATAACTTTGATTTAGTACAAACAAATTCAATCAATGACTTTAGCATCGTTAAAATTACAGATCTGAAGACATGAGTAGTCCGATCACTTTAATTTTATTAAATTTATAATCATTTTTCTGTTTTCTAGTATAAACTTAGTTATTGTGAGTCTATTCTCAGATTTGTCTTTTTCATAAATTTGTATTTATTTTGTTTTCGATCGATGAATTATCTCAATATCAACTAATGGATATTTTTTTTAGTAAAAAAAAGCATCTTATACCTTTATACAAATATTAATTTTTTCTTATAATATTATAGGTATATTTTCAGAATCAAAATAGCATTTGAAGAAGCTCTTACTCGCCATATAAAGAACTTTCAAAGGATGCCAAGATTAAGATGCTCTCTTTGAAGAAGCATTGGAGATTGACTGAACCAAATAATCCCACGCCAACGATACAAAGATTTTGGTATATGGAAATCAGGGTTGCATGCTTGCATTGATACGATAGGCCTATTTATGACACTTGTAAAATATATTATTTTATTTTTTATAAAAAAAAAAGTACGATAACACTTGTGAGATATTATAATTTATATCTTATATATTCGTGCTAGTGTTCTTTGCATTGACATTCGGGTGATGCTTTGCCAAAAAATTCAACGATAAGTTCGATTTGTGATAACTATACTTATTTTGTAAGTCTGAGTCTAATTTTGACGATGGAAATTTATTGTATATGATTTATTAGTTTATTTTAAATTTTATTTTAATACAAATATATTTAAAAAGATCAAACGAGTTAATATATCAATAGAATTAAATTATACTTTAAAATTTAACATAAGACTTTAAAGAATTTGAATTTTTTTATAAGCAAATGTACTAAATTAGTGGTTACATTAGTTTCACATGTTTGAACCCAATATTTCTTTTTTAAATCTCTTTCGCCGTTCCTTAATTTACCTACTGAACTATGTACGTGAAACAAAATCTTACTTTACATGACAACCTACTTAAATTATATTTTTATAATAATAATACATTTAAAAATGTAAAAATTAAAAAAATAAAATAATATGCTTAAATTACTAAAAGTTCAATATACAACAAATAAAAAGTTCAAAATCTAATATATAATAATAAAAGTAATAAAAATATTATTCAACATACCTCTCGTTGTCTTTTAATTTAATTTCAAATAACAAATTTTTTTCTTCAATTTAATTATTTATTTAATTTTAAATAATAATTTAATTATTTATATCTTAAAATATCAATAATATATATTAAATATTGTTCTTCTACTTCTTCTTAAAAATGATGTTTGCTTTTTTGCGAGTCCACTTGCAATTCGCTTAAATTTAAATTAAAGAGCTTATGTTTTCACTTTTGACTTAAGTATAATTAAGTACAGATCCACTACTGTTGTAGGGTTGGGTAAAATTCAAAAAATAGAATGAGCCCGAATAACGCATTCAATGACAAGATTAAGGTACACACTATCTAGAGATCTACTACATATATATCTGCATAGACTTGTAAGTTAAACACATCAGACTAGCTAGTTTGTTTGCAATTCATAACAAGTTGTGGTACATTGATATGAATCAATCTCGTGTTGATCTACTATTCAATAGACTGATCCATGAATCATAAAAAAAATATTGTAAAAAAAACCTACAAAAACAGATATTTAAAATAAAGTTAAAAATCTATTATTGTCGATAATTTTACGATGCTTCACCCCAAATAGATAAACCTCAATCAAATCAAAGAAAAAAAAGTGTAGTTATTATTGTTTTATATAAAAAAAAGTAAAGTTACATAGATCTCGGACTAACCCACAAATCTGAAGTTTTAAATCACATAACTCTCGATTTAAACAATTCAATGTATAGAAATCAAAATATAAATAGACAAAAAAAAAAAAAAATGCTCTTTAACCCACAAGTTATTTGCTTGCGTACTTTCAAACTAAATTTGGGTTCTAGAAAGTATCCCCTACTATCCATGCACATTGAACGTTATAGGCGGAGAAGAGTAAGTTTTACATTGAAAATAAATAATACTATAAAATAGTTTGTGTTCTATATCAAAAAAGTCTTACACTACTTAAGAATTGAAGCTAGTGATAGTTTATAAACACTCACTCTTCTCAAACCATCAGGACATTGTTTAACAAAAGATAAAATCATGATAGCTTAAATAAAATCCAAATTATAGCGTACAATGTCTCATAATAGTTGTGTGAACTTGTTGTTGCGTTACATTGGCGCTAAAAGGAGAGCTTAAACCACATTCATAGGTTGGCATGCTCTTTAGCACCTAATCTTTGATCGTGGAGTTCTATTTTGATACATAAAAAATTTCTACACTTGTAGAAAATCGAGATTAAATGTAGTTAGCATTCATTGTCATCAACTTGTTAAGACACAATTTTTAATTAATGACATAATTGTAAGGGTTCACACAAGAACCGGAGTAGACAACATCTAAAAAAAAAGAGGCAACGACCTTGAGGTCAAAGTATTTTTGGTACATCATAAAGTCTGATGTTGCATAGACATCAAGACAAATGATAATTTACAAACATTCAATCTTTTCAACCTCCTCAGGAGACATCTTTAAACTAAGAACATAATTGTTAGAATTCACATATAAAACTGTCAGATGGCCCGATCCACTCTGGCCCAATTGGTCAATCTAATTGCTATTATGCTGCAAATTATCAAGTCCAATTCAATCATTATGGGTGTTGCGGGCCAATGAGCCTGCCTAACCCATTTTATTGTTGTTTGATTATCCACCCTTTTCATTTTTCATTCCTTGTAAGATATAATTGAGTACATGTATAATACTTTTTTACACTAATAATACATATCAATTAAAACTCATATTTTTTCCTTCGATTGAACCAATTTAATAATTTATAATCTTTAAAATTCAAAATGTATTAGCTAAATGGATTTATTTTTATTAAGTTTATATATTTAAATATTTTTGTCAACTATTTTAGATTAGAAAATAATTGTTAGAATATTTATAATTGAACACCCAAAAATGAGTGTCTAAAGTGGATCACAAACGTATTAAACATTTAATCCCTCTAAAGCTCCAACTCATTAAGTTATTAAACGAGTCCTATAAATAATTACACATTATTTTATGTTCAAGAATAACTTATATTAGTTTAAGGATCTCGTACAGCAACTGCACTGCAGTTCCTGTGAGAATCATTAGATCTAGAGAGATAAATTTTATTTTAATATATCTAATAGTTTATAAAATTGCTGCATCATACAATTGCGGTAGAAAATCTAGTTTTTGTACCATTAAATGGGACTTGCATATAGGAAGAGAGGAAAATTATTTTTATTAACACATGTATTTTCCAAATAATATCCCAACAGTTTGACATTACTATGAAAGTGTTTAGTTAGCCTTGTTTTAAATAGAGGAAACACTTTCACTGTGAATGCTTATAAAGTTTTTCTAATTATTATATAAAAAATTACATGGAGGTGTCGACACTAAGCCGACCCAAAACCTAGTGGATCAAATCAACCTCTCCTGACATAGTTTTTTATTAGGCTAATCGAACAAAACAAAAATATACAATTATTTTGTGGCTTGATTTTTTTACCGCCAAACTCATGCTAAATCAGGTCAATTGATGTGATTCGTATAGCCATATCCATTTTGACAATTCTAAGTCCACATAAGAGCTAAATATGGTATTAATAGCTCAAAAAATAGGTAGAGTAACTAGGGATTTCAACTTATATCCACGAATGGGATCCACGTGGAGATTATCTTATTTAAGATCTCGTGGAGGGGTGTTTTTCTCAGCGGAGACGGAGATGAGGGAGAAATATGCAAGAGTTATTTGAAGACGGAGATGAGGATGAGGGGGAAAGTCCCTGCAAAAGTGATATTGGAACGAGAATCATACCCCTGTCTCATGAAACCCTCTCCCTAAACAATTTACTAAAATAACATTTATATATATATATATATATATATATATAATTAAGTATTTTATATGTTATATTTAATTGTTTTTTCACACAGTATGTTTATAAATTAATTTTATATGTTATTTTTATTGTTGTCATATTTTTTAATTTGTTTGTAGTTAAATTTTAAATTTTTGACTACCAATTTGATTAGAAATATGAGATATATAATCATTTTTTTAATGAGTTCCGCAGGGACCATGGAGATTTGTGGTGATAAACAAGGTCGTTCTAAATATTTTGGAGGCTTTGTTTAAAATAAATTTTAGTCCTTATAATAAAATTTTCAACTTTTTAGTCCTAAAAAAAATCACCCTCATTTTTGTTATATTATAAGAAAGAAATTTAGGTCCCTCATCAATTGGGACCCTGTGCTATTGAGTTGAATACACAGTCCAACAGCCATAGTCGGGGATGAGGACGTGGAGAAAAAACTCTTTGAGGTGGGGAATGGAGGCGAAGATGGGGATATTTGAGTGGCTTAGATGAAGAGCGGTAGGGGTGGACAAAGTTCAGTTATGAATTAGAACTATTTGAAAGCTGAACTGAATCGGTTTTTAGTTTGAATAAATTGAATCGAACCGATTTTCAGTTCAAAAAATCGAACCGAATTGTTTTATAAATTGGTGAATCAATTTATTACTCTGAACCGAACTGGTTTTAACTTAGTTTTTTTGTTCTTATAGACCAAATTTTACTTAATTACCCCTAATTACTTCAAAAAAAACAAATTCGGTTTTAGTTTTTTCGAACTAAAAACCGTTCAGTTCAGTTTTTTTGAACTCAATTCGGTTTAGTTTTTTTGAACTGAAAACAGGTTTGGTTCGGTTCTAGTTTTAAAAAATCAGTTCGAAAACAGTTTGATTCTCAATTTTTATAAATCAGTTCAGTTCTGTAGTTTGATTCAGTTTTTGATTTTTTTGAACACTTCTAGAGAGCGGGAGAGTATATTCCCCCGAGTAACTTGATATCGAAACAATTTGTTTTGGTACATAAATGTCTAAACAATTTATAAAGAAGAACATCCAAGCTGATTTTACGAGAAAAAATTAGGTATAATCCAAAAACATAATGATATATATTATTACATATTACTATATTCCAAAATTTAATAATTTAATTATATTAAGGATAATGATAATTAAGTGCGTATTGTGAGAAGGATTCTTATATTCCCATTTCCCGTTAAATAGTGGAAAAAACTGTGGGCAGCGTTGAAAGACTATAACAACTGAAAATGCTAAATCTGCATGGAGAATATAATTATTTTGTTGAGACAATTGGGCACATTTTGTCTAATAAACTTTTCATGTGTAAAAAGAAGATTATCAGAATATAATAATTTTCCTTAGCATCCATCCAAACTCTGTTTTCCTTTTCTAAGTTCATCCATATCCCACAAGACTTGTTATTCCCATTTCTTCAATCGTTGTAGATACCATTCCTGTCTGAGAGGTTGTAACATCACTTTGGTTTAGTTGAGAGAAATGTTACATAAAATATCTATCTATCTATCTATATAGTATATGTATTATTATTAAAAGAATATGATGCTCTTTTTAATTTTTGTGTATAGTATATTTTTAGTTAAATGTGCATATGCTAAATAAAATTGTGTATATATAACTCTAGAGATTGATTTGAAAATATTATCATTTCGAGTGATCCAAATGGCAAAGAGGAATATATTCTTTGTTTGGTTTCTTCCTTAGTTGTGCTTAATTCCTTTCTTACCATGGCTTCCTTATTAGAGAGAGCTTTTGGTTATGAAATTTCTTCCTTTATAAACCGGCTTTTTGTACATACAAATCATAATAGTAATCACAGAATTAATAAGAGGTTCAATATGCCGAAGGGTCGACCAATTTCCTTACAGGTTTGTTTAAGGCTTAATTACCATATGGTTTGTTATACTCTACCACACACATATGTATATTTTTTTAAATGTTTAGATTAATTGTTAATTTGTTAGTATTACGTTCGAAGTGGAAAATAAACTCGGGAACCCTTAATTCTCATGTGTTTGCTATCAAGACACCAGACACTAAATCAATTTTATATCACGACACACATATAATACATGTGTGCAATTATGATTCAAATTATTATTTTTTAAGAAAGAAAAATCAAGGATTGTTTTGCAAGCTATTGAGAGAGCTTTAATTTAAAAAGGATTCTTCCAAAATTAGTTGAAAAAAAATTCAATGTTATAATTTTACCATAATCATCTATACAAATAAAAATTGACAAAATATAACCGTAAAGAAGAAAAAAATGTAAGAGTGGAAAACTATATAACATGCCAATAATCTTTGTCAAACAAGGAATATAGGAGTGAAGAAAAGTAACTTTTCGGGGGAGTACAAGAGTATATGAAATTCGGCACATGCATGGAGTTTTTTTATTTTTATTTTGAGATAGCTAGAGATTTTCCCCTTAAACGTTATTTTTTATTAGTTTTTTAAGTTATAAATAAATCAAGAACTAATGGATTTATATTTAGCAAAATATGTATTATATATATCTATACACTTTTTTTTGGATTCATATATATATATATATATATACCTTTAAAAATTATGCTTAATTTTTTTTATAAAATATAACTATAATATATTTAATTATAGTAAACGGATTTGAATCCACTTTTTCTTATGCAGACAGTTTATAATGAAAGATAATAAATCGGATTTGAATCCTCTTAATTATCTTGGAATTAAATGAAAGAACGTTTGTTATAATTTTTTGTGTGAAATATTTATTTTTTTTAAGAAAATAACAACTTTTGAATATTTGTATATGTTTGTTACCATTTTAAAAATTTTAAAAACTATTTTTTTTATAAACTGTTTTTAGTAGTTTATCAAAGAAATCATTTTTTATGATGGATTTAAATTTTTTTTATTATAACATATAAACACCAAACAACTTATCATTTTTCTTAAAAAATTTCAAATTATAGAATAATAATTTTTTTTAGAATATGTAATAAACGAACCCAAAATCTCCCCATTAAAATTTATTTGTATTTTTTGGATTATTTAATTTTTTATAAAATATTTTGGATATTTTTTGAAAGTGCATCTCATTTGTTTCAGACAGTTGAGCTGAAAGTAAGGATGTGCTGCACAGGTTGCGAAAGAGTCGTTAAAAATGCCATCTACAAGCTCAAAGGTATGTATAGATTTTAATCAATTTGTTTATTTTTGTATGGCTATGAGAAATTTAGATTAAGTGTACTGGGATCACTCAATCACACCATCTCAACTATTTTATCAAAATTGAATGATTTTAATTTAAAAATAAATTTAACTTTTTTTTACTAAAAACTTCAATTTTCAAATATTAATCGTTTGAATTTGATCGATCGATCAAGATTGCGAACTACGTACAGTTACAAGGACTTTAACTCCATAGAATCTAACTTTGACTTATGACTTACAAAGTCAATTTAACTTTAACATGAAGGAATCCTTATGCATTTGGGAGTGATTTTGAGTTTTTGGTATTTAGTTGTTAAAAGATGATTTTGAAAACAAATCATGTTTAAAATTGGGTTAAGGTAATTTTTACTTATTTTTAAAATAATTTTTTCATAAAACTCAAAACCACAAAAAAAAGATATAATTTTATAATTCTTATTTTTGTTTTAACTCCAACAAATTAAACCGTCGGTAATTGTTATGCACCACTACAACTATAGTCAACAATCATTTTGATCGCCACTTTAACCATAATCAAACCATGATAACCATTGACCTCAACTTTGACCTTGATGGCCAGTGCTTTGATCATCGGTGGCCTTCACTCTAACCCCACTGACCAGGACTCAAACTACCACTATGACCACAATTGGCCATTACCTTTATTTCGCTTGTTGTGTATCTTTTTTACTCTTGTTGACCACCACTCAGATGTATCTTTTTTACCCTTGTTGACCACCACTCAGATTTTGTATACAATCACATCTACCATTGGCCATTGTTCACCACTCTAATAGTCTACTGCCACATATAACAACCCGTTGCCGACAACCAATTTGCATACTTTCACTTTTAACCCTTTAATTAATATAGTGTGCATGAGTCACTTATTTTTTATTTTGCATTTATGATAATAGATAATGAAGTAAAATTATTATTTCATTTATGATATTTTTATAATTTGTCCGAAATGGTGAAAAAGTAAACAAAGTGAGTACTACTATCATATTTTCGACATGTATAACGTTAATTATATGTCTATTAATTAACAGGCATAGATTCAGTGAAGGTGGAATTGGAGATGGAAAGAGTAACAGTTACAGGATATGTTGAGAGGAACAAGGTGCTTAAGGCAGTTAGGAGAGCAGGAAAAAGGGCTGAATTTTGGCCTTACCCAAATCCACCACTTTACTTCACATCAGCTAACCATTACTTCAAAGATACAACCAATGAATTCAAAGAAAGCTACAATTACTACAGACATGGTTACAATCTCCCAGACAGACATGGGACAATCCATGTCTCTCAACGTGGAGATGACCAAGTTAGTAACATGTTCAATGATGATAATGTTCATGCTTGCTCTCTTATGTAAATAATTTTATTTAATTAATAAACCCCTTTCCCCTGTTATTGTTATGTATGTATATATATTGCTAGCTACTTGTGAAAACTTTTATCACAATATGTAAATTTGCAGTAAATTATGTGTGTGTCTTATTGCTAGCTAGTCGTGGAAACATTTATGTATCGTGATATGTAAATTTGCAGTAATGTATGCCTTATGAAATTTGGTTTGTGTATTTGATTTCTCGATATAAAATTTAAATTGAAATGCATTTTTTATATTCATACTTTTTAATTAAAACAAAAATTTTATTCATCTCATTTTTAAATTTATGTGTAATGTATTGGAATTTTTGATCCGTAAGGTTTGAGTCAGGTCTCCCTTGGTACTATAAAAAATTAAGTACAAAAAACAAAGACAAGACATGGACATGTAGGAAGAGATATCGAGTTCGAGTTATTCGGAGAGTTATCTATCTTGTCTCAAATTATTTTATGGATAAAAAGTGACTTTATATTATTATTATTATTATTTCACTAAAGCTAAAAAATAGTTAAATATGACGTAATTTCACACGTATAGTCTAGAGTTGAATAAAAAATAAATTACATTGCAAAATATTCTTTGACCACCTTTTTCACTATGAGAAAATAGAAAAATATTTAGTTGTAGAGTGACACCGTTTGTTGTATTTAACAAATACTTATGAAATCAATAGTTTCCATTAAATACTTATGAAATCAATAGTTTCTATTGTAATTTGATTATGTTTGTAAAGTTGCTTAATATAACTTTAGCTTAAATATAAAATTTATCCCTGCAAAATGTCAAAAAATTGGTTCTAATCCCTACAAAATAAAACTTTTTATTTTGGTTCCCGTGAAATACAAACTTTCTTGATTTGGTCTCTATCGTCCACAGGCATTACATTTAATGATGAGTTGGCACACAGTTTTGTGTAAATAATGTTTTAATTGTTGAGAAAAAATGTCAGTTTTTTCGATCGGAATTTCGTGGTGAGGATGGTTATTATCGAGACGTGGCTTTGGAAAAATTATGTGTTTATTAATGTCCATCACAAATGAAAATCCATGAAGAAGATTATAGAAATATGTTTTTGGAATAAGTTTTAACTGTTTTGCTTCAATGTGTTGATTTATTGCTAATATATTTTTGAAAAATTATGAAGTTAATAATGCACTTTGGCAATAGTTTTTTGAAAAATTGTGGAGCTTTAATGCACTTGCGAGATAGATAGATTTTCTACCATATAGTTAATTGTTTTTGAAAAATTATGCCTAGAAGAGTTAATATAATTTTGATTCTGGAAGATTATTTTTTGTTGAATCTGAGATTATATATTTTTGAAAAATTATATATACCCCGCTCCATTCTAATACACATTTTTGTATTAGTTTTTTGTTTTTTTTATAAGGAAAACGTACAGTTTTATTAATTTTAATTAATTAATTAGTATGTAATTATTTTATTTGTCAAAAAAAAAAAATAACTATCATAGATAACAGAGATCAAAACAAAAATGTTTCTATTTTGTAGGAATCAAATCAAAAAAATTTATTTTGGAATGATTAAAATCAATTTTTTGACATTTTGTAAGGACAAATTTGATATTTAAGTCTATAATTTTGTGTCATTTTTTATTTATAAAATATATCATGACATGTTATATGAATTATGAATTACTTTATGATTAAGTTTTCTTTTTAAAACTATCTAAGTATTATTATAAAGTGATTTGTTTTGGAATCTAAATCGATTTTATTTTTTATCGTTTTATTTTTATTCGTCATATATTTCATTAGATTCGATCGTTAAGAGATAAGTTCAAATTTAAAAATTTACCTTATCTAATTTGAGGATGGATAGAAAACAATTTAAATTCTATATAATTGGTCATTTGTCCAACTCAAAAAGCCGGTAACTACTTTAGTTATGTGAACGCGTAGAAGATTCGAATCGGAGCAATATAATTTTTAATTGATTATTAGTTGGCTTTTTCTTAGTTTGAGAAATGATAGCACCTTTATACAAAATGTTGGTCCAATAAAAATAAGGTTTACCTAATTGATTGAGACATAATTTTACCTCAAATTTAATGTTAGTTATTTGTTGTATCGTTTTTATAAGTGGTTTAATGTGAATTAATATTTAAAAATTATTAAAAAATTTAATGATGATCGATAATATTTTTTAAAAATAATAATTTGTGATTTTCTTTATTTTTATGAATAAAATTGTGATTTAATTTATTTCGATTTAATACACGAATAAATATAAATTTTTTCTTTTTATTTCAATAAAACTGGTATAATTTAAGTCAATATCTCAATCATAAAAATAAAAATAACTATTAACGTTTATTTTTAAAACACAAAGTTCTAATAAAACTTTTCTATAAAAAAACTCTAAGGGCATCTTCAACAATGTGTATTTTACCTATTTAACACCAAGTTAAATAGACATCTTTATTGTGAAGAAATTTTATATGATGTTTATAGAGAAAAGTGAATATTGAAGCGTCATATTTCTTCACTTTTTGCAAGAACCACACAATAAATTGCATTAAAATAAATTAATGTTGAAATGTAATAATATAAAGTTATTAGTCGAACAATATAATTTTTTTTTTGTGGTATTAAGGTCGGAGGAATTGAATGTTTATTAAGTACTAATATTGAAAAATTATTAAATAAATTATGTATATATATAGTGTTTATTTAAATACCTAATTCAAATTAGACTGAAACAGATGACCTGACTTCAAATAGAACTTTGTATCTATACATAGAGTGGTAGAGAAAATTAAGGTACACTAAATAATTTTTTTTAGAGTAATAATTATAATTTTTTTAAAAGAAATTTGAAATGGAGGATAAACTGGGTGTTTAGATAAAATTGAGAAATATTTGTAACTAAAGGAAAAAAAAGTGGAAGTTAGAAAGGAGAAGTAGAGTATATGTTTTGGCAATCTAACTATTTCTTGTTGTATTGAATTCTAGGATAGAAGAAGGAGACTGTAGAAAGTTTGAAGCGCCCAGCATACATATTTTATAAAACTATAACATATTCATGTGCATTAATTTTTTTATTATATAGTATGTCCACCATACCATTTTCATTATGTTTGTTCAAAAGACAATAGGGACTACGATCCTTCGGAGTTAACACATAGCTTAGTTTATGTTTAAGTAAGTAATTATTTAAGGAGAGGAAAAGGTAAAATTTGACGCAAAAAATACATGTACTAATACTGAAGGTACTATTTATATAAGTGATGTCTCTTGTCTATTGAGTACAGACGCATTGAATGATATTAAAAAGGCGGATTATTTACCGAGATTAATGGAAATGACATTTCTTATAGTTAAGGTTAGGTTTTACCGCGACGGTAAAGACACTACAACTTTCACAGCGGTGTCGAGTTGGTATAAAATTAGTGAATAAATCTAAATTAAGCCTTAAACATATCTAGAAAAATACCAAAATCAAATGCTCCATTAAGGATGGCCTAACAAAACTTATTTAAGATTTTCTATATCTCAAAACTTTTAATTAATAATTGATTTTTGTCGCGGTGTGTGGTTGTAGTTTACCAAACACTTTTTATGGTCCTTCTGTTGACCTCGTTATTTAATTATCTCAACATGCTATACATGACATAAACACACAGTACATACATATACAAATATTAAAATAAACGATTTCTTCAATATCAAAATTCTGATGTTAAATATTTCGCGTACCAACCAAATCACAATTTAATTGAAAAATTACAATAAGAATTATGCATATTTTAAAAAAGTTTAAAAACATCTTTAATTGGGTAAAAAACATATCATTAAGCAATGAAATCATCTTATCTTATTATAGTAACTTACTTAAAATAAAATTTCAAAAAAAAAAAAAAAACTTACTTAAACTAAAGGGTGCCAGGGTGGTTCATTTGGAACATGTTTTTTGAGCAGCAATACCGACGGTATATTCTGAGTTCTGAATTCTCACTCTTCCCTAATAATTCTCTCTGATCCAATCCAACAATGATAAGTCAATCGCACTTCTAAAATCCAAACTCGCTATATTATCTCCGCGTGTTTCGTTTCGATCTTCTTTCTTCTCAACAATGGATCTACCATCATCACTCTACCAAAACGACGCTTCCTCATCTTCTCAACTGTCGTATACTCCTCAACGCACCTTATATTCCCGCTCAACCTCTTCTTCTTCTTCCGAAAACGATGACGTTTCATCTTCCAATTCAATTCAATCCACAAACAAACGCCTCGACTGCATGCTTCAGTTCCTCGACCGTAAACTCACCATCGCCGACGATAATCGCCGCCACTCAATTTCCGGTCAAACGTTTTTACCTGAGTTCATCGCCAAAGGAGGCGGCGCCGGAATCTTCAAACCTCCTGTTCGTGCAGCGGTGCATCCGTCGCGTCCTCCGAGTCTCGAATTGAGACCGCATCCACTTCGTGAGACTCAGATTGGACGGTTTTTGAGAAACATTGTGGCGACGGAGTCGCAGCAGCTATGGGCGGCTTCCGAGAGCGGAATCCGATTCTGGAACTTTAAGGATCTATACGCGTCGTGGTGTGGTGTTGGAGGTGAAGGCGTTGCGAGGAGCGGTGATGAAGAGAGTGCGCCGTTTCGGGAATCGGTTTGGACTTCCCCTGCGCTTTGTTTAGTTGCGGATGACGGGAATAGGTTGGTGTGGAGTGGACACAGGGATGGGAAGATTCGGTGTTGGTATATGGATTCTCATAGTTTGGATGATAACAAATGGAGTAATCATTTCAAGGAAAGTTTGTCTTGGCAAGCTCATCGTGGACCTGTTCTTTCACTTACAATCACCTCCTATGGTTATCTTTCATTCTTTGTTCTTCGTTATTACATTACATTGTCTTTGATTTTTTATTATGTAAATGCCTGTTTGGAATAGATAATTTAATTAAGAAAATTGATTATAGTATTAAACTTGTTGAGGATTTCAATTGTTTTATTAGTTTACCCTTAAATAGAGATAATTATTTTATGTTTTTATTGTATTATTATTTATTACAAATTGCAAAAAAAAACATGTAACATAAGGAGTAAGTTAGTAAAAAAATAATTAATGCAGTTGAAAAATTGAAAAAAGTCTTATAAAAAAAGTACAAGGAAAAACCTCAAAAGGGTCTTATATTTAGAGATGGGGTAATATGTTTTTTTCAATAGTACTAGTAACTAGTTAGCAAGTTAATGTTAGTTTATTGGTATTATTACTTGTAATTGCGATGGAAGTCTAGGAATAGGTTACTAATACTAGTATTATACGAATTTCTAATAAATCGGTGGTGTGTTATGATGTGTATTACTTGATTTAGATTAAATTTGGATTTGTTTCTTTTTAGATAAGCAACTTGGCTTAGTTTTTTTCTCGATTAAAATAAGTTTATGGTTCTTTGCTTACAAACAAGGTGCCTATAAGCTTATAGATATTTACGGAGAAGTTAAACGAGAGAGTTTTTGGCAAAATTGAGATTTCAACTCATACGACAAACTATTAATTGAAAAATTCATGGTTATTGCAAATTTATTTTGACATTTCTTTATTTTATTAATGTTTCTTGAGATGTTTATCAGAACTGACTTTACATGTTTGTTGTGAATGTGATGTGATACATTGTTCTTTCTTTTTTATTGATTTGGTACAGGGGATCTGTGGTCGGGTTCTGAAGGAGGGGTTATAAAAATATGGCCTTGGGAGGCTGTTGAAAAATCTATTCACCTGACAGAGGAGGAAAGGCACACGGCTGTCATGTTCATCGAGAGGTCCTACGTTGATTTGAGGAGCCAGCTATCTACAAATGGCTATAATAACATGCTAACTTCAGATGTGAAGTACTTAGTATCAGATAATTCAAGGGCAAAGGTGTGGAGTGCGGGTTATTTTTCGTATGCTTTATGGTGAGATTTAATCTCCTACCATGGCTTCTCTTGGTTTTAGTAATATATCAATATTAATATGGCTGATTCCTTTTTATTTATGCTTTGAAATATAATAGAAAATTCATAATTTTTCATATCCCGTGGTCACAAATATGCACTATATTACTTTAGAAGGATTAAATGTGTTTTTGGTCTCCGAAAATATGGTGTGTGTGTGTGTATACATATAATTTCCAACCTGTCAATTTAATGTAAGCTAGTGTTTATCAATGTACAGGGATGCCCGTACAAGAGAGTTGCTGAAAGTTTTCAATTCAGATGGCCAGATGGAGAATCGATCAGACTTGTCTTCAATGCAAGACTTTTCAGTTGAGCTTGTTTCAAGTTCTAAGAAAGACAAAACACAAAGTTCCATTGGGTTCTTTCAGCGCTCGCGTAATGCCTTAATGGGGGCAGCAGATGCTGTTCGCCGAGTTGCAGCAAAGGGAGGCTTTGGGGATGATAATCGGAAAACCGAAGCACTTGTAGTAACAATTGATGGAATGATTTGGACAGGTTATTCAAGTGGCTTGCTGGTGCAATGGGATGGAAATGGCAATCGCATACAAGATTTTCTTTACCACTCATTTGCTGTTCAATGTTTTTGTACTTTTGGCATGCAAATTTGGGTAGGTTATGCAACTGGTATTATTCAGGTATTGGACCTCAAGGGTAACCTGATTGGGGGTTGGGTGGCTCATAGCTGTCCAATTGTAAAAATGACAGTTGGAGCTGGTTATGTATTTACATTGTCTAACCATGGTGGCATACGAGGATGGAATATCACCTCTCCAGGACCTCTTGATAGCATTTTGCATTCAGAACTGGGTGGCAAAGAATTTTTATATACTAAAATAGAGAACATAAAAATATTGAGTGGCACTTGGAATGTTGGACAAGGAAAAGCATCTCAAGATTCCCTTACTTCATGGCTAGGCTCTGTGGCCTCAGATGTTGGCCTCGTTGTTGTTGGGTTGCAAGAGGTTGAAATGGGTGCTGGATTTCTTGCAATGTCTGCAGCTAAAGAAACTGTAAGTTATTTGTAAAAATACTAGAAAATTAGTACATCACATCTATATTATCATTAGACAACAACTTTAATAGGTTGAGGCAAAGTAATAGTTTTTAAAGCATGAGACGTGAGAAGCATTAATTTTGACCATGGAACAATTCATGGATGGTCACATTACTTTCTCTCACCAGAGCATGATTTCACCTGTTATGCACCTTACACACATACACACACAGTACAACTAACAGCTTTGCCTAACTTTTATTGTTCATAACCCTCCCCTAACCCCTATCTCTCACAAGCATATATAGGTAGGACTGGAGGGTAGTTCTGTTGGGCAGTGGTGGCTGGATATGATAGACAAAACATTGGATGAAGGTTCAACTTTTGAACGTATTGGATCCAGACAACTTGCAGGCTTGGTCATTGCTGTGTGGTGAGTACCTATGAGTAGGAGGAATACATGTGAGCTGGTGAAGCCATTAATATATCAGAAATAATACCCGTTGTTTGTTATAGTTTGAATATATATTGGTTTTTCAAGTTGGTTGGGAACTAGATGTCAGATTTTTTTTCCTGCTTTCCTTCCTACTTGTTATAAATTCTATTTTGGTTTGGAATATATGGGTGGACCATTAAAGGTTGGGCTTCTAATTGTATCCTGAAATGAAATATCAACTGCTGCCCTCATTCAGTTTGAATTTATATCATTGTTTTCTAAATTCTTCCTTGTTGGTTCATCAATGGTAGTTGATTTTTTTTTTCTTCAGGGTTAAAACTAACATTAGATTTCATGTTGGGGATGTTGAAGCGGCAGCAGTTCCATGTGGCTTTGGACGTGCTATTGGAAATAAGGTAGGCATGTTTGCTCTGCTGCTTTGCTTTGCATGCTAGTTTTGCTTAGTTTCTTGTGTTTCTACCTCTTGATTTTCGTTAATAAAGGGTATATTAGGATAAGATCTGACAGTTTTTCTTGTAGGATTATGAGAATTCTAAGGTAGGTCATTGATATCCTTACTGTTAGCCTTGGTTTATGCTTAAATATCAGACTATTGTTACATTCTCTGCTAGATGTTATGGTCCACTGCAATTCAACTGTGTGGAAAAGCAGACAGTCATATAGGTCTGCAAGTAACATATCAGATACTCATCAAAACTTCACATATAGGATCTATCAGTCATGACATGTTAATGTTATGCTGCTTAGTACTCAGTATTATTTTGCTTGCCCCAAATATTGAAAATCACTTTTCAGCAATGATCTATAATATTTTATTTTCAATGGCATATGGCGGCCAATGGCAGCAAGTGTAGAAAATACCATGGCACATGTTATGTCGGCTGTACCATATTGAACCATGGAAACCATTTCATCCAAAGAAAAAGATAATACAACTATGAAGAGCTAAGCACAACCAAAAAGCATAGGAAGAAAAATAAAGAGGAAAATACAGTACGGAGCAGGTGGACACCTTAATGATGATTTCAACATTGTCAATGAAGGTTTCTGTCCAGAAGATTTTGAAAGGAATTCTAAAGCCAGGTGTCATTGCAGGAAAAGAATATACTCCAGACCACTTTGGGATGGCATAAACCAGACAATGCTATATGACATGGACGTCACAGCTTAGGTGACGCCACATTGAATGGCGTTGTTGTGAGAACTGGACCAGTCAGTGATGTTCATTCGTGAACTGGATGCGCCAATGGGCAGTCCAGTCAAGGATATGGAGCATTAAAATTGTTGAATTGGACTTTGAACCATTGAACCAGCTATGAACCACTTGTTCAATTCAGCAGGTTTTAAATATTTTGGAAGTTACATCGGTGACAGTCGAACTTGTGTACTACTGACTCACAGTTGCTCGCGTATATATTTATCCATTGTAATATATATATACTTGTTTTAATTAAATTTTTAAAAACCATTTCTACTACCCCTAAAATCATTTGATATTAAATAATTATATAATAGAAAAATATATTTACAAGGTTATAGATGTTATATTTATTGTTGAACTTGAATATGCTGTCATAAATACATATTTTCATTAGTATGTTTGTTTTTTATAATTATTACCAGTTCAATTAGAGACACGTTACAACAACCAAGCTTTACCCTGCTAAGAAGGGTCAGCTACATACATGGATCAAACGATGCCATAATGCTCTGCCATATAACATATCTCTATTTAACTCATTAATCTTCAGAGTCCACCAGCTAATAAATCATAAAATATTGTCTTCACCAGACCAGTCCAATAGCCTAAATGGCAAATGCCATGACTGTGCTATTAGCAACAATAGTGCATGTTTTGTCTGTGTAGTATGCAAACTGATGTGCTTTTCAGAAAACAATATTTTATTTTGAAGGTTTCATCTTTTTGTGTCAGCTTTTTCTATTCTGACCATTGATATGGGATTTGCTTGTCTCAACAGGGAGCTGTTGGTTTAAGGGTTAGAGTGTATGATCGGATTATGTGCTTTGTTAATTGTCACTTTGCTGCACATTTAGATGCAGTTGGTCGTCGCAATGCAGATTTTGATCATGTATACCGAACAATGTCCTTCAGCCGGCCAACAAACTTCTTAAATGCAACACCTGGTACCTTGCCTTTGCCTATTACTGCTTCTCACTTTCCTTATCCATGTATTTATCTTGACCTGTTTATAGATCTGGCTTGCCATTGGTCCTTTCTGTTGCAGCTGGCACTTCATCTTCTGTTCCAATATTTCGTGGTACAAATGTATGTACATGCTGTCCACTTTATTCTTCTTAGTAATGCATTATGCTCTCAAACAGTTGAATGAAGCACTGATTCTTGAGATTGGTTTTTAGTCTGCAGAAGGGATGTCCGAGTTATCTGAGTCAGACATGATTGTATTTCTTGGTGATTTTAACTATCGTCTTGATGACATTTCATATGATGAAGCAAGAGATTTTGTTTCTCAAAGATGCTTTGATTGGCTCAGAGAAAGGGATCAGCTTCGAGCAGAAATGGAGGCTGGGAATGCCTTCCAAGGAATGCGTGAAGCAATAATAACATTTCCTCCCACATACAAGTTTGAACGACACCAAGCTGGTTTGGCAGGTTGGTACCCCAACACACACACACAAATAGTCTCTGAAAACTGAACTTGAAAGGAAACTTTAGCATCAAAAAGTAAACAAGAAGTGAGAGTTAAGTGTAAATTGTGGTGGATTGTTGCATTGCTGCTTTATTTACGGCAAATAGAGTATTTCTGCAAATCACACAGCTCTAATTACTAAGACCTAATATCTGTAGTCCAATAACATACACAGGATGCATCATATGATACGACAAAAAAGAATGAAAGAATGAAAATGTTATGAAATGACAAATTCCAGTCAGACCTCATAACAATGATTTTCCCTGTAGGGTTGAGATTGGGAAGAGGAAGAAAGAATAATAGAAACTCTGAATAATATGATTTAATTTTTCATTCTTTTGGGTGCATGTAACTTCCAATACTCTTGCTCTATAATTAGATATTGAAAGGTCAATGGACCATTTTAAGCCACAATGAGTGCTATTTATATTTGAATTCTGTCATCAGCATTGCTTTAAAGTTACTAATACAGGCATGACTTTCGATTTGTATGAAATGTTTTTTGAAGGGTATGATTCTGGTGAAAAGAAACGAATTCCTGCCTGGTGCGACAGAATTTTGTATCGTGATAGTCGCTCTTCTTCGGTCACTGAGTGCAGTTTGGAGTGCCCTATTGTCGCTTCAGTATTGCAGTGAGTGCTCTAGTTTATATGTTTATTGCATTCGGTTTACCATATGGACTTTGTGTGTAAAGTTTCATTATACTTGGCATGTTGTACTTAACCCATTATACTGCTCTGACCTCTCTATTGATAAGGCAACTTTATCATATTAGACATGTGAAACGAGTCAATTGAATTAGTGAATTACAGATTTCTAAAACAGGAAAATACTTGATAGCCAAAATTTTGCTAGAACAATTTGGCATCATCATTACAAGTTTTGGCTGGACTTTCATACTTTAACTGCGGGTAAAATATATTTTTGGTCCCTATATGTGACACTTTCAAATTGGTCCCTGTACAAAAAAGTTATAAATTTACTCCTTACATACATCACCATTTTCAACTTTGCCCCCACACGTCACAAAACTCCATGTCAATGTTACATTGTCAAAGCGGCAACAGATACTAAGGACAGCATTGAAAATGATTAGGACACTTTTTACATTTAGTGATTGAATTGAAAAGGAGTGGCTTATATAGGGGTAACAATATATTTTAACATTTACTGGCTGTGTAGCGTTACTATAAAAAATATTACAGAAAAGCATGAGTGGAAACACTATCTTTTTCTTTCCATTTTTGTTTTGATTAATGCTGCCTTACCTTCAATAGGTATGAAGCCTGCATGGATGTCACAGATAGTGACCACAAGCCTGTGCGCTGCATCTTTTCTACAGATGTTGCTCGAGTAGATGAATCAATACGGAGACAGGAGTTTGGAGAGATTCTCGAGTCAAATGAGAAAATTAAACTTCTTCTGAAAGAATTGTACAAGATTCCTGAAACTATCATAAGTACAAACAACATAATTCTTCAAAACCAAGACACATTAATTCTGCGTATTACTAATAAATGTACAGAAGACAATGCTTTGTTTGAAATAATTTGTGAAGGGCAGGCTACTGTTATGGAGGATCAGAAGGCAACTAACCATCAGTTGAGAGGTTCCTTTGGGTTCCCTAGGTGGCTTGAGGTGATATTATTTATTTAAAATATTATTCTATAAATACTTACCTACCTATTCTTTCTTCTCTTCTTTCCTTTTTTGTATTTTCTTTCTTTGTTTCTTTCTATTGGTGTATTTTTTCAAGTGATAGCAGAAAAGCAGCAAAGTGGCCGCCATGCCAAAATTTGCTTCACGTACACACACACATTGATAGATACATACATTTAGCAAGTAAAATTTGTGTTTGTTAATGTTCTCCGAAAGGTATAACTAAGGTACTTCTGATTCTCAAAAGTTGTACATTATGATATTTATACTACATAATAACTAAGAATATTTTAAGAGGAGACCAACACATTAAAGTAGAAAATTAAGAAAGCCCTACATAAGTCCATCTTAAACATTGATGAGTGAGTAATGGAGATAAGAATGCTGAGGTGGATGGGTGCACATATAAAATAAGGTTAGGAACAAATATATCTGGGAGAAAGTTAGAATAGAACGAATTGATGGGCAGACAAATTTGTCTAAGGAGTTTTCACTGTCTCAGGTGTATTTTAAAAAAATCCATTTTCATGAAGTCAATGTGAAAGATAAAGGTTTCAAATTGTAGTTTTGGTCAGCTCACTATTGTGGTCACATATAGGGGTACAACAGTAGTATATATGGCCAATTTGATCAGCAATAGTAACGCTGTACAGCAGTAGTATATATGGCCACAATAACCGAGGTGTTATGTCTGCATATGCAGTTCGCAATTTATCCTTGTGAACTAAAAACACTAGTTCCAACAATTGGATTTAGTTCTACAAGTTAGTTCGCAAGTTATGAATACTAAACTTGTTTTGCTTTAGAAAAGGCCACCTTTGCAATGCAACACATGAGAATTAACTGCACATTTGTATGATTTAGGTAAGTCCTGCAACTGGTATTATAAGACCAGATCAGATTGTTGAGGTATCAGTGCATCATGAGGAATTTCAGACTCTGGAAGAGTTTGTTGATGGTGTTGTACAAAACTCTTGGTGTGAAGACTCCAGAGACAAGGAAGCAATTTTGATTGTTAAGGTGCATGGGAATTACACTATCCAGACAAGAAATCACCAAGTCCGTGTTCACCACTGTTATTCATCCAAGAAAAACAAACTGACGGACCCTCAACCAAACGGATCCATCCAAGGCAGTCTACTTCACCGATCTGATTATCGTTTGAGCAGTTCCTTTGATGTGGTTGACCAGCTACATAAATTGCATGGCCCTTAAAGCAGCAATTTAGGTGAGTGCATGTGGATGAAACTATTTTATTTTATTATTTGGTGGAGGAACAAATAATTGATAGACAATTTAGTAACGGACAAGAATAATAAGCATTTTGATTATGATTGGTAAACTTTTTTTTTTTTTTTCTTTCATAGGGAGCTTGTGGTTGTGTTTCAACTTGTTGAATAATGGAGCTGATTGAACTGTACAGAGAAAGCAAATGCAAGGCAAAAAGTAGCGAGACAGCTTTTTTACGAGATCCATTATTTAATTTACTCCGAAAGGAGCTCAATTGAACCTGTAAATGTCTTATCCACCATACTAAACAAGCACAAGCTACAATTGAAAGGGAAAATCCAGCGACATGTTAGGACAGCCGAAGCAACTATTTTTTACTATTTGCTGCTTCCAACAAATATTTTGGGACTTCATAGTTTGACCATCTCATTATTTGCTTGGAATTTTGTGTAATGGAAGTACATTTCGTTAATGACTTCATATTATTGTATTATTGTATGCGACCTTCATCAAATGCATTATCCTATATATATATATATATATATATATATATATATATATATATATATATATATATATATATATATATATATATATATATATATATATATATATATATATATATATAAAGGATAATGGGTTTTGCAATAATTTGATGAATTGATTGATTTAGTTAAAAGTGTGTAGAATATAAATTTATTTTTGTTTGATTAATAAATTCATGTAAAAATAAATTAAATGATAAAATTGAGTATGTTTGATGACAAAAGGAACAAATCCTAATTTCAAGATAAAATCAATTTTAATCAATAAAGA
>JBBPBQ010020324.1:4256528-4296875 GCA_037974755.1 Cicer yamashitae
AATTATTTTTAATTAAAGATTTTTAAAATGGTCCTGAGTTTTGTTATTAATCATATAAAGAATAATATAATATATTTTCATGTGATTTTATGTTTATACTTTTATGATTATTGTAATCAAAACTTCTAAGAATTACACAAATTTATTAAAAAAATTGAAAAAAAAAATTTGAGTTTCAATTTTATTCATTTGAAATTAAGATCATTAACATAAACATTTACAAACATAAAAGACAAATTCGACACCAAAAGAAAGATAAAAGACTAACAGATTAAAAAAAAAAAGTGTAATTAATTTATTATTTCTGTGTAACTTACGAAACCAGATATTATATTTTGTCAATGTAAAAAAAAGTGATAACTTCAGTTATTGACATTAGAAAAACAAAGCCTTTTGAAAATGTAAATTTTTTTAAAATTAACATAATAGTCGAGACAATAATAAACAAATGAGTGATTTAATGAATTTAGGCATTTAAGAGAAATCGATTCTTGGGACATTTTGGTGTCTCTTCTCATTCTGAGCAACTCTTCTATATTCCTATCAATTAACTTTTTTTCCAGGTGTTTTTATAATGAAACTGCAGCGCTACATTTTTCTTTTCATTTATGTCAATTGTGCTAGCAATGCATTGACAATTTCTACTCCAAAATCCCTTTCAGTGAACATTTAAACATCAATCCTGAATACCCAACTGGCATTTTCAGGTTTGGTTGAATAATTATAACAAGAACAGAATTTTGGAGCCGCTATAATATCGAACCTAAGATGAACAACAACCCTTTTTTGTCTCCGCTTCTGCTTCTTTATCCCCTTCTTGTAGAACAACAGTCTTTCCATTTTCAATCCAGGAAGGATCCTGTTTATTGAGCTCTTGAGACATCATAACCTTCCGGCTTAATATGTTGTAGATCTCTTTTACAACTGTTTGAAAAGCAGCTACTACGTTCGATGAATCGAGAGCCGATGTCTCCATAAAGAACAAACCCTGTGCCTCAGCTAAGGCCTTGCCTTCGGTCGTAGGCACCTCCCTCGCATCCTTAAGATCTGACTTGTTCCCAACAAGTATTGTGACAACGTTCATATCAGAGTGAGCTGTTAAATAATACACCAGTACCCTTAATCCTCATTTCATCAAATTCAAAACCAATATATGTATGTTTCTTAAGAGAAAAAAAAGACAAAACTATCAATTTGCGTATGACTAAAATCACACCTGTGTATTGCTATTTAACCGAGTGTATTACAAGGTGTATACTTAGGCGTGTGTGTACATATATGTCAAAGAATAACGAGAAGTACGACATAAAAATGCAGAAGTTCAAAAGCAGAAAAGGCAAAAACTAAAACTAAAATACTCTTGGTGAGTGGTGAGTAGCTTAAGAACCTAAAATGAAAATTTGTAATTCAGCATTTACAACACAAAATCACCGTAAGGAGAAGAATAAACATGTATAATCTAGTTTATATAAATATAAGACCACTTAAATACCAAAAGGCCATTAAATTTTCACTAAAAAATAAAGGCTGTTAAATTTTTGCTCAAATAAGGCCTTTAAATTTCTGTATCACAAATGTTTTCTGTTATTGTATCAATGTCAAAATTATTGAGAAGTTAACAGTTTCCTGATCATTAACCTCACAAACATAGCTAGAATGAAAATATTTCAAGGCAAAGGATTTAAACATAAGTATAACTCTTACTGTGAAGTTCGTTGAGCCATCGACCAATGCTATCAAACGTTTGGCGCCTGCTAATGTCATATACCAGAAGTGCTCCAACTGCACCCCTATAATAAGCAGACGTAACAGCTCTGAACCTCTCTTGCCCGGCTGTGTCCCATATCTGCGCTTTAACTTCCTTTCCGTTAATTTCCATTTTCTGAGTTTGGAACTCTACTCCTATAGTTGACTTTGAATTAGGATAAAATTCATCCCTGGCAAATCTTGCAAGTAAATTTGATTTCCCAACAGCTGAATCACCAATTAAAACAATTTTGAAAAGGTAATCCTCGGTCTTCTCTTCTTCGTTATAAGAAGCCATTTGTGAGTCCCAAGGGTTGCCAGTGGGTAGAAACAAATCAACAATAAATAATCATCAAGGAATCTGGCTCTCTCCAATATACTAGAATGTCGCCTAACATGAGAACAAGGATCAGAAACACAAGAACAACAGCTAAGATAGAAATCTGGAAGACAGAACAGGTATATTAGTGACAAAATGTATTCTGAAAAATAATCTCAAGATATATATGATATGTACCTTATGAAGCAACAGATGACTGTTCCGGGCGTACACAGAACTGCATCCACTGTCAGCTTCCAGACCTCAGTACAAATGAACCAAAATTTTCCAGAGTACCTGAAAGCATCAATTTTCAATATACAACCTTAGTCAAATGAAGTATTTATAACCAGAAGGGAAGGAGGGGTAGAAGAAGCATTTACAAAGTTCTGTTTATTCTATGAGTTTTATTGAAGTTAGTGTGCATTCCTGATGGCAAATCAAAGATAATCTTTATGCCAGGCAAAAAAAAACTAGAAAATTAAGAGTCCTTTTTAAATTATTTGTGATAAAAGGTTATAAGAAAGAGGCATAAACATTTTCAACTTCCAATTTTTCAGCCATATATCTAGAAAAATCATGTTCTAGAGGAGAGGGATATGGTTACTTTTAGTGTTATCATTTTTCTCCTTGCCGTTTGGATAACATCAAAACATGTTACAGGATGACTTAGCACCCATGGGTTCCTTGCGTGTCTGTCCACCTTGGGGTTGGCATATGGGAAGAAAAACTAGAGAAACATGAAAAGGATGATCGACAGTAATAACTTTTTCAGGAATGGAAAAGGATTGATCAAAAGATATAGAAGACTTCCAAGTAAAGTTATTGAAGAATCCAGAAAATATTGATTTCGTCATTTTGTTTTTAGCCTTTGTTAAAACAAGATAAAAGCTTTTCTATATATTATGTTTGCGCTTCCTAGCATAAAAATAAAAATATATATATAAAAAAAAGAACATAGATTGCTAACCCCTACCATAACAAAAATCAAATTATTAGATGCTACATTTGTTGATGAGATTTTATTGTGAACAGATTGTCCAAAGTAAGGTTGATAGTAAAAAAGACATTTCTTTCCCACAGCCCAGTTATGGCTAGATCGAGAAAATAGAGAGCTTGATGCACAGGGAGGGAATTAAAAGAAAAAAGATCAGTAATTGTCTAAATATAACTCAACCCACCAGTTGTTTTAGAGGAAAACTTGTTTGACCCTTGAAAAATATTTGGTGGCAAATACAATTGTGACTTGTGAGTTTTATAATTCTTGAGGTGAATCTCTAAAGTTCTGCAGGAGGTAAAGTCAACACATGTAAATACCTCAAACAACTTTTCTCCTTGTTTTCCTCAGTCCCTTGAACCCCAGTTTACCCTTCCACTCAGTCTTTATAATGTCAAAGCCTGTTAATATCTGAAAATGTATTGGTTCATTATTGACAAGAAATTACAAAAGGGTAAAACTTTAAGCATTAAATAAGAAGTTTCAGGTAGATCCATATATATAACAAAGGCAAGATGATATCAAGATTCAACAAAGATACTTTTTATGGTATAAGTAATCCATGTAGCTAACACTACCAATGTGATGAGCCACATAGCACATAAGTTTATGATGCTGGGTGAAAGCAACCAAATGGTTTTATATCTAGCACGTGCCCGGACATGAGATCCCTTTGGACTTGAAAATTGAAATAGGACAAGGCAGAGGTTTTTGGACCTCGTAATAAAATCTAGTTTCACAGACTAAAAAGGATTTAGCAACCTTTAGCGACAAATAGCCAAATAAACTTTGGGTGGCGGCGTAGTGGATACCAGAAGATACTATTGGAGCAAAGAATGAAAGATTATAAAACAGGAAAATTACATGTCCGGCAAAACAGAGGCACAATACAGATATAGCAATCCGAAGTCTTTCTCTCATTAAGTAAGGTCAACTACATGGATCAAATGACGTTGTACTATCCTATTATGCATCTTACGTAAAAAATATATCATTTAAATCAAAACCTCTTTTAATGGTTTGGCTTATGTTTTTCTTGATCTCCCTCTACCTCAAATTATTGGACTATCCTCTATCTGGTCTATCCTCCTAACTGATGCTTCTATATGACCTCTCCATACATGCTCAATCAACCTAAGACGATACTCTACCATGTTTTTTATAACGGATGCTACCTCAACTTACTCTTTAATGCTTTCATTCCAAATCCTACATTGTCTTGTGTGATCACTCGTTCATCATAACATTCTATCTATGCAACACTTAGCATACTCTCTTGTTGATATTTTATTGCAAATATTTCAGTCCAGTTTATAACTATGTGATAAAATTTTCATTTGAACTTTAGTGAAACTTTTCTATCACAAGTTACACTAGAAGCATTCATTCATCTCATGCACCCTACTTGAACCCCATGGTCAACATCCTCCAGTATCTCCTCATCATTTCGTATAATGGATCCAACACCCAAGATACTTTAATTGCCGAACTTATAGTATGGTCTGTCCGCCAGTTTTCACCTCTAAGCTATAATATAAGATATGTTCTTTCTACTAAATTTACATTCGTATACTTTGTTTCACTTCTACTTAAACAAAAGTCATGTACTTCCAAAGCTTGACTCTACAGCTTTGACTTTCGAGAGGCACAATAATGATAGAAAAGAAAACAAAGTCATCAATACAGTAAGTCCTTTGTGTATCTATTAGGGAGGCTCCCTTCGAGAAATAATGGACCAAACAAAAAAATAGAGGGCATAGAAAATTCTTGAAAGCATTTTAATCAAGCCATGTAAACCAAAAAGCAGCATAGATAGCACAGATATCAGGAGTTGTCCTTAAAACAACCATTTTTTTTTTTTGTAATAAAGTGGCTGTCACATAACATGTTGAGAGAAACCACCTACAAGGCTAAAACTAACAAACAAAACTTTGCTGAAATCTTTGAGCACTTGATAAAAATGCAGAGAACTGAAACCTTTTCCAAACAAGTACTCTCCTCAAGATACTAAAATCAACAGATTGATTTTCATCATTCCCATATTTGTCCATAGACTTATATATACATCCAGATGCAAACACTTAACAGGTTAGTATATGAAAGAAAAGGGGAAATCTCTAACGAACTCAAATAAAAATGTTAACATTTGTTAATGAAGTATAAATTTCTATGCAGCACAGATACTTCAGATTGAAGGTGTGCTAGGTGTCCACACAGACACGTGTTACATTCAATCACTTTCAGTTTCTCAAATTATTATTACATGTCGTGTTTGGTGTCCATGTTTGTCCTTCATAGATAGGTTTTAAATAATCATTTCTCTCTTTCTAAAATTTGTCAACTTCCAACCAAGTAATTGCGTTCAGGTGGCTAATGAGTTTCGGTTAAGGACGAATCGCTCGAGAGAACCCGAGTTCGAATCCTAACTGAAACAATTCTTAACCACAGTTTACTTACCTCTCAGCCAAACTCTGAATTACTAAGGCCCCATTCCTTGGGAACCAGAGGGTTAAAACCAAAACAAACAAAAAAATGTCTCCATCCAAAACAAAACACGTACATAATACATAGACTATGAATTTACCTTGAAGCAGTTACAGATAATGATGTAAATGAAGAATGACGGGAACATCCAATCCAACTACATTGACATTACACATATATGTACTCACAACAAGTTAGGTAACTACATAACATAACAATAATACAATAAAAAGCTAAATCGAGTTAAAAAGATAATAGTAAACTGAAATTTGAGCAGATACATTAAACAATGAAATTTGGGGGGTATGAAAGACGAATACGTTTCGATAATAATAAAAATGAAAATGAAAAAAGGATAAAATTGAAAAGCGAAAATAAGGAAAAGGAAATGAAGTAGGAAAAGGTAATAGTATACCGTGATATGATATGGTGAGAAATGATTGAAGAAGAGAGAGTAAGGGTTCGATTGGGTTTGAGAATTGGGGAAGAAGGAGATCAGAGAGAGAGAAAAGAAAAGGGATCTACCGTTCTAAAAGATTTCAACGTTTGCGCCTCCTCGTTAATATTATTATTATTATTTTCGTTAAATTCCTATTTAATTTCTTTGTCAAAATTTAACTAATTATAATGAAAAAAAAATTACACATTATAAAAATAATTTTATATTTGCATCTAATAAAAATAAAATATACAGCAACTAATTCTTAAATATAATTATTAAATAAATTTATATAGCAAAATAATATTGATGAATTTTTATTGCAAGCTGGTATAGAGCTATTTTATGTTATAGTTATTAGATTTAATAATAATTTTCCTGGATGTTTTTTTATTGAAAAATATATTAATTTTAATATATTGTTGATCAATCACAAATCACTATTTATATAATTTTTACGTAAAAATATTTACACCAGTCTATTTTTGCAATTTATATTTTCTAAAAGTATGATTTTTTTACTACCAAAATAAAAGTATGACTTTTTTCATTATAAAAAATTATGACTTCCAAAAGGAAAAAAAAAAATTCTAATATAATAAAATACATATTTGTTTGGTGTAAAACTATATACATTGTCAGTGTAAATAATTTATACTAATAGTATAAAATATTTTATACCGTCAATTTACACTATCAAAATATATATATATATATATATAAATTAAATTCATTTTATTTTCCTTTCAAAACATATCAACTAGGTGCACCCTCATTTCAAAATTTCAATACACTTCATTAGTTGAAAATTTTATGTACTGCACCAAATTTGGTGAAACTTGTAGAAATACTTTAGTATCCTCTGAAAAATAATTTGTTAATTTAAGTGATTAATAATATAATATATATATATATATATATGTATATACACACAATCTTATTTCTTAGTACTAGAAATATTGAATATTGAAACTTGATCTTTAAAAATAGTAGTAAACGGTGATCGGGTGTTTGATCTTTATCTTTTACTCTTCGTCTATATATACACACTCTGACAATTTATTAAGAATTTGTCAGAGAATGAAAGTTATTTTAGATTAGAATTGTGTATACCTTTATGACTTAAAATGTTCCTCTTATGTAGTGATTCCTTTTAGGGTTTTTAGAAGGTTACAGTAATGATCATCTGAATGAGGATTCCATGTTTCTAGATTACTCTTTGATGGAGGGCACGTGTCCTTGTAATCAGAGAATGATAAATGTTATTTTGTGGCTATGTTATTTTTGAATTTTGAAAAAGTTTGAAAAAACAATTTATGCCACCGAAAATATTACTGGGTTGAGTCGCGGACTAGGTCGCTCTCTTTAAGACGTTTCGAGGCACTGCCCAAAAGGTGCAAGGCAGACTATCAACCACGAAGTCCCCAGGATAAAACAGCTCAGATCACTGTTACGGAGTTCTACTGCACTGTAGAAAACCGTTCGAATTACATCCTCAATATGGTAGTCTGACGACTACCACTCGTAATATGGCACGAAGGCCACTCAAGAAAAAAAAGAAGAAGTAGAAGAAGTAAGAACGGGGGGAAGAAGAGAGAAAAGCCTCAGAAGCGGAGTGCTTTTGGTGTGATTTTTCAACTGAGGGGAGCTATCTATTTATAGAGGAATTCCGTAACTGGATCAGAGAAATCAGTGGATCCATCAGTGCGCTCCTGTTGACCGTTCCAAACCTTGACCTCAGGAAACGTGTGCTCCAAAACCGCTGCCCACCCAAAACGTCTTTGACTACCTGAAAGTGCGCTAGGGTTTTTGACTTTGAATAAAGACCGGGCAACAGCAGTTACGTGGCACCTAGGGTTAGGGTTTTGACCGGGCAAAAAGGAGAAGACTGAATCAAATCATTAGGTAGATTCGGTGGAGGGCAGTTACGTAATTAACGCAACAATCAGAGGTAAAACGCAAGCAAGCATTTAATTTAAAAATTAATTAAATAATTTTTTATTTTTCATTTATAAAAAATAATAATAATAATACACCACAAGACCAAGACCAAAGCCAAGGCCAAGGCCCGAGCCCGGCCCGGCCGAGCCGAGCCGAACGAACGGCGGCGGCGCGCGCGCGCGCGTGTGTGGTGGCCAACTTTGCTTGCGTTCTCCCTCCTTCACAAAATTGGGGTACCCCTTGGGGCACACCCCAAGGTACATACCTCCACCTTATATACCCTTCCAAAGTGTGGTATCCCTCATATGTGGGACTTCTCATTTTTTTTTCAACTCACAACCACACTAGCTCATTAATGTCACCATTAATACCAACAATTCTTCCATTAATTTTTCATCATTTCCAACAATCCCCCACTTGAATTTAAAAAAAGAGGTTTCAGAAATAGCGTCAAACGCTTCTATAAGATTGTGCATAAACAAAGGTGTCGCTTGACTTGAACCTTTGCATAGTAAGTAAGATTTAGATTCAATAAGAGTGACTCGTAGTCTTGAACTCTATCTCTGACATCAGACCCACACACAACCTTTTCATAGGGTGTATTCTCAAAAGCCCGTGCATTTAAGGCCATGCACGTATATCTCAGTATAGTGAACGCTCTAGGAATTCTGCCTCGAAATTCCATAGGAAGCGGCCCCCACTTCCACATTCACATAGGTGAGTCTATCAAGAGTACTCTTGTAGCTAGGTACTCCACTCCACATAGAGTATAGATCTCATTAAGAGTTCCAATTATCTCATCCTTATATCGCTTCAGGAATCATGCTTCTCTCATATACAAAATAGCATGTTCATCTCATATCACTATGACTTGTTATTACCCATTGAACCTAATTCTTGGGATCTTCAGTCTTTTAGGTCGGGTTACCATCATAAGTGACTTATTGATCTATAGGCATTAGTCCCATCCTTTTGGATGTATTTAGGACTTTCTCTCTAGCTAATCCTTTCGTCAAAGGATCTGCTAAATTATCATCAGTGCGTACATGATCCACTATAACCGCTCCTTTAGAAAGTAATTCTCTAACTATGTTGTGCTTACGACGTATTTGTCGTCTCTTACCGTTGTAATAACAGTTCTCAATTTTCGCAATAGCCGCGGTACTATCGCAGTGGATCAACACAGCTGGTAAAGGTTTTTCCCATAAGGGGACCTCAGCTAGCAAGCATCTCAACCAGCTTGCTTCTTCACTAGCAGTAGCTAGTGCTATCATTTCAGACTCCATAGTGGACTGAGCCAGTATCGTCTGTTTCTTCGATTTCCAAGATACAGCGCCACCGGCTATACTGAAAATATAGCCACTCGTTGCTTTGGAATCATCTGATAAGGTGTTCCAATCAGCATCACTGTATCCTTCAAGGACAGCAGGAAATCTTTGATAATGTAATCCGAGACTTATGGTCCTTTTAAGGTATCTCATGACTCTTTCGATAGCGTGCCAATGCTCCATACTAGGTCTACTAGTAAACCTGCACAATAATCCCACGACATAGGCAATGTCGGGTCTAGTACAATCAGTGGCATACCTGAGGCTGCCAATGATGCTCGCATATTCAGTTTGTCTAACACTTTCACCAGTGTTCTTAAAAAGTTTCACACTTGGATCATATGGTGTGCAAGCAGGTTTACAGTCAAAGTAATTATATTTCTTTAGGATCTTTTCAACGTAGTGAGATTGATCCAAAGAAATTCCCTTTTCTGACCTAGTAATCTTTATTCCAAGGATTACACTCGCTTCTCCAAGGTCTTTCATATCAAAGTTGTTACTCAACAGTGATTTCACATTGTTGACGGCATGAATGTTTGAACCAAATATGAGTAAGTCGTCTACATAGAGACATATGATAGTGCAAATGCCATTTTCAATCTTGTAATAAATACATTTGTCACTTTCATTCACTTTAAACTCATTCGACAAAATCAAGTTGTCAAATTTTTCATGCCATTGTTTAGGAGCTTGTTTAAGACCATATAGAGACTTATCTAACTTGCAGACCTTGTCTTCTTGCCCATGTATTATAAAACCTTCAGGTTGTTCCATATAGATTTCTTCTTCCAGGTCACCATTTAAAAACGCTGTTTTTACATCCATCTGGTGTATCACCAGGTTATGAATAGCCGCAAGTGATATGAGCACCCTGATGGATGTTATTCTAGTGACAGGTGAAAAAGTGACGAAGAAATCTATATTTTCTCTTTGTCTAAAACCTTTGGATACAAGGCGTGCCTTGTACTTGTCAATGGATCCATCGGGTTTTAGTTTCTTTTTCAAAATCCATTTACAACCTATAGGTTTGCAACCAGGAGGCAAGTCCACTAAGTGCCAGGTCTTGTTAGACTCTAGAGAATCCATTTCATCATTTATAGCTTCTTGCCATAAATCTGCATCCAAAGATGACAAGGCTTCCTTGAGATTTGCAGGATCCTCTTCTAAATTATAGGCCATATATTCAAGACCATAATCTTTAGCAACTCTTACTCTCTTACTCTCTTACTCCTTCGAATTTCTGTTTCGTCTTGTTTGTTGCTTTCAGTGCTTCTTATCATAGGGGCTAGACTAGATTCGCCGCCCCCACTATTTCTCGTTTTGAAAGGGAATTTATTTTCATAGAAGTCAACATCATTTGATTCTATGATCACTTTAGCATTTAGGTCGTAAAACCTATACGCTTTACTGTTTATCGCATACCCAATGAATACACATTCATAGGCTCTACTAGCGAGTTTAATTCGCTTAGGATCGGGGATTCTGACATAAGCCAGACAGCCCCAAGTTCGAAGATAAGACAAGTTGGGCTGTCTTTTCTTCATTATCTCATAGGGAGATGTTTTGTTCTTAGATTTAGGGACTCTATTCAAAACATAGCAAACGGTCAAAATAATTTCCCCCCACCAGTGAGAGGCAGCACCAGAATTAAGCATTATAGCAACAACAAGTTCAGTAAGAGTTCTATTCTTTCTTTCAGCTTTACCATTCATTTCAGGAGAATACGGTGCAGTAGTTTCATGTATAATTCCTTGGGTTTTATAAAACTCATTAAATAAACTAGAATCATACTCTGTTCCTCTATCACTCCGAAATCTCTTAATCTTCTTACTAAATTGATTTTCAATTTCAGTTACAAAGATTTTAAACATGTCAAGCGCTTCACTTTTATTTTTCATAAGATATACAAATGTATAGTCAGAACAGTCGTCAATAAAAGTAATAAAATAACGCTTTCCATTTCTGGTTAAAGTCCCATCAAGTTCGCATATATCAGAATGTATTAAGTCTAAAGGTTTAGATTCTCTAACTACTGATTTATGTGAACTTTTAGTTATTTTAGCTTGACTGCAAAAATCACATTTTTCAAAATCTTTTAAGGATAACTTTGGAATTAAGCCTAAGTTACTTAAATTCGAAATTACACGTTTATTCATATGACAGAGTCTAGCATGCCAAATATTAAAATCACACAACATGTAAGCAGAAGGATTCATTTTATTGATTTCAACATTCAATTTAAACATGCCATCAGTGGCGTACCCTTTCCCAACAAAAATACTATTTTTAGAAATAGTGTACAAATCTGCCCCTATAGTCTGAGTAAACCCTGCCTTATTGAGAAGAAACCCAGAAACCAGATTCTTCCTTATTTCTGGAGTATGCATGACATCCTTCAGAATTAAGGTCTTTCCAGATGTGAATGTTAGTTCCACATCTCCAATACCAGCAACATTAGTGGTGTAGGAATCTCCCAACAACACTTTCTTATCTTCAGCAGCAGTGTATGTTTTTAACATAGCACGATCATAACAGACATGGCGGGAGGCACCAGTGTCTATCCACCATCCTTCCGATCCACCAACAAGGTTGATCTCAGTTATCATAGCAACGAATTGCTCTTCTGTCAAGTTAGCCTGATTAGCAGGGTCTGGCTTGTTCCTGCACTTGCGTGCTACATGACCCTCTTTTCCACAGCAAAAGCAGAGAAAAGGGGAAGAGCCATTTCTAGGAGGTGGTTGCTGCTTAGCAATATGGGCCTTTGGAGGGTTCCCATTCTTGTTGCTGTTCTTTGAAGAGCGATTCTGAATCTTTAGTGGTTTGCTGTTTGGCTTCAGAACTGCTCCGATGAATTTCTTTTTCTTGTTATTTGCCACAAGATGAACTTCATCTTTCTGGTCTTGCTTACGGGATTCTTCCTCAATTCTAAGGCGAGTTATCAAACTTTCTAGGGAGAATTCTTTTGTTTTATGCCTGAGAGAATTTTTAAAATCTTTCCAAGCAGAGGGCAGTTTGTCAATAATAACAGCAATTTGAAACTGTTCATCGAGGGACATACCTTCAGTGATGATTTCGTGAGCAATTTTTTGAATTTCATGAGACTGAGCTTCCACGGATCTGTCATCTGTCATCTGATATTTGAGGTAGCGGCTGACAGCATACTTTTTGGCTCCAGCTTCCTCAGTATCATATTTCTTCTTCAGAGCATCCCAAACCTGTCTAGCAGTATTGCTGTCGGAACTGTAGTAATCATACAGATCATCAGCAAGTCCATTAAGAATATAATTCTTACATAAGTAATCATTATGTTCCCATTGGGTTAATTCAGCAGCTTTCTTATCCTTTTCTGTTTGTTCAGCATTTTCTGGAATAACAGGGATGTCATCCTTCAGAACGTTGGCAAGCTTTTTCGTGGTTAGAAAAAATAGCATCTTTTGTTGCCATCGTTTGAAGTGACTTCCTTCAAATCGAAACGGTTTGTTGTATTCAGAAGCAGAAGAACCTGTCCCAGTAATTTCGTCGGTAGACATGGCAGTTCGAAAGCGTCTTAAAATTGTTATTTTTGAATTTTGAAAAAGTTTGAAAAAACAATTTATGTCACCGAAAATATTACCGGGTTGAGTCGCGGACTAGGTCGCTCTCTTTAAGACGTTTCGGGGCACTGCCCAAAAGGTGCAAGGCAGACTATCAACCACGAAGTCCCCAGGATAAAACAGCTCAGATCACTGTTACGGAGTTCTACTGCACTGTAGAAAACCGTTCGAATTACACCCTCTATATGGCAGTCTGACGACTACCACTCGTAATATGGCACGAAGGCCACTCAAGAAAAAAAGAAGAAGTAAGAACGGGGGGAAGAAGAGAGAAAAGCCTCAGAAGCGGAGTGCTTTTGGTGTGATTTTTCAACTGAGGGGAGCTCTCTATTTATAACTGGATCAAATCATTAGGTAGATTCGGTGGAGGGCAGTTACGTAATTAACGCAACAATCAGAGGTAAAACGCAAGCAAGCATTTAATTTAAAAATTAATTAAATAATTTTTTATTTATAAAAAATAATAATACACCACAAGACCAAAGCCAAAGCCTAGGCCCGAGCCCGGCCGAGCCGAGCCGAGCCGGACGGACGGCGGCGCGCGTGTGTGGTGGCCAACTTTGCTTGCGTTCTCCCTCCTTCACAAAATTGGGGTACCCCTTGGGGCACACCCCAAGGTACATACCTCCACCTTATATACCCTTCCAAAGTGTGGTATCCCTCCTATGTGGGACTTCTCATTTTTTTTTCAATTCACAACCACACTAGCTCATTAATGTCACCATTAATACCAACAATTCTTCCATTAATTTTTCATCATTTCCAACAGGCTATAATTATGGTATGATTGTCATCAAGTGGCTCAGAATGAGTGCATAAGCGAGTTATTGTGTTCGTGATCACCGAATTCTCTCTTTATCCATCTAGTGATTATGATTGGAGGTCCATGTGAGTTACTGTAGGCTGCTACTTCATATCCTATTTTTGAGAGCGGGGCTTACCCTAATTTCGAGAAGGGTTATTTGATGTTATTTGATTGGATCAAATCAGTCTAGAATCACCAATTCTTATGTTGGATCTGAACTTTATTGGCCTGAGTTCGGCCTAGAACACTTGTAAAAATGTATATATGCACAATGTGGTTTATAAGATTGATTTTAAAATGGATCCTTGACTTGTAGTTAGACAATGTGGTTTATAAGATTGATAATGTCTCATTCCAAAGTTTTAAATTTCTACTCTTACATACACTCCATAAGACAACACATAGCCCAAACCAATGACATCCCTCTTTCAACAAATGTCTTGCCATCTAAAAAGTCACTCCTCAAAAAATAGCGTGGAATTATAATTTGAATATTTATCCAATAATACAGGGAGAAAAAAATTACAAAGACTATAATCTAAATTCACTACATTTGAAAGGATTAACCATATATTTAAACCTAGTCATTACTATCAATATCATCATTTCTTCCTCCTCTTTTTTTTTAAAACAAATATCTCTTCCTCGTCTTAGATGAAAATTGTGAGCACAGTAGCACTTGGGTTATCAAATCAATAGTCCCAAATTCTCTGTATTACACGGTTTTCGAATCTCAACTGTCCATTAAAGATCAAATGGTTCATTTAAATTTCAACAAATCAGCTTTAAACATAACTCACAATATATCAAATGATCAAAATTAGCAACTGCATCAATTAGCAATCTATTTCTCAAACCAATACCAATCTCACACCACAGAGTGTGTAATATCGTAAAATTAAATACTAAAAATAATTAGAATTTTAAAATTTAAAATAATTTAATCGATAGATTAGTATTATTTTTGATTAAATAGATTATTATTATTATTATTACTCTTATTATTATATGTAACTTTACGTTAATTTTTCAAAATCAACTATCCTTCTATTTGACCTCAAATAATCACATTAATTTAATATTGAATAATCACACCCTTTAACTCTTCTATGTTAGATTTATTTTGAGAATTTAAGATGAGATAAGAATTAAATATTTTGAATAGTAATTTTTATAAAAATATATTTCGTCAAAAGTCTAACTCTATTAAAATCGAGATTTTATGAAATACAATCATAGATTATGAAATTGATTTATTTACTATTTTGATTTTTGAATTGTCATTTTTTATAATTGTTTAAATATTTATTTTATTATGTGTTCTTGAATGATAGTTGTTATTGTATATTTAAATAAAATATTATATTTTGAATATGATTTTACGAAGATGATTATTAAAAATAAATTATTTTTATTGTATGTATTTGATATGATTTTATGTTTCATATGGATGAGTTTTGTACACCACATTTATTGACCTGAATGAGATGTCTGTATTTGATTTATTTAATTATTTTAGAGTGAATTATTGTTGATTTTAAGTGGATAAGTTATATTAATTATTGAAAGTAATTGGTTATTATAGAAAAATTATTTATATTATTTATATTTCTAAAGAATATTTTTGGACGAACACAGGTGTTATAGTCGATTTTTCCAGTTACTGCGCAGGTTGAGAATAATACTTGTTTAAAATTGTGTGCACTAAGATTTAGCATCTCATTAATACGTTGGTTTCAGATACTAGGACCTAACTCAATTGATAGTGAGAATGAATGGATCCGATAATAGTTTTTACAAAAAAGACATATTTTTGTAACAACTACAACTCAATTGGTAGTGGAAACGAATAGACAGCGATATTTATTTCCCTAAATATCGGGAGAGTCGGACTGTTACAAAAAAAGACGAAAGTAAGGGTCAGATTGTTACAAAAAAACTCAATTAGTAGTGGAATCAATGGACGGCAATACTTATCCCCTAGATACGGAGTTAGATTTCCACATAAGGTAAAAACACATTATTTCCCATGAGTGGAAAAGAGTTGAACTAGGTGTCAAAGCTAAGAAGTTTTACCTCATCATATTTTATTTCATGATTAATTATTAAATATCTAATTTTAAATATTTTGATTATTAAAAAGTTTTGAATATTTTAATTATTAAAAAATTTCAGTTGTAAAAATTTATTTAAAGATTTTACAATATTATTTATTTCAAACAATTAATTATTTAATATTAACACCTTATTTTCTTATTTTTCGTCATTTTCTCGATTGTTAAACTCACGGAACACTATTTTACCACCATAGCAAGTTGCAACTTTTATGTAACAATTAACACGATCCAATGCAGCGATATAACGCCATCTAATGCAACAACTCAGGTGTAATATCCCAATGGCTAAAGTAAGTTATTAAATTAATCAAACTGTTCAAATCTAATATAATGTCATGTGTCACAATATGCATGATTTGGATGCTGCACGCAGCGAATGTCACAATTTTCTAAATAAGATGTGGTAGCCAAATTAGTTAGTTATTTCTTCCTCTCATTTCCATTTTCTTTTCCAACGATACAAGAGAACTAATATATCATTGCAAAACTGCAAAAAGTGATGGCATTGACAGAGTAATCCATGAGCTTTGGCGTTCTTGCAATATCTCAAGGCATGGATTTGCTAGGAACTCGGAGTTTGGTTCAATACTGTTCTCATTAACTCATTCACCTTCAAGTTCTTCACCAAATTGCTCCAATCGCTTGGCATCTTCATCCAGATCCCGAACCGTAGCGTGGTTAATTAAACCATCATCTTCACTGGCATGTATCTGTCTGCCACCAAACCTGATAAATAAATCAGGAAAAGTTAATATCGACATGAATGGTAAAACAGTAAAAGCAGATAAAAATTCAAGGTTAAGAGAAAAAGAAAAGTGAAAGCATTTAAAAAATAAAGCTATTCAACATTTTCAGAAAATTTAAAATTTCAATATTCATTGTAACACGTAATAACAACAAGAAGAGGTCAGACAACAACTCTCTCCCTATGCTTACCAACACTGAAAATGTTTCCTAACATTCCACCTTACTGATATTAATGCCTCACTCTCAAAAAAGCTCACAGGTCTTGCATATCTATAGTTGGATAATTTGAACAGGGATTATCAAGGTTGAGTGTTTTAGAATTATATTATAATATGGATTCATTAGCACATTCCACAATCTGAACATAGTCCCTATAGTTATGACTATAGTAAATAATCATTAACGAACACAGTATTTCTTGATTGGCCCTACTTAAAGCACTCAGACTAAATAAGATTGGGTTTGTGTACACAAGACAAACAATGTATCCCAGATACCAATACTTAACATTGTATCAGATTCACACCGTTTACCCTGACATGAAATAAGTTGTTTCAACACGAGACTTTCAGTCATATAGAGTTGTTTTCTACTGTCTTCTTATAATTTAGTAGCCAAAATAGTTTTAAGTCATCTACTATCACAAATGGTCATTAATTTCTTTGTCAACTCAATATCAAACTTCACAGTCATGTTCAGAAGGTTCCAAATCCCAATCATCCAGACAAGGAGATGTTTTCTTCTGTGACATCTACAAACAAATCCAAAAGGTCCAACTCTGTATTCGAAAGTGGAGATTAGGGAGTCTGATTGGCCAGATTTCAGATCAAGTGTAAGCAACTGTTCACACATGATCTAGTAACCTTTTTGCCCTTTTGTGGCTAATTCTGGAAAAGAGGCAAGCTCCAACTCTGAGATGAGCAAAGCCCTATTTGTGTTTTTCAGTTAGTCTGGCAGACTGTTCCCAGGTCTAATCAAAGCTTTGCACAGATTTTATTGTTCTCATTGTGGTCTACAAATGACATAATAAATAATTTTAGAACAGTGTACAACTTTATAGAAATGGTCTATATGACAAGAATTTCTAATAAAATGGCAAATTTGAAGATAAAATTTTATTGAATGATGTATCAATTTTACTTGTGTCAGTTTTTTTTCTAAACAAAAACTGCCATTGCATCATTTAATTAAACCAAACTATATGGTTTCTCTATGTTATAATATAACCATCTAAGATTAATTATTTCACTGCCCCTGTCATCACAGCAGCCCTTCAGGGCTCAGCCACTTTTTTCTTTTCTTGTGCCAACACTGGAGGTTCACCTATTTTAATAGTACCCTACCAGGTTGAGTAGTGACTAAAACATGATTAGGGATGGTCAACAAAAGAAAGTCATCATGGCTAGGTAGGCTATGCTGCTTATATGACAAGGTAAATTTGTTAGTTGTTAAAGAATTAAGTCACACCGAAAGTGGACAGGAAGAAAACGGATAAAGTTTCAAAAAGCTAATTACTTACCATCTTCCATTCATCAATTCTATGCATGCCTGAGCACCCTTCCTATCCTTGAATTTAACCAGAACAACACCCTGTGGATGATTCTCACAAACCTGCAGCAAAAATGGAAAAGCAGAGGAAAAATAAAAAGTCAAATACCTAGGTTACACAGATGAATACAAAAAGTAGTAGCATGGTTATTGGTACACAGGTATGGGGTACAACAAAATTCCAGAAAATAGGGTATGGGTACAGGAGGATATGCTATATAAAAAAATGAAAGTACAAACAATCAAGCAACAGATCCAGATGAAAAAACAATTTCCATAACATTTTAAGTCAAAGTCATCAACAAAACCAAATGAACTCATGAAGTACATCCAGAAAGTAAAATATACTGAAAGAGGGCACATAATTTGATGTGGTGAAGTAACAATTACTTTCATTTAATAAATAGCAAAGGCTTGCATTTTGTACAGAACCAGCTTATACTTGAGTCATAATAGCTCATTGTCATGCTTAACCGAAATGAACCCATACTGAATATACACCCACTAATGGTACCAAAACTATTTAGGAATGTCCATGCATCATATTTACATGGATCTAAAATAATGCTTGAGTAGTAAGTTTTTTATATTGTGCCTAACTCATCCTTACAAAATCGGCTTGTAAGGTGAGTGGTGCCTCTCTTTATAAACTCTTGTGACTTATCTTTATTCTATGTGAGACTTGGGGTTTTCCCAATTCACCCCACCCCCTCAAGTCTAACACTATTGGACTTGGTGTGTGGATATAAGTGGTGGATGTCCCTATCATAGGATCTGATACTTCCCCAGACCTTCTAGTTTCCCCTAGCATGACATAAGGTTAATGTGGGCAACACCATAAAGATAGAGATGAAAACAGGTGGAAAAAACAATTTTTCAGAACAATGATCGGATTGCTCTTACTCGAGTAGGTTGGATAAAATTGAGGAATACTTCGGGCGTGATACGCAATAGTAAAATACCTCTTAAGCTTAAAGGAAAATTTTATCACGCAATTCCAAGACCAGCAATGTTGTATAAAACTGAATGTTTGATGGTAAAAAGTCAATAGGATAGTAAAATTAATGTCGAAAAGATGAGAATGTTACAATAGATGAGTAGTTACACAAGACGAGATAGAATCATTAGAGAGAAATTTGGGTTAGCCCCCAACAACAACAATAACCGAGCCTTTTCCAACTAGGTGGTGTCAGCTACATGGATGGATTACCCCTCCATAGTAGAGAGAAATGGTAGAATCTCGTCTTAGATTATTTAGGCATGGATATAGGAAACCTTTAAAGTACCCGTAAAGAGAGTAAACCAGACAAATGATTGTCAAATAGTTACCAAGGGAGATGATCTGTCGTTGAACACACAGACAGACACACACACGTATATAGAAGATATAAAGTGGCATGGCAGTTGGAGTTGGGGAACTAAGGAATGGAGTGATAAAGAAGCAGGTAAAGAGTGATAAAGACACCAATACTAACATTTGCCGTTGAAAAACATATATAGGAACCATCAAAAATTAACTTTTTATGTCCCTTTATAGTAACAAGGAACCAGAAGTCTTCAGCACACATGGAAATGTGTACTAAAAAATAAGAATAAAAAGTATTAAATTATATACATGTATTTTTCGTTTTGTTGGTTTAATTGGTTGGAGAGAGTTTTTATTAGAAAGAGAGAGGATGGAATATGAAGAGTATCAATTGCATTAATCTTTTAAGGCATAAAATTTGATTACCTTGACTGCGTCTATTGGTCCAAGCTTCGTGCATTCCTCTTTAACATCTTCTTCTAGTTCTAAGCGCAAATTTTCATCAGCCTGAACAGATTAGGTAATATCAAAAAGTGTCTAATATGAGAAATTGCACCAACAAATAGCAATCCCAAGGGAGGCAGAGAGCAAACTGAAATTGATTGAAATATGAGCAGTAGGAAACCCAACTATAATAGTATGCTATTTCTATATATACGCGTCAGAACTTTCAAAAAAAAAATCAATAGAAGTTTGTTTCTATAATAATCTATATAACTATATCCAAAATGATGGGCAGCTATGGTCGCATGTGTAGCAATGTACTAGTGTGATTGTTGACATATAGCAATCAGATCTGATATGATTGTGTTTATTAGTTGATTTTCTATTTAAGTTTATTTATATTTTGGGAAATAATCAACTCACTCTGATTTGATTTATTTCCTAATTTATTTTTACTTTATTCTGCATTCATTAGATAGCTGGCAGCATTGTATATATATATATTTGTACTGTTTCTGTTTCAATAATAATAAAAAGAAATTTTCCTTCCCTCCTGTTTTAACCTAGCTGCACCCTAAAACACATGGTATCAGAGCTTCGGCTCTGATCCTGTGGCAGCTCACCATGTCCTTACAAACTGAAAAAAATTGTTCCTCCACTACTACAATACCAGAAAAAAATTCTGGTGACCCTAAAATCGTGTCAACCCCTACCACAAATGATCCACTATCCATAAACTCTGGTTTACAGCTTCTAATCCAAAAGCTGAATGGCAGAAACTATGTTGAATGGGCCCAGACTGTGAAGTTAGCTCTTGATGGCAAGGGAAAGTTAGGCTACTTGACTGGAGATACTCCTCAACCAGAGAAGACCGATCCAGCCTACCAAAAATGGAAGTCAGAGAACTCCCTAATCATTGGGTGGCTGATTCACTCAATGGAATCTTCCATTGGGAAGCCCTACCTATTCATTTCCACTGCAAAAGAGATGTGGGAAGCTGTACGCGATTGCTATTCCGACTTGGAGAACTCCTCACAGATTTATGAACTTAAAACTCGTTTGTGGCAGTCCAAACAAGGAGATAAAGATGTCACAACATTCTTTAATCTCATGGTTGTCCTTTGGCAGGAGCTTGACCAATGTTATGAGGATGATTGGGAGAATTCCAAAGATGCAAACAGATTTAAGAAAAGAGAAGAGAATGATAGGGTTTATATGTTTCTAGCAGGACTCAATCCAGAACTTGATGAAGTCCGTGGTCGAATTTTGGGCAGAAAACCGTTGCCTTCATTGAGGGAAGTATTTTCTGAAGTAAGGAGGGAGGAATCCAGAAGGAAAGTTATGCTGCAAAACTCTGATAGTACAAGGGTGCAAGAAACTGAGAGTTCGGCTATGGCTGCAAAGGGATACGAAGCAGATGGAGAAAGAAAAAAACGACCTTGGTGTGATCATTGTAGACGACCATGGCACACTAAGGAAACTTGTTGGAAACTTAATGGAAAACCACCCAACTGGAAGAAGAAGCCAAATGGAGAGGGTAAGGCCTTCCAAGCTGCAAATGGAGAAAATGTGGAGAATAAAGTTAACTCTGAGACATCTCCTTTCTCTAAGGAACAACTAGAGCACCTGTATAAGCTCTTTACCTCTATGTCAGTTACTTCTTCATCCTCTCTTGCTCAAAAAGGTATCTCTTTCTCTTCTTCTCTTTTGAGTTCCAAACCAAATTCAAAAACTCCATGGATCATCGATTCTGGAGCCACTGATCATATGACAGATTGCTCAAAATTGTTTTCCACTTATAGTACTTGTGCAGGTCATAAAAAGGTAAAGATAGCTGATGGTACTTTTTCCACCATAGCTGGAGTTGGTTCTATTCCTATTTCTAAAACTCTAACTCTTCACAATGTCCTTCATGTTCCAAATTTGTCATGTAACTTGCTGTCCATAAGCAAATTAACACAAGATCTTAACTGTTTGGCTATTTTTAACCCAGTTAATTGTCAATTTCAGGAGTTGAAATCGGGGAGGATGATTGGCAGTGCTAAAGAGGTCAATGGTCTCTATCTCTTCGATGATGAGGCTGATCTTAAAGAGGAATTTCATAGTAATTGTCTCAACTCAGTTTTGGTTCATAATAATGAGGAAATAATGTTATGGCATTATAGGCTATGACACCCAAATTTTTTGTATTTGAAGCACTTATTTCCCGAGTATTTTAAGAATAAAAATCCAGATCAGTTTTTTTGTGAAGTTTGCCAATTTGCAAAGCATCATCGTTCTTCCTATTCTCCTCAGGTGCATAAACCATCTAGTCCATTCACATTAATTCATAGTGATGTTTGGGGACCTTGTAGGGACCCTACTCCTAATGGAAGAAGATGGTTTATTACCTTCATAGATGATCACACTCGATTAACTTGGGTTTACTTAATGACAACAAAATCTGAAGTTGAAAGTATCTTCAAAAGTTTTTTTCAAATGATTTTGACCCAATTTCAAGTAAAAATCAAAATTCTCCGTAGTGATAATGGAAGGGAATATTTTAATAAACACTTAAATGAGTTTTTCCTACAACAAGGTATCATTCATCAAAGTTCATGTGTGGATACTCCACAACAAAATGGAGTGGCTGAACGAAAAAATAAACATCTCCTTGAAGTTGCTAGGGCATTGTTGTTTCAAAATAAGGTTCCAAAGTATCTTTGGGGAGAAGCAATTCTCACTGAAACATATTTAATAAATAGGATGCCTACCAAAATTTTAAATTACAAAACTCCTTTTGATGTTTTCACATGTCTATTTCCTAATAATAAACTTTCATACACTCTACCCCTAAAGATATTTGGATGTACTGTTTTTGTTCATATTCATGATCTGAATCAAGGAAAACTTGAGCCTAGAGCAAGAAAATGTGTTTTTATTGGCTATGCATCCAATCAAAAAGGATACAAATGTTTTGAACCTATTTCCAAAAAGATTTTTGTGACTATGGATGCCACTTTCTTTGAAAAAACTCCTTTTTTTGGTAATCATCTTCAAGGGGGGATAATTAAAGAAGATGATGTTCAATATTTAAAAATTGCAAATTTGGATTTTCTAAACAATTTGGAAAAAACAGATTGTGAGAAAAGTAACATAACAGAATCCTATTTGAAAATACTAGAAATTGAGGAAAATAACAAAACAAAATCTTTGGGTGAATCTAGTCAAGAAAGCCATGAACATAATATTCAAGAAGTCTCTTTATGGCTTGAAACAGTCACCTTGAGCGTGGTTTGAAAGATTCACCCAATTTGTTAAGAAGCAGGGATATTCTCAATGTCAAAGCGATCACACCATGTTTGTGAAACATTCTTCTGAAGGTAAAATGGCTATATTGATCGTTTATGTAGATGATATTGTTATCACTGGGGATGATTCTAATGAAATAAAAAATTTGAAGGCATCTCTTGCTGCTGAGTTTGAAATTAAAGATCTTGGGTCTTTAAAATATTTTTTGGGAATGGAAGTTGCAAGATCAAAGAAAGGGATTGTTGTATCACAACAGAAATATATTTTAGACCTTCTAAAAGAAACCGGGATGATGGGTTGTAGGCCAGCTGATACTCCAATAGATCCTAATCAGAAAATTGGTAGTGATGGCAGTGGTGATCCAGTTGATACATCTCGGTATCAAAGATTAGTAGGAAGACTAATTTATCTATCTCATACTCGTCCAGATATAGCCTTTGCTGTTAGCTTAGTGAGTCAGTTTATGCATTCACCTTATGAAGAACATTTAGAGGCTGTTTACCGTATTCTAAGGTATCTCAAAAGTTCCCCCGGAAGGGGACTGTTTTTTCAAAAAACTGATCAACAAGGCATTGAGGTATTTACTGACGCAGATTGGGCAGGGTCCATCACGGATAGAAAGTCAACATCTGGTTACTGCACATTTGTTTGGGGAAACTTAGTTACTTGGAGGAGCAAGAAACAAAATGTAGTAGCTAGAAGCAGTGCTGAGGCAGAGTATAGGGCAATGGCCCAAGGTGTTTGTGAAATCCTATGGCTTCAAAGAATCTTAGAAGAGCTTAAACTTCCTATAAATCTTCCAATGAAGCTGTATTGCGACAACAAGGCAGCAATTAGTATTTCTCAAAATCCTGTTCAACATGACCGAACCAAACATGTTGAAATTGATAGACATTTTATAAAAGAGAAAGTAGATGCAGGTCTGATTTGCATGCCTTTTGTCCCTACTTCACAACAAGTTGCTGATATCCTTACCAAAGGACTGTTCAGACCCAGTTTTGAATTTCTTGTAAGCAAGTTGGGCATGCTAGACATATATGCACCAACTTGAGGGGGGGTGTTGACATATAGCAATCAGATCTGATATGATTGTGTTTATTAGTTGATTTTCTATTTAAGTTTATTTATATTTTGGGAAATAATCAACTCACTCTGATTTGATTTATTTCCTAATTTATTTTTACTTTATTCTGCATTCATTAGATAGCTGACAGCATTGTATATATATATATTTGTACTGTTTCTGTTTCAATAATAATAAAAAGAAATTTTCCTTCCCTCCTGTTTTAACCTAGCTGCACCCTAAAACACAGTGATAATGTATCTAGAATACAAGAAAATTGAAGTAACACCAACCCTCATTTCAGCAAGAGTAAACATATAGCGAAGGACAACAGTTGTTGGAATTAAAACTTTAGCATCATCACGACCACCTGTACCATACAATGAAAATCACATTAGTACATGGGATCCAAGGTAAATAAGAAAATCAACTCTGAAGATGAGTCCAGAAACCCATATTAGCCAAACACTCTAAACTTCACATACAACTGAGATTGAAATATTTTTAACATGTGGCCACAGAATGATTTCTTGCTTCACAATCATCAGAAGCAAATTGGAAAACGTAGATACATACTAGCAAAAATCTTTTTAAACAATTCCCAATGTTTACAGTACCTTTACTTTTCAAAAACTAAGGCCCGGTTTGATTTAGCTTCTAGCATATGGAAGTTTCTTAATCGTGATAAATATTAGTTTCCAAACTTATGCAATGAAATCTTTAAAAATTTATAGATACTTATGAAGAAGTTAGATGACATAGCTTCTTAAAAAGCTCAGATGCAAAAGTTGATATCAAGTTATGCGAGAAGCTATTATTTAGAAAACTTGTAGTCATTACAAGAACATGTCAATTTTTGAAATAAGATATATCCAAATTGGTTACCTTTCAGTGTTTATTGAAAAAAAATTATCCAAATTGGTTATAAGATATATAAACTTCAAAGAGACATTAACTAATTAGCTCCAAAATGCACTCAGCAAACTCGAGGATCAATGGACATGAGTGGAAGTATTGATCGATTTACACCATCTGGTAACTTGTAAAAATATTTACTAGAAGGTAATCTATATTAAATGAAAAGGGGCAATTAAGCTAAAATTTAGATTGAAGTGGGAATCAGTCAATTATCTGAAACATAAACTTCAATAAAGTGGGCAACCAAGCATACCCCATCCAAGCATTTTGTCTTCCACCTTTTTCAATTTCTTTTTCTTTCTATTGTCTGCTTGCTTGGATACAAACTTCTCTCCTGCATATTTAAAGAAAGTTCCATCAAGCCCCAGCAGGTGTGATAAATAACTAAACTATTAATTTAACATGTAGGTTTACCATAGCCAAGACCAATTATAAAAAACTGCTAATGAAGTATTAAATATTAAGTAAAGCCTACCTTTCTGCTCAAATTTAGCCAGGCTGACGGTCATTGGAATCTTACCACCAGGTCGAAAAGGCGCACCATCCAAAATTTGGATTGCCAGAGCCACTGATGGTTCCTGATGTACACAAACATATAATTAGAAACCCTGAATCATCCAATGCTATATGTCACAGGCAGAACAAGAGAAAGAGTTACCTTCAGATATGTAACCAGAGCATCTCCCTTTTTTCTTCCTGTCTCTTTATCAACATAGAGCTTAACACGAGGTTTTTTAGTTTCTGGGTCCTATTCAAAACATATCAATTTTATCATGCAAATTCTCATGAAGCTGGTATGAGATACCAAAACCTTAAATGGCTAGCTGGGATTTTCATGAGCATTCATAGATTGTCACCTTGTAATGAACTTTTTTGAAATAATGACCTTTTGCAAAACAGTTTAGTGAGAGGCCGAGAGATAGTTCCAAAGAGTTGTGGCCTTGTGTTATTAATTTTTGGTAAGGGTATTGGTGAGCACATGTGCCCATAAAAGGAAAGAGGCTCTCCAAATTCTCATGAAAAATATACAGATTGTCAACTTGTAATGAACTTTTTTAAAATAATGACCTTTTGCAAAACACTTAGGTGAGAGGCCAAGAGATAGTTCTAAAGAGTTGGGGCCTTGTGTTATTAATTTTTGGTCAGGGTATTGGTGAGCAAATGTGCCCCCATAAAAGGAAAGAGGCTCTCCAAATTCTCATAAAAAATATATATGGCTTACCATAAAATATATATGCCAACTGTATTTTCCTCAATTAAATATAACAGATACTTTTAAGATAATTCTAAACATGAAAAACCAATATATACCTAAGAATTATAGTTGAATTATAATTTCAATTTTACAATTTAATAGGGAATGTAGGAATAAAAAGGTACCTCTTTTATAATTCCACACTTGGAAAATACTTCCACAACCTACAATATTGCCCATGTTAATTTTTGTAAGGAAGGATAAGTACTTTCAGGTAAAGTGAGACAAAAGCTAATGCTTACTTCATCAGAAGTAACATCCTCAGGCAACCCAGTGACATAAACATGTGTATTGATTTTTAATTCAAACCAACTGTCAGGAGGTTTATTAGGTTCCTGAAACAGAATGCGGTCAATCGGGATGTCATTTGTTTTCCAAAAGATGTAATCATTTCAAGGTGAAAACAAGAAAGATGAGAAAAATGTAGCGGGGTGAAGCCACTTATATAAATAAGATGAACAGATAGGGGACACCTTCTTTTCATCTTGTTTATCTGAAAGCTTCCTCTTTCCATCAGCTACCATACTGGTATTATTTGCTTCATTTGTTTCTTCCTTTGAGGAAGCTGCTGTAACACTCAGTTCTGAACTATCTTCAACAATTTTAGAAGCATCGGAATCAGTTACTATTGGGAAAACTTCCTCTTCTTTCAAGAAGGTCATCTCTTCAACTCCATAAGGCTCAGCACTACCAGACGTACACTCCTATCACATAACAACTTCATTAATCCCACCCAAAAGGAAAATAAAAACAGCTTAACTAAAAATACATTCATGAATCAGCAACCTTGGTTTCAATGGACCAAAAAATAAAACCAAGGGCAACAGATGAATATTGATCATAACTCCAAGGCTACACCTACGAACGCAATTAGCATAATGGGCCAGAAGATTCAAAAGAAAACATTTGGAGTTCTGAATACTATAATTAAATTGAAAATGAAAATACCAAATTATTCACAGACAACAAAATACATCTAGTAGAAACCAGATTAAATGAATAATGTGAGATAACATAGAATCCCGTCAACAAGGCAGAAGCTTCATTTCTTTTCCTTTTGATTCTACCAAGTGAAGTGTGTGTGCTTTACAGAGTGTGAAAACCAATTCTACAAGATGCCAAACATGAACTATTACAACACTATTTGATTCTTATAACTCAGATGCCTATTTGACCCTATGCAAAATCTAAAACAGCAAGACCCTATTATCTCAAAACAAATGTCAGTGCTGTCAAGACACCTATTTAAGATATCAATGTTGTTAATACATCATAATAGTATGCTCAAAAAAGGAACAGCCCTATGAGCCACACAAGCTTCGAGAATAATAGAAAAAACTTTAAGGTTAATGACTTGATTAAACCTAACCCCAAATCCTAGGCATCAAAATTTAATTAAGCTTTAAGCCTAACTCGTTTTAATCATAATATAACAAAGAACATTACTTATTGCGGGGAGTAAGAGATAGAAAAAAAAAATCATAATAATAATGATGTAAAGATCATGTACCAACCTGGGGAACCCAAGCTCTAATATTCCTATCCCATTTATATTTAGTCCCGTCATCATCGGTAAATTCTTCTTCACCATCAGGCGGTGTCGAAGGTCTCTCTGAATCTTCTACTACACCACCACCACCAACATCACCAGAAAACGACCCAAATTCTGAACCTTCCACTTGTGCCTCTGCCTCTTGAATTTCCTTTTGCCATTTTTCAAACTCGTCAACATCAGCAGCAGCAGGCACTACATAACATGTCACATTGTCATTAAGTCCACAACTAATAACAATAAAATAAACAAAAACAATTAAGTAAAAAGTTAAACCTGTTGTCGAAGAAGAATCAGGCCGATGGGCTGTTGAAGAAGAATCAGGTTGATGGGATTGGCGGTTAATTTCATCCCACAAAACAGAAATTGAAGACAAAGGCTGCCACTCAGTTCTTCCTTCAGACCATAAAAGTGTGTTTTCTGATAGGTATCCATTTAAGAAATGCTCTGTAATTGTAAATCACAAAATAATTAGTGTATGTTTGGTTGCAATTTTTGAGTCAAAATCAATTTTGGAAGTGTAGAGTTTTTTTTTTTTTTTGACTCAGCTGGTATTAGAATTTTAGAGGTGTAGAATTGATTTGATATGTTTGGATGTTATCGAGCAGACGAATTGATTCTAACTTCAAATTAGGATTTGTAGCTTAAATGTAACTTTTACAAAGAAATTTATTGTTCAACTCACTTTTACAGATATATATCTAAACATAAATGACTTTACATTCAACTCACTTTTACCTAAAATCAATTAGTGTCACCACAGAACCAAACACATTAACAAAAAAAAATACAATCAACTGTGCTAAAAAAAATTCAATTTGACCAACACACAAATTAGTTAATGAACAACAAAATCAAAATATGAAAAAATAGAAAAACAGAACCCTTGTTGGTTAGTATCGGAGAACTGAACTCACCGCGCACCTCTGAGAAAACATAAGGACCAATTTGTTGCTGATCGTCTCCGAGAACATACCATCCAACTTCAGTGACATTATCACCTGCGTAAGAAGCTTAGTTAATTTTATTTTTATTTGCTGCGGATTTTAGATAAAAGAGGGTAAAGCGAGAAGTTAGAACGTACCAGTTTGTTGCGGTTGGTGGCTGTCGTGGCCATTTTGAGAACTCATCGATTTATTGGCACAATTTGTGGGTTTCTGCTGTCTGCAGTGGCTGCAAGGTTATGGTACAAAGCGTTTTCTAGTTTCCAGAGAGAACAGAAAATTTTGGGTCGGGAAAAGAATGGGATTTTTTTTTTCTTCTTCGGTAATTTATCTTTAGTTATTTATTTATTTTATTTGTTTTAATTCTTTATCTCTTAATTAATATTCATTTTATTAGTGTATTTAAATGAGATTTGAAAACTTATTTTATTGGTCTATTCAAATATTTATTTTATTGGTGTATTAAAATGAAATTTGAGTAGATTTTAAAATATTTTTTATTTAGAACAAAATCTATTTATATTCAAACAACATTTTAAAATAATAAACATAAGTTTGGTGGTATTTAATTATAATTATAAAGATTATTTTAACAATATAATGAAATTCATTAATATTCGGTTAAGATTTTTCACAACTTATAAAATGTTTTTTTATATTCAAAAACATAAAGATTTTAAAATTTTGTTTTGAGGAGTGAATTTTGAGAGATTTTTTAGTTAAAATATTGGAATCTAGATTATGTTAGTGTGTGAATTTAAAATTGGTTGAAGTGTCACGCTGAAAAACTCTCGTATATTGAATAGTTTTTAAATTTATAAATACTAAAATCCCACGTTGGATAGTTAACATGTGTGAATTTGTTTTTATCACTATTTAAAAAATGTCAAACTCTTATGAAAATCACATCAATGCAATTCTCAACTTTATATTTTCTTTCTCTTCTGCTCTATGCACTTCTGAACCACACCGCCAAATTGAGGGTGTAAATCTAGACGGTTCGTGGTTAATAGTCTATCAGACAATGCCACGAATCGCAACCCAACCCAGTAATATCTTCGGCGACATAGTTAATAGTCCATCAGACAGTGCCACGAAACGTCTTAAAGAGAGTGACCTAATTCGCAACCCAACCCAGTAATATCTTCGGCGACATAAATTTATTTTAAAACAGTTTTTCGAAACTCAATAACAACAATTTTAAGACGTTTAGTTCTGCCATGTCTACCGACTACTGAGTCAGGTTCTTCTGCTTCTGATTTCAACAAACCGTTTCGGTTTGAGGGACGTCACTTCAAACGATGTCAACAAAATATATTATTTTTCTTAACCATGAAAAAGGTTACCAACGTTCTAAAAGGATAACAATCCTATTGGCACGGAAACAACTAAAACAACTGAAAAAGATAAGAAAACTACATAATTAAATCAATGGGAGGATAGAGAAAGAATTATATTCTAAATGAACTTGTTGATGGTCTGTATGATTACTACAGTTCCAACAATAGTGCTAGAGATGTTTTGAAGAAAAAATATAATATACAAAAGTACTATCTCATTAAAAACTTTACTATAGAAATAAAATCATAATGAACAGAAAAAAAAAGTGCAATAAACACCTACAAAATCTATATTCAAAAATATCAATTGTATTTCTATTAAAAACACACATATATATATATATATATATAACTCGTTTTGTATTTGAGAAATGAATGATTACTTTTTAGAGTATAATAATTATATAGTGATGGTATAAAGTTGTTTTACACAATTATTTAAAACAAATTAATTATAAAATGTAGAAATATATTGTAATTATTTTTTTATTTAAAAAACTACTCCATACTCATTTTCGATTAGAAGCGATGTAAAAATATATGTACTTTTCTTTTTATTTTTAAAAGTTGATTATTAGAAAGACGTATACGATAAGATTGGAAACTTCTATTAAACAAGTTTGTAAAACCATTTTGTGATTGGAATCTTTTTAGACTAAATTTTAAAAAAACCGTGTTTTTTTAAACTAAATTAAGAAACTTTGTTTTTTTGACTAAATTAATAAACTTTATTATTAACTAAAAACTTCCAAAACCAGTAAAGAGATATTGTATGACACTAGGGGCGGGCGTATCGTAATTTACCAAACTACGTGCTAAACGCGTCGTCTGGTACTTCAATATGAAAATCAAAATATTAATTCCCTCTCACTTTACTGTTAGTTTGTTTTTTTCTTCCCCCAGTCGGTTAGGTTGTTTCTGTCTTCCTTCCAATCACCGTTACTTCATTGACCTTTACCTTTCGAAATTCGAGCTCAGAGCGCAAAGTACTATCCCTAAAGCCAAAAATTGAAAGAAAACTTTTAGTTGAACTTGAATTGAAGCTACTGAATAGTTGTTTATCAAATGGATCTGAGAGGATTATTGTTGTCGTTATTGATAACAATAATCATAGGTTTGGAAATGTTTTGCGTTGCGAATGGGAATAATTTAGTGTTTCAGGTGGAGCGACGGAAAACGAGTTTAACCGAAATTAAAGATCACGATGCTCGTCGTCGTGGTAGATTTCTTTCAACCGTCGATCTCAACCTTGGTGGCAATGGTCTCCCTACTAAAACCGGGTTCGTCTTTAACTCTATTTTATTTAATGTCATTATTATCAACTACTATGAAACACTGACACATACACCTGACACGAGTAATAATGTGAAAGAATATAATTACATCTGTTTGACACTGACACTAGTAATAATGTGAAAGAATAAACGTGGATAAATGTAATTACATTGGTTGGTGTTTGACATTGATATAGACACCGGGCACACAATAATAGAAGTGATTGAATGTAATTACATCTTTTGGTGTCTGAGACTGATACAACTTGAATTTGAAGTGTAGGTTCTACATAGATTATGAATTGTGAATTAATATTAAATTATGATTTTTTTTTTTTGGTGCACATTAAGTTATGATCTTACTATTATTATTATATGCTAATATTACTTTATTTGATTGATTTAGGTTGTATTACACAAAACTTGGGCTTGGCTCTCCAAAGAAGGACTATTATGTTCAAGTTGATACAGGAAGTGATATTATGTGGGTGAATTGTGAAGAGTGCTCAAGATGTCCCAAGAAAAGCGATATCGGTGTATGCATTTTCAATTTAAGAATCATCATCATCATATAATATATGATTGTGATAACAAGTCAAAGTTATGTTGACCTGAATCCCTTATTGAATTTCCTATTTTGCATTGTTGTTGTTATGTTACAACAGATAGACTTGACTCTCTATGACCCAAAGGGATCTAAGACTTCGGAGTTAATTTATTGTGACCATGAATTTTGCTCTTCCACATATGATGGTCCAATTCCTGGATGCAAGGCTGAAACACCTTGCCCTTATAGCATAACCTATGGAGATGGAAGTGCAACTACTGGATACTATGTTAGGGATTTTCTTACTTTTAACCGTGTCAATGGAAATCACCAAACTGCACCGCAAAATAGCAGCATCATTTTTGGGTGAGAATTGTTTTTACTTACACTTCACAATTCGCATTGTATTATATGTTGTTGAGTTTTCGGGCAATCATGTTTGTTGTGTCAGTGTTATTGTTGTGTTAGGGGTTCTTGTTTGTGTTTCTCATGAAGGGGTTATCTTAGCCGCAGAAAAAAATTTCATTGCCTTTTGAGTTAACTATTTTATGGTGCTCGAATACTTTCCATTCAAGTGGGAGTTTTGGTGGGTCATTTTTATTTAGAAACATTCAGCTTCCTAAATTAATTATGAATTAAAGAATAAAGTCACTGGTTTAACATTTTTATTCCCTCTCGTTTGTGTCTCTTTGGGTATTCTCTTGCTGACAGGTGTGGTGCTGTACAATCCGGGACATTGGGTTCATCTCCTAACGAAGCACTTGATGGAATACTTGGTTTAGGACAAGCAAATTCTTCTGTACTTTCACAGCTTGCTGCATCTGGAAAGGTGAAAAAAATATTTTCACACTGCCTTGACACTATTAATGGTGGTGGAATATTTGCCATAGGGGAATTGGTGGAACCAAAAGTCAGTACAACAACTCCATTGGTACCAAATATGTATGTTCATTTATTTAGTCTTTTGCTCTCATGGCTTGATATTGGTTGTCATGTAAATCCAAGGGCAAAAATGGCAGACACAATCTCACAATTATCAATAATGAAATATTGTTATATAACCTCATTGCATGATCAAATGATCATACTATTGTCTAGGTTGATATGTGATTGACGTACGGAGCAGTACTTTCTGTTACTTGAAGAAAAGAAATTTGCTAGAGTATTGGATGTTTTTTTTTTGCTCTTTGATGAGAATCCTCATAGGCATGGCTGCGAGTTAACCTTGGGCCGAGAGTGCTAGTTAGGTAAATTCCTCTTCATATGCATAGTTCTAGGGTTCATATCCTTGACATTGCAGATAAAGTTTGCCTAGATTCACGACCACTTCCACTATGACCAACTGCTGTTGGGTGCTAGAGTATCGGATTGGCATTTTTTATCCATTTGGGGAAGTGTTTTAGTGATGACATTCGGGGCCCACTACATTGATATTGTTAAAAGTCCCACATTAGATGAGATAAGGTATGACAAAATGTTCATACGTGGTGGGATTCTTCACCCTACTAGCCGGTTTTGGGGGGTTGTGTTAGGCCCAACCCAAATTCTAATATGGAATCAGAATCTATCAAGATCCGTTGGGTCACCTGCTATCAGGTCATTGCTATCGGGCCACTGAGAGTCACGTACAGATGTCTAGTCCTGGGCGTGAGGGTGTGTGTTAAGAGTCCCCCATTGGATGAGATAAGGCCTGCCAAAATGTATTTAAGTAGTTGGTAGTCCTCACCCTACAAGCCAATTTTGTAGGATTGTGTTATGCCCAACTCAAAGTCTAATAAATGTTAAGTGTTCAATAGTGCAGCAGTAAAGCCATGGTCCCAAGCCGGTTTTGTGGGGCTGTGTTAGGTCCAACCCAAATTCTAATAAATGTTAAGGGCTCAATAGTGCAACAGTAAAGCCATGGTCCCAAGACATGGAAGGTATGTTCCAGAAAAGTGAAATATACTTAGTGGGAGAGACGGTTATGCTAACTGAAAATTGAGTAGGGCCTAGGAGTAACGGAAGGAGGGAGGTGACGGGACAAGGGAGCCCAATACAGTAACCAATGTTAAGGGCCTAATAGTGTAGCAGTTAAGCTATGTCCCCAAGAAATTGAAGGTATATTCCAAAAAGGGGGGAAAAGAAGAATACATGGAGGAGACTTGGTGGGAGAGACAGTTACCGTAAGTGGAAATTGAGTGGAGCTCAGTATGAAGAGGGCAGGGACATGACTTTGAAGGAAGGAAGGCAAAATTTGGTTTACGGGAAAAGGCCTTGGGCAGGAAGTAGGCATCCATCTGTTGTTTCTAGTGATTCTCCTGTTCTTTTTCTTCTTTGCTATTCTTGTTTTCATTTGCTACAATGTACTTCACAATTTTGAGTTCAATATAGGACCCTTTTATATCTTCTTTGACGTTTCTGTTATGGTTTATATCAATAAAATTGAACATCTAATGTAATACATATATTTTACCATTGAAGTAATAAAGACATTATATTAAAGACAAAGCTATAAATGGTTGATATTGGAGGAACAAAACATTTATTCAAATTATCTCTAATTGATTTTTATTTGAATATTACCATCAAAGATCTTGTTTTAATCAATATCATTAGCATAGCTCTTAGTTTTCTGCAGTTCACTAGAAGGGCGATTAAGTCCGATAGTTCAAAGAATGAACATATCCTATACTGTTTTGGTTGCTTTTAAGCCTTTCAATTTCTATGCAGGTATATTTATCCGAGACCTCTTGTTTGAGCTTTGAAAACTTTCCATGAAATGTTCTTCCAGATACCCATAATGTGTTTGATATCCAGTTTAGCTCTTGGGATTGTAATTATGCCATAACTGTAGTCTGTTGACTGTTGTAGGGCACATTATAATGTGGTTTTGAAGAATATTGAAGTTGACGGTGATGTTTTAGAGCTTCCCTCAGATGTATTTGATTCTGGAAATGGGAAGGGGACAGTGATTGATAGTGGAACAACCTTGGCTTATCTTCCTGGCATAGTTTATGACCAACTCATTCCAAAGGTATGTATAGCTATAAAAGATTAATTCAATTAATATTTCTTATGGAGTACTTATGAATGATTGTTCTTTCTGATAGGTCTTTGCCCGACAGCATGGATTGAAATTATATCTTGTTGACGAACAATTTAAATGTTTTCCGTATACTGGAAAGTACGACACTTACCATTGTGACATTCGTTTATAGAAATTTCAATTTTATCTGTTATATCTTAATTATTATTGCTCACTAATATTAAGGTGTGATCTGTTTGTTTGATTCATCATTGTTTTTTATTGACGATTAACTTTTGCCCTCGAGCAAGGATGGAGCTTTAACATAAACTGATTTCTTGAATTTCAAATTACTGATTAGCTTCTTGATGAAGTGACTGCATTATGTCCCATCAGAACTTCATTAAACAGTGAAAGAGTGCTAATTCCTTTTCTCAGTCCTTTTCATTTTCTTTTCTGGACTTCGTATTACTTTGTCCTTTTCCTTAGTTTGTGAAGGAAGCAGTCAAGTGGGTTGAATTGTTATCTGCGGAATATTTATATATATGATTATTTTAAGTAGACTATAAATATATAAAGTTTTTGATGCTATATATGTAAATAATTTCATATTATTACAAAAGAGCCATCTGTTCTATGTGGTCTTTAAAATTTTAACTGGGTATGATCTGTTCAAATGATGCTTACTTTTTATGTTTTGAAAGCTTACTGTTATCAATTCAAGAAAGCAACTAGTGCACTTCATTCTCTGGCATATGCAGCACTTAATTTGTTGACCATTGTAATCTTGCAGTGTTGATGACGATTTTCCAGCTGTCAAGCTACATTTTGAGGATTCCCTTTCTCTGACAGTTTATCCTCATAGCTACCTGTTCGCCCATGACGTGAGTATGAACTTCATTATTCATTGTAGGCAAGGTTGTCAAACTCAAAGCCTAGATAAACTCGTAGAGCCTGCGTATACTCGACTAGTAAACTCATAAGAGTTTACCTAATATTAAAATAACCTATATATGACATATATAGATAATATATCATCATTAAAACAACAATAATAATCCAACATTGCATCTCCATAATATAGGATGAATATTTTAAATAGATAAATATATTATAGTAGAATATTAAGAAACAACAAACTCATATTGATGTATAATAGTTATCCCTCAAAACAACACTAAGAGTGTAAGTTTACATTTTTAAATCAGTATATATTACGTAGAATCCTAAACTAAATTAGATATCGAATAATATTGATCAAAGTTTTTATTTTAAGGTCAAACCAATGTAGAGTCGTAAACTCATAAACTATGAGTGATATCGAGAGTTTACTTAAACTCGTAAGAGTTTCCTGCATAGAGAGTTTATATGCGAGTTAACTCGTTTTTGTGACCTAGAATCTTAAACTCGTAAGAGTTAACTCGAGAGTTTAACGACTTCTAAATTGAGAAGCTTTGTGGATGCTAGATACTCAAATGACAAGTATCATTTTAGGGCACCTATATTTAACATGTCTGAACTGATGTCTCCCTCTCCGAACTGTACCCAGTTCCCAGATGTTGTGTGTATTTTATCATACATGCTTATTAAGTGCCATATATAATTATCTGTTGAGACATTATGTGATTGTAAAATGAAGGGTCTGATTATCTATCCTTTGTTAACTGTTGACTTTAATGATGGTTTAAATTGGCATCTGGAGAATTTTACTTATACATTATGTATATTTTCAATTTATTTTAGAATACCTCATTTTGTTAAACTTGTCACTGGTTTTTAACTATTTATGTTTCTTGATATTATTTTGCCCTCTTATTGTTGTCCCTTAGGATCGTGGTGTCCAAGTCCGGTGTATTGGGTGGCAGAAAAGTGTGACACAAACTAAGGATGGAAAGGACATGACACTTCTTGGAGGTACACTTTAGAATTAAACATCACTTATGAATACTGAAGACTGAAAATATTGTATTACTCATATTGGAATAAATGGGATGTATACATGCGGGCAGTCACATCAATAGAATTTAGACCTATTATTCCAACTTTGATATATGTTGGTCTTATTAGCTTTAAATCGTTGATCCGTGTTTGTGGATTTAAGAACTTCTGTATACTAAGTTTAAACCTCTCTCTCTCTCACTCACTCACTCATATGCTAGAATTCATTTTGGAAACCCCTTAGAAGTGTTGGATGTGTCAATAACATTTATTAACTTTGATTATTTTCAATTTCAGATTTGGTGCTATCAAACAAACTAGTCTTATATGATCTTGAGAATATGGTCATTGGATGGACTGACTACAATTGTGAGTAGTACCAAGCAGCCTTTCATAATTTTGTTTTCTACTTTGTTGTATGGTTAGATATAACCCCAGTTATATATTAATATATGCAAAATTAGTCCAAGGTTTCATCAAGTTATATCACTTTAGATTCGTGGATGTGCAATCACATCAAATATCAACAGATTGGTTGATATTGTAACCAACTATAATTGGTTGTGCATGTGCATACAATATCAGCGGTTGCTATTATTCACTTATCCGGAAATAAGAAAGGTTAATTAATCTATAACAGATTTTGACAACAAGAAGCCTTGTCTGTTGTAGTAGCTATCTAATTCACATAAATCTCATAGTTAATTTCTATTTGTTTTTAGGTTAAATTTGTTGATAATTGTTTATGCTAGTATAACTTGCTTAGCATTGTGTTGTTGTTTCTTTAGGCTCTTCCAGCATTAAAGTGAAGGATGCAACTACTGGAATAGTACATATAGTGGGTGCACACAATATTTCTTCAGCTTCTACCTTTTTAATTGGTAGAACATTGACATTGTTTTTGTTGCTAACTGCTATGCTAAACGGTTTTATTAACTAGGTTTTGATGAGTTATGATATTCATTTGATTTTGTTGTATCATAATTCCTTGAATGATAAGGTGTGCTGTGTGGCTGATATGGCATAATTTAACCATTTCTCGTATACATGTAATTGAGAAAGGGGCAATTTTTTATTTTTAAAATTTTATTTTGTAACATTTTTGTTGTTTTTTAAATGAAGATGTAGGCTTATCTAATGGATGCATCGTCTTACCTTGACTTTTTATGACGACAAATATTGATGTTCAGAATTGTTAGCCAACGCTATTTTCTTGTAGCAAAGCAACCAGGAATGTTCAGAGTAAAAAAATTATATGATTTTTAACAATTACATTTTTAAGATATAGAAACAATAATAACGATAGAGTTTAACTAAGAATATAGTATTATTAATAAAATAGTACTTTTAATTTTATGAATATCTTCAAATTTTACTGTAGGTCGAAAAGTACGATCTAGAAGACATATTGGAAGGTTGTCCTATCTAGTGTTAAGTGTAAATTAAATTTGGCACAAGGAATAGGATAAGCATATAAACATGAACTTTCGTGTTTGCTAGATTGTGCAGAAAAAAAAAAAAAGAATGTACAACTTAGACATGTAGGATTATCAAATATGTTGCGACTAATCTAATTTCGTTTGATTATGATCACGTTTAGAGATTAAATAAGCGTCAAAGGGACAAGTCCCTATATATCCAAAAAATGTGTTACAACTCGCGTAACAAAGATGAATATGAACAAAGACAAAGTAGAATAAAAAAATATATCGGAAAAACTATATAGATGAAAAAAGACTTCAAGTTGAAAGAAGAAGCCACTGTAGGAGCAAAGACGAAAGATGTGGAATAAGAATCAATGGTGAAGAAGAACGTAGAGAATATATTAAATATTAGGCTTGATGACTTTTTAAGTCTCTAAACTTAATTTTGAAGTTTATTTTGGACCTTTAACAAAAAAAAAAAAGTGTCATTTTGATTCTTATGATTGGTTCTCTTGAAATCATGAAAGATATATTCTTTTAAAGGATTTTGCTGATACATCAATCATGAAAATAATTTGGTTATTAGTTTAAAATACACTGAGATTAATTATAGTTGTTTATTTAATTTTTAAGAGTTTAACACTCATAACTTAGAGAAACTTAGTTTTATTGTATTCGTCATTGTGAAAAACTACAATCCCAAGACTTTATTTTTATTGCGAATTTTAATAAAAAATCATTATCGAACCGTTTTAACTAATCATCATATTAAGGAGGGAATGGTACTCTTAACAAAGTCTTGGAGAAAATTATAATTTTGACTATGCGATAATACTGTGCACTTACAGTCTTATCATATATTAAAAAAATATTTTTGATATTCAATAACTAGATATTCATTGTTAGAAATTTTAACATAATATATATATATATATATATATATATATATATATATCAAAAATAATTTTTTAGGAATAGCTACTAAAAAAAATAGATTCTCATTATAAATATTTTTAAAATTTTATTATCTAAAAAAAATTGTAGTAAAAAATGAAATACTTAAAATAATTTTTTATACAACGCTATTTAAATTAATTTTTTATTTGAAACTTTAAAAAAAATCATTTTAAAAAAATTATAACAAAAAATTGAATACTTTAAAAATTATTTTTAAAAAGTCGTAAGAAACATGCCCGTAATCTTGATAGATAGAGGTATCGGAAGTTTTGGAATATTGAAGGATCTTGGAAATCCAGATGTGGTCAATAAGTGGAATAAAGATCTAACTTAGTAGGATAATGTTGACCGATGAAAAAGTGTTACGGAAATAATCTATTCAGCAAAGGTTCATTTGTATCCTTATAAAATTGTGTTTAATTACCATAATTTTCTATCATTTCATCACTTCTAAATATATTTCCTTATTAAAACCAAAATTATTTGTCTGACAGCACATAAAAATTATGTGATAAGAAAAACATTGTTAATATTTAAATAACATTTATTATTACTGTTGTGTCGATATTGTTAGGTTGAACTTCGAATTCGAATACAAAATCTCATAATTATGTGAGTTAATTATGATAAAATTTACCATATCAGATTAAGAAAAACATAACATTACTGTACCCGTGAATTCTTTGTTTCGATTGTGAATTTTGATTTATGATACTAAACATCTTATTTGGGATAAAATATTCAAGTATGATTGTGTTGTATGTAAAAGAATTTATTTTTCTTTTTAGGTCTTAAAAAGAATTTGTTTTTTCTTAAGGTATAAATATAAATATTTTCTATTGATAAAATATTCTTCAATGAGTGTATATATTTTTATTTTATTTTGAATAACATTAAACAAGGTAATAAATGTGAATTAAACAATAAATAATATACCATTTTTGGTTTGCAATAATTTTTTTATAATTATTACAATTGATAAATAAAAGAATCATTCTTAAAATAATTAATTTTTAGAATAAATCA
>JBBPBQ010020324.1:4303970-4324866 GCA_037974755.1 Cicer yamashitae
ATTATTTCAGTTACAATTTTATCATTCATTTTCAATCAAACAAGTAATATTTTAAAATAACTATATAAAATTTCGTAACTTTATATTATTATTATTATTTTTATATAAATTTTGGCAAAGAAAACTCTCATATCCAAACTCGATTGTTCACACAATTTTTGTATATTCATTTTAATTGATAAATTAATAAATCACAAGGTAATCCAAACAGATCTTCTTATTGAACTTTTAAAACTAAGAAAAGCTCTATTCAATGTAGATAATCCAAATTAGATAATCTTATTGAACTTTTTAAACTTATTTTAATCGAAAAACTCTCTTAAATGAAGATGATCCAATATCTACCAAAAAAAATGAGATTATGAAAAAAAATCTACCAAAAAATGAAGATGATCCAAATTGTAAATTTTTTAATCAATGCCATTTTTTCATATTATTTACTTTAATCAATATATCCTCATCCCATTATATGTCCATTGTTGTAAACTATTCCAAACTCTACCTTATTCATATAATTTTTTACCACCTCGCTTAACTGTGTGTTTAATACAAAGCGGTATTTGTAATAAAAATATTGTGAAGGAAAACCATTTTCTAATTAATGCATCTTTACACTATCCATCGATAGATTTTATTTTTTTAACATGAATCTAACTTGGATTAATTTTATTTTTATTATTATGTCAATGAAAGCTTTTAATAATTACTCTCTTCAATCTTTTTCTATGAGATAAATGAGTCAATAAAAATTGATATATTTAATTTAAAATATAATATAAAAAAAGATGGTAATCGACTAAATATGTATTAAATTGAAACCATTAGGTTTGCGGTGATGGTTGCCACGTGGCAACGGGAGGAGTTGGTGAAATCCAAGCAGTTGGTGATGTTGAAGTTGAAGAACGAGCGTTGGATTCAATCCCTAACGATGAAGAAGCTGTGAATGTGGTTAACTCTGAAATTCTGAAGGCTAAGAAAGGAAAGATGCCGATGATTTGTTCGGAAGTTGGAGATGCAGCTGTTGTTGTTGAAGGAGTGAATGGCGTTGCTGTTGCTGTTGATGAAGGCAGTGTGAATCAAGTAAACATGATGCTTCGCCGCAGGGATGATGTTGCCAATGGATCTAATCTTGAAAGGTTTTATATTAATTTTAAAAGTGGATAATTAATGTTGAGTATAGCGTTGCTTAATTAATTAATTGACAATGGTGCAGGAAGAGGAAGAGAGATTTTTCTGAATACTATATCCCACCTAGCAGCAGGTTGTGCCGTGGACCAAAAGCAGTGGTAAGAGTTGAAAGCAGTTATGATTACGTGGAAGATGGTTATCGCTGGCGTAAGTATGGAAAGAAAGCAATCAAAGGAAGTCCAAACCCTAGGTACGTAATTAATTAATTATCTTCTATTCTCTCTCTCACACATGAATGAATGATAGAATTGTTTGTTTCGTTTGTACCAGGGGGTACTTCAGGTGCGCCACACAAGGATGCAATGTGAGAAAACAAGTGGAAAGGGACATTTGCAATCCAAGATTTGTTATTTCTACCTATGAAGGAAAGCACAAGCATCCCCTCCCCACCTCTAAATTCAAATTCACCAACTCAACCATAGCTGCTGCTCTTTCACTTCCAATCAAGACTACTTCAACTGGGAATGCCACTAACAATATCCCAATATTCCCACCGCAACAACCATCGCCAATGCCATTTTCTCTTCATCATCGCTATTCACATGCGACTCCCATCAATAATAATTATCTTTGGCGCCCCAATTATCATAATTTCTTCAATTATGCTAATAATACCATCAGGCCCCATACATCTGGACTCAATTACCATCATCCTTATGCTATTGCTGCTACTGCTACTACTACTACTGCTACTGCTCGTCATGGACCTATTATTGGTGGATCGGTTAATCGTGGACTTCCACCGCTTGATCGTGCTCCAGATTTTCTCCAGCTGGGTGGCTATGGTGTCAGGGGTGCACCCGCTGCTCAACTTCATCTCAATTAATCATTATTTTAAAATATAAGATAAAATGAGTTAATAAAAATAAATGTATTTAGTCTAAAATTCAGATTAATTACATTAATTTTTTTATTGATTCAACTTTTTTTTATATTTTAGATTGGATGGAGCAGCAGGATACAAAATTAAGTTATCCTTTTATTTACATGCTTTAATTACACAGCAATGGAAACAATTCCATTGGTTTTAAGTTTGTTTTTATTTGAATTAAGGTACTTTGAACTGTGTCAATCCTGTTGTTTTGTTCAATTATATATATTGGTGATTTTATTTTTATTTAATTTTCGACCGGAAAATTAATATAGGTAATGTTATTCCCGCGATTTAATTATTTTGATATCGATGGTATATATTCAAGTTTGGGAGTGGGGATTCGTTTGTCTTTTGAACGGAAAGAGGAGATGTGGAAAAGATTGCTAGAACTACAACATTTGACACATATTTCCCTTTCGAAAGATGTGAAACATGAGATATATGTTTTAGGGAAAATCTGTTTAGGGTTTGTTCATTATCTGCATAAATTATTAAGGAAAATAATCCGTGGACACCGATCCACTTACTTTAGGAATGTTAACAGTATATAGATATAAATATAGATATAGATAATATACTCTTCAACTATTTTACCGTTGGATAAAAATAATATTTGTATTCTATTTATATCTGTATGGATGTTTGCTTAACAATATTTAACAGATTCTTAAGTATATGTGGATATTAGAAGATATTTATGAATATCATCTTTAAAATAAAAATAAATTATTTATGTATAAAAATTATTTTTTATTGCAATTATGTTGAATTTTTTCTCTATTTTATCAACACAAAATTAAACATTAATACATAAATAAAATATATAACAAAATTCTATCATAAAAAATAACAATACATTAAAACATAAACAAAAAACATTACGATATATCAATTTTACTAGTTTACTATCGGATATAGATACCATTACATCTGTATCCATTAACTAACCAGCAATCAAAGTATCCGTTCTTTTTATCTATGGATACTTGTTAAGCTACTCGTCTCGTGCTCATCGCAGATTTTATGCACAAATATATGTGGGTACATTTTTTTTTTGTCATCCCTAATCCAGCTCATCAATACCTTAAGAGAGAAAAAATAAAAAGAGTAGTGTGATAAATATGATATATTGGTGATCTGATAAGAAGAAAAATAAAAATAAAATAAAACGTTGAATAAGGATATAAAAATTAAATGTGTACTCAATTATTAATTACTATTCTTGAGGATGATTGTTTGGGTTTGGGTTGCGGAGCTATGCACGGTAATATCTTTTTCTTGACAAATACTATTGCATAGACATCCAACTCGTGTCAAATCTATTTAAGCTTAGAGTTATTAAGGATGTAAATCATTCAAATTAATGTGTACTAATGTGTTAACTCATAAGTCACCCAGTGCAAATTATAATGTTGACAATTACTGTATATTAATCGATATATCAATATACATATAATTGATAAGAAAAACATCAATTTAAACACAAAAGTTAGGTTAGATAAATAAATACTATCTCATTAAGAATGTTTATAGAGGAGTTTTAAACATGTAAAGTGTTCAAGTGGTTAGGAATGATACTCCCGAAATATTTTTTTTATTTATTTCATATATAACTTCACTTCCTTTTGAAGGGGTGGGAAGAGAAGAAAATTAATTGTCTAATTAATTTGACACTCGGTTCACCAGTCCATCTGAAATCTCAAAAAATGATTATATTTTCTTAAATAAATCTCTAAATGGTTTAACAAAATAAGGGTAAAGTAATTTTTTTACATATATAATAGTGATTGTATTTTGTTGTCTCTCTCCAAATCCATCCCTCAATTTGGGATGTTTTGTATAATTTCTTATTTGTTTGGTTTTGAGGCATCATGGGAAAAACTCTTTTATTTAATATATTGATTTATTTTTTATTTATTTAAATTGAATAGGTTATAGATCCCATAAATTATCACACATAATAATATTTTATTTATATGTAATTTTATTTTAACAAGCCAAAAAAAGGTTTAAGGACTATTGCTTCACCAAAACAACTTTGAATTTTGCATAGTGCGGTGGAGGACTTCAATGAAAACCAAGTGCAAGGTTAATGACTCCAAGTATAAATATACTTTTATGGAGTTCAAATGGGCAAATGAGCTTCTATTTTCATGGTCATGTGTTGGAATTTGTGGAATTGGAGAAATAAATTTGTCTTTAATAAGACTTTCAATGATCAATGGATCTCATCTTTGTGATTATTAAGATGACAACTGACATTGTCAAATGTAATCTACATCAGTGGGGTGCCCGTCAAAGTAACATTATGTTCATTAGTTGGAAAAGACCATACGAATGGTGGTTTAAACTTAATTGTGATATAGTTCACTAATCAACAAAAAATATAGCAGACTAGAGAGCTTTAATTCGAGACACAAGTGGCAGATTAATTGGTATTTTCATAAAATGGGAGACATTGATGCATGCACTTCATGTGGAGACGTGGAGAATATATTTGGGCGTAGACATGGTGCAAATACAATACATTTCTCATCTTCAGATAGATAGTGACGCGAAGTCTCTTGTTAATATGGAAACAATAGAGATTAATAACAATGGATAGATATTGACTCGAAATTTCTTGTTGATATGGTAACAAGAAATATTAGTAATAATGGACATGTTCCAACTTTAGTTTGTCGTATTAACAAGAAATATTCGTGATTTTTTAAAATTGGATTAATATGTTTATATTAACCCACACTTAACATGAAAGCAACATGAGTGATGATTGGATCGCTAATTATAATACTTTCTTTAACTTTTTTTACTTTTTATAATTTTATAATAATTCCGAACGTTGCATAAAAAAGAATGTTTGCGTAATTTAGGGGTTTCTTTTCTCTTAGAAAAAATGATAGATTTGAAAGAAAAAAAATGATAAAACATTGGTTGGACACAAAAATTTATAAAAGGACTTGGTGCAATTTTGCATAATAAGAATAATAATAAAAAAATAAAAAAAAAAATAAAAAAGAAAGAAAGAAAGAAAGAAAGAAAGAAAAGAAGAGAGGGAGATACGTACGTGTGGAAGAGAAGAGAGGTAAAAGGGTGTGATGAGGATGGTTTGTTTGTGGAGAGGAGAAGAGGAGAACAAGTTTTGTTATTTGTGTGTGTGAATGTGATGAAGCTGCTAATCACAAATTAATTGATAATGAGAATTGGAATAAGAAGAATGAATATGATGCAGTAGAATTGAATTGAATTGAATTGAATGGAGAATATTAACATGAATAATCGTCTCTCATGGAATTCCACCCCACAATTCCCATCTCCCAACCTTCCCTCACTCCCCAAGGTCATCATCATCCATCTCAATTCATATCACATTTATTCTACTATACTTGTATTCATTATTATCCACTCATTTCTTTCAGGTTCACTGTGGATGATGAAATTGAGGTCAACTCAAACATTCATGGATTCTCCATTTTATCCACACCGTCCAGGGGAGCCAGATTGTTCATATTACATCCGAACAGGACTCTGTAGATTCGGTGCCACCTGTCGATTAACCATCCTCCTAACGCAAACTTGGTACTACTACTTTAATTTATTCATTCACTCATTAACCTGCCATGCATTTCTACAAATTATATATCGTTCAATGTTCTCCTTCTACTTAGATAGATTTCTTTTGAACCATTCTTATTCTTGTAATAACTGCTGCTTAATTTGTGTCAAATCATATAATATGACAATTATTGTGGGATGGAGGGGCTGCTTCATTTGATATGATAGCAGAAATATAATGATGTGCATAGACACCAAGTAGAATGTCAATCTGTTTTTCTCCTCCTTCCTTGATGCAACAAGCATAATTAGCTTTCAGTGTGTAGCAACGGTTTGTTTGTTTGTTTTTTTTTTTTTTTCCAATTTTCTGCTGTATAAAACCTTTTTTTAATGTATGTGTACACATGCTCTTTTCACACTAGTAAATTTCATTTAGCTGGGATATATATATGTTGAATTTGCTGCGTGCTTTTTCTTTTGATACTAGTCTAATATGTGGACAACCAAGTGACTGAGCTCAAGTGGTTAATGAACTTCAATTAAAAACAAATCGTTTGAGAGAACCGGAATTCGATTTCTGCCTAGAACAATTTTTGGCCAGATTTTACTTACTTGCCGAACACCAGATTTCTAGGGCCCATTCCCCACGGAACCGTAGGGTTAAAACAAAACAAAAAATCTAATATGTGGAGGTTATAAAATTATATATTCCTGATAAGTTTTTATTGTGAATACTATCAGGCTATTGTCACTGCAAGGATGATTGGCGAGTTCCCAGAAAGAATAGGGCAACCAGAATGTCAGGCATGTATATATCAGCTTCTAAATGCATGCATAACATGCACATTGCTTAATCAATAATGAGCCTGCATGCATTAATTTGTTATTAAGCTGTATCTTGACATATATATAGTATAATATCTATACTGTGTTCTTTATTTTAAACATTGACCTTAACAAAAACATATATATTTTTTTCTGCTTTGCAGTTCTATCTGAAGACAGGAACTTGCAAATTTGGTGCCACATGCAAATTTCATCATCCTAGAGACCAAGCTGGGATTGCTGGAAGAGTTGCATTAAATATTTTAGGCTATCCACTCCGTCCTGTTAGTTTTTAACACTCCCCTCATTTATTTATAAGTATGGATTTTTCTACTGTTAAACTTGTGGGTCATTGATGGATCTTTGTTCATTTGGTAACATTTGACCGGTCTGATCCACTTTTAGACCTGCAATCAATTCAGATTTTTCTCTATATCTTCTATATTTTGACACTTATTTATAGATATATATATATCTTTCAGGGATTGTTGTCTTTTAATTAAACTTACTAAATAAACATATTTTTAATTATCTGCTTGTGCAGAATGAAGCTGAATGCAGCTATTATTTGAGAACAGGAGAATGCAAATTTGGGAACACATGCAAATTCCACCATCCTCAACCAAGTAATAATATGACGATTCCATTAAGGGGTTCTCCTATTTACCCTTCTACTGTCCATTCTCCAACCTCCCAAGTTGGAGGATTTGCAAATTGGTCAAGAGCATCATACGGTCCTTCAAGTTATACACCTTTAATTATGCCTCAAGGAGTGATTTCCGTGCCTGGATGGAGTGCTTACAGTGTAAGCTAAATTATGCCTCAGCAATGATGAATACTTTAACTAACTTTAGTAATCCTGACACATAGCATGCTATCATGCTATGAAGACTTTCACATACACTAGACACGATACTGACACGTAAACACGTGTAATAATTTAAGAAATGAAAAGTGATTGAATGTAAATACATGTGCGATGTTGTGTCGGTGTCAAACATAGGACACACCTTCAATCTAAAATATCGGTGCTACAAAGATGGCATGTACTGCTAGAACCTTTCCTGCAATATGTTACATCCTAGCTGATGGAACAGTAGCATATATATTTTGCAGGGCCAAATGGGATCAGTGATCTCTACTCCTCCAGGCAGTCCATTGAAGAGGGAAAACATATTTCCCGAGAGACCCGGTCAGCCCGAATGCCAATTCTACATGAAGACTGGAGATTGTAAGTTCGGCGCAGTTTGTCGATTCCACCACCCACGTCAGAGACTAATTCCTGTTCCTCCTGACTGTCTCTTGAGTTCTTTAGGCCTTCCTTTACGTCCTGTGAGTTGAATTATATATCATACCTTTCATTCACAAAAATAAGCGACAATATTTATTGAAATAGGTGTGAATTCTATTTGTGGTGAATAATATATAAAAAAGTTATTTGCTTAATGTTTTGATTGAATTATTAGAAGCTGATAGAGGCAGTATCCTACACTACAGGGAGAGCCTTTGTGTGTCTTCTATTCGCGCTATGGAATATGCAAATTTGGCCCAAGTTGCAAGTTCGATCATCCAATGGGAATTTTCAGCTATAATTTATCTGCATCTCCTTTGGCGGATTCCACTGGCAGGCATCTGTTAGGATCTTCATCGGCAACTGCTGCATTAAATTTATCGTCCCAAGGACTTGTTGAGTCAAGATCAGCAAAGCCTAGGAGGCTTTCAATATCAGAGACAAGACATATTCCTTCTGGTGATGATGATGATAATGACGACGTTGATGAAGATGGATGATGTCTCTTGGAAATGGTTCTTTTGGCCGGCTTTTACAAAATTTTTTAGAGGAAAAATGAATAATCTGTAAATTAATTTTTCTAATGCTGGAGGTCATGTCAGGTTAATTCTGTCATCAAAGCCTTTACTTTCTCAATACAGTTTGGTTGATGGTTTTGTATTGTATAGAGTCGTTTTTCAGCGGCAGTATCATCGACACCTTTGTACTTTTCATGCTCTTGTACCTTCCTACCAGAAATTTGGCAGAAATTGAATGTTGTCAATGATTCAGTATATCTGTAGAATAAATAACAACTGCTGGAATGGAATTTCATTCTTGTGCCTTCTACTTTCTCTTGATCCATTTATGTTGTCTATGGTGATTGTCCTTGATAGAGTTTGTTTTGCAGAAGTTGAGGGGTAGAAAGGCTTGATTATGAATTTGGAGGCAGTAAAGCAGAACATTTTTTAAATACTTCTTCCCAGATGTCAAGGGTGGTACTTTTGACTTTTGTTCATGTAGAAACTTCTCTGGAATTCAGCCATTCAGGACACAAATTTCATGGTCCAATTAAAGGTGTGCCTTTTCTGCTTGTAATTTGATTTAAAGTTCACATGTAACAAATTTTAGTTTGGAATTTTAACTTTTAATGGAGGCTTTAAGAAGTAGCATTTCTGTCCCTGTAGATAACATGTATTGTTTTGCTCATTTTATTCACTAAGATAAGATACACTCTCAGATATGATTCATATACTATTATTATATTCTAACAATTATTTCTTTCTTTCTTGCTTTTAGTTTTATGGTGTATATTGTATAGATAATCTTATTCTTCTACCTCGTTTGACAACTTTGTTGGATCTGTGTTGGTGTCAATTGCTGCAAGACTTGAATCGTGAAGTTGTTGATGAAGAGTATCTGTAGTAAATTCCAAAGCGTGTTGTTACACTAGCCTTTAGGTTCGATTCGCCCCCACCAATCGGATGCAAATGAGATAACCAGCGAATCCCCTTCAGGGTACTTTGGAAAACCTTGATATGATTTGCACTATCACACCAAGTATCTTTCAATAGTATTTTACAAAATAATGTTTCTTATTCTTCACTCATGCATTAGAGAAGAATAAGATGACTTAGAATATAAGAATAGGTGGGAAAAGTGGATGATAATCTCTTCAAATTCGTGTCTTCATTCTGTCCAAAGTGACACTATTTATAGAAAAATAATATCACTTGAGGAAGAGATGTAATTCTTGGTTCTGCCCTGTTTGGCGAAATGGTATATATACATATAACGTTCAACAATTGAATGAATTGTTGCGATGGCCCAGTGGTGAAGCAACGCTGTTTTGTCTGCGCAGTGTTCCGGGTTTGAATCCAACCAACACACCTTTTCTTTTTAAATTCAATCGCCTTTTCAAGGCAGGGCAGAATTAATTCAAAAAGAATTCAATCGTTGCGCCTTTTCAAGGCAGAATTCCGAAGGAAGGATTGAACTCAGGACCTCACTATGTCACAAAGAGAACACAACCACTAAACCAAAAACAATGACATGTCTATTATAACCAATTATGGATACATATATTATCCATAGATAATCTTATTCTTCTACCTCATTTGACAACTTCATTGACGACAATTTTATCTTTTCTTTGGCAAAATTTGTGTTGCCAACTTTGCCCGACTCTAACACTTATTCATTTTTCCAATATTTTTTACAGTCTAATGTAGTTTGCATAACCAGATTTGATATTTACAATTCTTATCGACTTGTATCTCTTTGTCATCATTGAGCTATTGTTTGTGGAAATGACAACTTCAAACTTGCACACTACTTGACCATCTTCTTGTCGAACTTGTCTTTTAACAATCATTGTCGAATCTCGTTATGTTTGCAGCATTTTAGCCGGACAAATTATAACTCAGCACATGTTTGATTCCACATTTGCAGCCGTCAATTTTGATTTTAGACGTGTAAAATTAATTTAACATGTTTATTTATTCTCTAGTAGAATTGATTTTAACTTAGAGTTAGGATTTATAGTTTTTTAGTCTAAATATAAATTTTACATTTAAATTTATTATTCAACTCATTTTTACGTAAATATATATAAACATAAAATCACTTTATATTTAACTCACTTTTAAATAAAATTAATTTTACAAAATTAATTAATTTTAGTAATTTTGTCACCCAACAGTTTGATGCTCGTCTTAATTACTAGTTTTAGTCGGATGATAATATTTGCACATTTACTATTTGTTTGTCAAGTTTGATTCTGTCAAAATAAAAAATTGAACTTTTTTGGTTTGTTTTGCTTGATTTGGATTAGTGTATGTTTGAAGGCAGAATAAAATAGATATATGATCAGATATAAAGTAGGATAAATAAAATATCATAGTGATAAAATAAATATTGTTATATATTGTGTTTAACGCGCACATGATAACAAATGGAACTCGTGTTTATTATGAGAGTTTAGTCCTTTTGCTAGACCCAACCTCCGTTAATACAAATAATATAATATTATTTTATCAAATTATGGATTTGATACACACTTCATTGTGACATGATATAATATATATCATATTTAAATGATAAAATTATTATTGTGAAACAATTATATACTATTTTTTTCAAATAAACTTAGACAACACTTTTAAATATTACAAATTTACAAAAAAATATTAAAAAAATTAAATAAGTATTAAATGAATTTATATTAAAAATTCAATTGACACTACTAAATAAATAAGTTCAATTAAAAAAATATAAATAGCTAAATAATTCTATTTTATTTGTAGGATAAACTCACTAAAGGTATGATATATATTATATGTAAATAAAAAACTACTTTGGTAAAATATTATATTTATTTTAAAAATTTAAATTAATATTCAAATTTTTATAATTGTGAATAATAATTTATTAGATTATATAAATAAAATGTCAAAATTACTCTTGTAAAAAGTCATACATATTTTTTAAAATTAATTATTAATATTTTAAATTTAAATTTAATATCAAATTATATTGTTTTTTGTTTTTATTTTATTAAATTTTAATTTTATATATTTTAAATTATATTTTACATGAACAATTAAGTAAATTATTGTTCGTATTCATATTTAAGATAATAATTATCACTATGGAAACAGAATAAGACATTATTCGTGAATATCTTATCAAATTATGTTGGTTTATTAAATATCAATTTGAGATATGTGATACGATAAAAATATCCTATCACATCCTTATGTGTCATCAAAAGGATCCTTAAGGTAGGAATTAAACTTAGGTTGTTCAGGTGAAAATGTGTGATGAGCAATACAGTTACTTTTAACATGTATATGTACAGGTGCCGACGAAAATACATAATTGAATTGAATGAAGTTGTGAAGAAGAAAACTGGTTAAGAGGACAAAAACCATTATATTAGACAATATGCACAACGAGTCAAAACGAAAGTGACATCAAATTCAAAGATATCCACAAAGAAAAGCTAGAATTAAAACTTGATTTTGTTAAAAAAAAAAAAAAGATGTAAACTAGTTTTATATTAGTTTTATGTTGTCAACAAAGGAAAATGTGGTTACAAGACAAGAGGGGTAAGTCTCCATTGTCTCTAATTTCAAAGGAAACAATTCTCCTTGTGCCTTCCTCTTCTATCTTTTTCAAGGACCAACTCAAGACTAAGCCTATGTTCGGTACATGTCGTGTTAATGTTTTTGGCGGTCATGTTATAATTTAAAAATTGGACGTTCTATAATCATAAAATTTTAATATCAAAATTTAAGATTTTAACATTTTGGTGGTGGGTGGTAGTGTTTGGTATATTGCAGCCGGTGTCACTGAATATTTATTCTAGACATAAGGTTGAAATTTAGAGTATTCAGTGTACAAAATTAAAAATATAAATACAACTTTTTAAAGTTTAAGATATATTATAAAAGAATTAAAAATATATACAATTTTTCAAAGTATTATAAATTTTTTGATTTACGGTCATTTTAATGGTGCATGGTACAATTGTCTTGACGTGGAAATATTGAGTTAAAAACATATCTAAAGTCAAACCAACAATTCAAAATATATAGTTTATTGCGAATATGTTCGTATGATTAAAATATAACTATTTGTAATTTGTAATAACCATATATTATCACAAGTTTATTGGTTTTATTAACTTATAGTATTTTTTTATAGAGCATTTAAATTTATAATTTATGGTGTATTATTTTTCTTTCATTTATATTTACCAATTAGTTTCACGCTAACGTTATGTAACTCTTTGAATTCAATACGCTAGTTTGTTTATCCGGTATTTGTTCATCAATTATCAAGTGGTTTATCCATTATTTCTTATTTTTTTATGTAACATATCGTCCCTTTTATAAAATCCTCCTACTATATGGTTTCTTCACTATTTTATTTTATTATTATTTTCCTTTTTGTTGCCTACTTAACTACACGTGGGGTATGCAAGACCATTCTTGTACTATGTGATATCTAGTTCTGCATGATAATTGTTCTACAATTGTATGCGATATCATTTACTTGCAATCATTTTTATGGGTTCCTTTCAAAACTCAAATTGGAAATTGATTTGTACATTGGACTAAAATGCACAAATCTTAATTTTTAAAAACAGAATAAAAAATTATAATTCATTTTATTCTGATCACTTTTCAAACAATAGAATAAAACTTTGTTTTGTTCCATTATAAAATACTAAAATAATAATATAAGATATGTATTTCACTTCATTCCATTTCATTTTATTCTAGCCGCTTTATTTAAAATATCCAAATTGAGTCTATGAGTGTGAAGAGCTAGCTTTCAGTTAACAAATAGAAAAATTCTTTAAATGGATGATCAAATATCTCTTAACTACAGGACTGTATGCAATCTAGATACCACAAAACACGTTAATGGAGACTTGGAGTCATGCATTGCAGCAACGGATCCAAATTTGTCGTTCTTAATGTCAATTCAAGAATATTGGCCTTCATTGTAATTTGTTTACTTTTCAATCAATATATTAATTAATCGAGGTGTTATATAGGGTAGGGTGGGAATTATTAGGTGAATAAACTAATTTGTGATTTGTTTGGCTAATTGTTTTATAATTGATCATATGTATCAATTTAATAAGATTTGGTCTTTGCATTATTCTTTCCTTTCTGAAGTTTCTTTTGATACTAATACTTCTATCATTTTGCCTTCAGATTTTGAAAAGCAAGATTGATTGTTTTAATATCATAAAGAACAATTAAATTTTGTATCAAAGACATTTTTTTTAACTTGGATTTTATCCTTCGAACCGAGTAGACTTATAATAGATGACAAAATTATTTCTCAAGAGATTTAACACCGTTGCATTTCTATAGCTAAATTTAAATATATGATTAAACCGAAAGAGATCTTTATCATCTCATCCAAATGTTCTTATCTAGATGTTTTTTCGTCACTACATTTGGAGTTACTTATGCACAACTGATCAATAAATTTGATTTGTCATTAGTGCCGTTTATTTTGAAAGGATGGGAATCTACGATGTCATCACAAACTGATATAGTTGGCTGGCAGCACATAAATGGGAGATAATGGTGGAACACCACATAAAAACAAGAAGATAACGCAAGGAAATGAAGCATATTGCGTTTCATAGAAGGTTGTGATCACGAATTCCAAATTTTTCTATTTTATTGGCATGATCAATAGGAAGTAGTGCTATTTTCATTAATGCTTCTTGGAATTTTTTGAGTCTATTTGAATAAATAAATTATCTTAAGCAAATTGAGTGTACGTTTGTTTCTAGGGATGAAATTATGATATTCTAGGATATTATTTCTAGGAATAACATTCCTATTCATACTAATGTGTTAGGTGAAATTTTGGATTTCCTAAGAATGTTTCTGAAATTTGGTTAATTTAAATTTTTTAAAATATTGAAACAAATGTAGTAATGTTGCATTTCCTATCCCAAGTTCCCAAGAATAATATTACAAACCTTGAAACAAACACACTCTTTGTAAAATACTCCAAAAGGGAATATTAACCAAATATTTGATTTCGCTTTTAGACGTTTCAAACATAATAATTGAATTTGATATCTTTGAATAGTCTCAAGTGGAATTGACTTTGCCTTTATTTTTTATTCTAAGTCAAAGTTAGAATTTATAACTTTTGACTTCAAACATGATTTTTACATTTAAATTTATTTTTCAATTCTTTTTTACTTAATATATTCAAACCAATTTATTTGATTTGTAATTCATGCATATAGAAATTCCCCACTTGATAAGGAAACCTTAAAGAAAAAATATGCAATACAAAGTTATTCAAGATAATATAGGATACAAATATGGGATAAAAAATGACGCATTTTACTAAAAAAAGATTTGAATTAAAGATAATTAGGTTGCAATTCACTTTTCTAGACATTTTTTCAAACAATATAATTGATATCACAAATAAAATCTATACATAAATTTAAAATTTATACTTACTCCGTATTTATGTAAATGCATGGATTTATAACTAGTTAACAATTAAAAATTATAAAATAAGATCAATTTTGTGGAATACAACACTTGTACTCAACACCATATTTCTCAAAGAAAAAAACACACATTAAAGGAAAAGATTATAAAATTTCGGAAAAAACATACATTAAGGGAAAAGATATACATTGAGGAAAAAACATACATTAAGGGAGAAAAAACATAAAAGATGAATGGCCAAAACCATACGTTATTTTTCTGGCACAGCCCAACATCCTCTGTAACCGGATGAGAACTATGTGTCACTGCGACCTTCCCACCTCGTCACCCTCCTCTCTCCCTATACTTTTGCATAAAATATAGTGACATCTATAAATATATATTTTTTTAATAGGTTTACTCGAGACGTATCCAACACTAAATATAGATAGCTGTAGAGATATTTGACATATTGAAACTTAAGTTCATGATCAGAAATACTCTTCTTTCTCACATTTGCTGTGTATGAATTTTGACATTAGACTTTTTATAAAGAAATTCATAACAAACAAATATCATTAGTACTCTAAAATGTGCTAAGGCAATGAATCCAGAGTAACCATCCAGGCATAAACATAAGCCGATAAAATAAATAAGGTAATATGATGAAACCAATAATCACAAACTGTTTTCAAATTCACTTGAGTAATTAACATCAATTACTTTATAAAATGATAGATGACTGCAAGATGATTTCTCAAGTAAAAAGAACCTCACTTCTAAATTAACTTTCTAACTACTCTCTCATCATATCTACCACATTCTCTTATTTTTATTTTATGCCCTTGAGACTCTCCAAAGTCTCAATTATGATCAATTGCTGTAGCTGTGAGTTGCATTTGCTTCACTTCACATAAATGATGTGTTTTTTTCTTTACAAAATTTACATAACTTTGACTATGACTTCAATTCAATTCATGTACTAGCTATTGAAATGGATCCACCCAACATTTATCCTCCTCAACTGCTTTTTCCCAACGTTTTCTGAAAATATCTAATTCTCTGTAAGAAAGCCTCCTCACCTGCACCCCCCAAAAAACTAATATATTAGTCACATAATCCAAATAATTCAGAAATAATTAAGATAACAGCATGACACTAAAGTAAGGAAGAAAATGACAACTTCCAATAATCATATGACACAAGTTTTATCATATACAAGAAGAATCTCAACTATACTATATGCAATGTGAGCTAATTGGATAAGCAATTAGTCATTATCATGGAGGGTCACAAGTCATTTTCAAACTCTGAAGACATTGTATTTTGTGTTGGCTATTGCACTAAACTCTAGAAGGTCCATAAAAATATAATTAATCAAACAAACATAACCTAAGCACTGGCCATAAAAAAGGACACGATTTTCAAAGAGAATATGATATTGGTTGTATTTGGCTATGATTCTAAATTGGACTGTATGAGGATGAGTGCTAGTAGTTTTGGACCATCAAAATGAAATGTGATTTTGACATAGAAACAATCAGACAGTGACTTTAATTAATTGACAAATAGTGACAACATAGTAAAACTTACATCAACTCTATGGTCCTTTTCCGGGGATGCAACCGAAACCTGCAAGTCACAATTTATAAGTCAAGTCTGATAGAATTAAGATACACATTCTAAATAACAAGCATGTTACGAACTTATAATCGTAAGAAAACTTTAGCATTTCTGCATATTTAAACTTAAAATCTATGATAAAGATGTCGCATTTCTGACCGCAGTCTCATCGATGCCACCAAGAGTGGGACGATTGTAGTGAACAATGTATTCGGCATCAACAACACCAACATTTTTTGTTCTATCACCCTATTCATCATACATAAAAAATGTCAGATGAAACTATAAAGCAAAATTAAAAAAACACATAACATAATACTGTAAAAAAATAGAAAAATCATGAAATTGAACCAAAGGATATAATGAGCATATATAACTTGCCAGAGAGCAGTAGCCAAGTTGCATATCTAGACCCCATGCATGGATCAAGTCATTCTGTAAAATAAACCACAAATGATGAACAATAATGTGTTTTACAAAGAAATGTTTTCATGGCTGCATTAATGGAACATAGGGGTGCACCTGAATCATGTGCCACACACATCGCCATGCAGCTTTTGAGAAAACAGGAGCCATCATTTCTATCCACCTGAAACAAAAAAATTCATATTTCATCGACTGAATAAAATCAAGGGAAATCCACATTGAATTTTCCATTGGAATTTCATTTTTTACCCTGTGCAAGGAGGAGCAGTGCTACTTTCATCACATCCTTTACCATCATTACCAGCTTTAAATGTCCTCCTGTGAACACAATGACCAAAAGTATGTACAAAATAAGCATGAGTAAGAACACTTTTATCTAATAGTAACATTAACATTAATGTTCATCCAATACAAAAATGTAATTATGGATAACTAAATAAAATTAGTATAGGGGTGAACCTGTGCACTTCTGATCTCCTCCCACGTGCAGTAATCTGATGGTGAACTTCTGATTTTTTAGGATCAAGTGCTGGTTGTGATATCTCTAGCCCTTCCCTTTTGACAATTGAAACATACCTTAAAAATCATAAAAGGAAAAATGTCAAACACTAATCCTTAACCATTGTTGCCAATTAAAATAGTACAATGGAATCAAACTTTATGATTGTGTTGTCAAACAGCAGCTATAGCGTAGAAAAATTTAACAAACAGCTATTGATCCACAATACGCAATTTAGTACAAAGTATTATCAAATAGAGGCTACAATAGCACTTTACTGTAGTATAATTTGAACAAACTGTTATTTTTTTGCAATCTGCATAATAATTAAGCAAAACTAACAAAAAAATTCTACATACCTGTCAGGGTGAAAATGTTCAACTCCTAAGTCCTCATCCCAAAGAAAAATATAATCATATTCTGCAACTATGTCGGGGTGTAAGAAACGCTTGGCAAACCACCTGGTCATTGAAAACATGTTTAGCACAACACACAACATATATAAGATAGCTGAAGTTTTTCAAAATATGGATATAGAAATTGAATGTGAAATCAAATCACCTAGAGACCTACCATTTGCTTTGATCAGCTACCGATATATGAATGACACGATCGCTCCATTCAAATTTCTTCCATCTGTCGACAATGCCATCATAATGGAAAAGCATCACAATGAAATTACTTGCTAGAAACTGCAATTTGGTGTAGAACGAGGGTCATGATCCATTGATAAAACAGAGTATTTAGTAATGAAAAATCTGCACAAAAAACACATTAAAGGACCTTTTTGACCATCTTGTCTACTAGATCTTTCTGCTTTATCCCAACTGCCATTGCAAACAAATTGGTTGAGGCAGTTGCTTTAATCTGTTAAAATATGAGCAATTAGTAATCATGAGAAGCAATTTAAATGAGAGAACATTGGCTACATCAATGACATCAAAACATAAAAAAATAAAAATAAATAAATAAAAAGACATCTACAATCGGTGTACCCAAGTTCGAACCCTGACCGGAACAATCTTTGGTCAGGATTTATCTATGTCTCAGTCGAACTTTAGATTACTAGAACCTTTTTCTCTTGGGAACCGAAAATCACATAAAGTTGAGTGGTCAAGGGTGAGTGAAACTTACATATGCTTCTTGATGACCCGTCTTAGGCATGTGACGATCCCATAAAGCTCTCATCTCCAAACTGGAAGTACTTGAGACTATACCAGCAGGTAATGCCTCACTTCCACTAGGCCTGCACTGCTTCTACTAAACAAGATAAACAGATATAAGCACCAAAGCTAAACATCCAAAATAGTAATAGAGTTGTCAATCGCGAATCACATAAAATAATAGTTTGTTCAAATTCCACTACGCAAGAGTACTCTAGTGCCGCTATAGCCAATATTTAGTAGTGTATCGTAGAACATCAGTGATTTGTTTAAATTTCGCTAAGCTATAGCGCCACTATTTAGCAACACTAAATACTACATAATCAAACATGACAATTCACAAAAATATTATATACAATACACCCTGTCAAATTCATTCACAGTAAGAGAAAACAAACCTTGCATATATCAGTAGTTTCCACTTCCACATTCCTATCTACATCCAATTTGAAACTTGATAGTTTCTGCAGGAGCACAAGATCAATCAACCATTTTAGAAATTTGGAAAAAACCACAAATTTTACTTTGTCAAAGTCAAAGTCAAATTCATCATCATTTTCTGAATTTTATCTTGAAGTATACAATACCTCTTTGTAGCTTTGTGAGTATACTGAACTTGTGATAAATACAGCAATACATATTAAAAGTGCCGCTGGAAAAATTCCATATAGACATGATTTTTTACTCTTTGAATCAACAGCCAAAACCGTCTGCTTCAAAACACAAAATAAAATATTACAGAAATTAATAATCAATAATAATAACGGAATAGAATCAACGCTGTTTCATAAAAAGTTTAACCAAGTAATAACGAGTCAATATAAAAAATTCAAAATAGAAAACCTATATATATATATATATAAAAAAAATTGTGATTCCTATTTTCATCGTTAATTAATAATAATCATTTGCATAAACACAAGTTATTATAAAAATTGAAATGAGGAAGAAAATATTACCCGAGCAGGTGACTTCATGTCTTGCATTGAAAATTGAGAGAACAGAGAAAGGCTATTATTCTGTTTATTGTTTGTGAATCAAAATCGAAATTCGTGGAAAAAGTGTTAGAAAGAAGAATTAGAGACGGTGATGATGAACGTAATTAAAATTGGTGAGGTTTAGAATAAAATTAGAAAGAAAAAAAAAATGAAAAAGGATAAAAAGAACCTTTAGTTTAAGTTTAAAAGGAATAGAGATAATTAGTTGACGAAAGGAGCGGGAAGCGAATATAGCGGGGAGCACTGTTTCTGCCTCAAATGTATCGTGTCTTTCTTTCTCTGTTTTTTTTATAGCAAAACTCAAAGGTTGTTCGTATTCCTCACAAATTCACGCACACGTACGTATCTTTCGAACTCAAACCTTAACCTCCTTCTACTCGTCCACTCTTCTAAATTTTATTATTCTCTCTCATATAATCATTCTCATTTTCAATCTACATACTTATTAGTATTTGTATATCAATTTTTATAAAATAATATTTTTTTACTAAAATAAAATCATAGTTTGAATATAATTTTGTTCTTTTATTTTTTACTTAATTTTTTTTTGGCCATTTATCTTTTTTATTAATTAATTTTATCAATTATTTTTTCTAAATAAAGTATTTAAATCATTGTTTCAACCACTACAAAAATAATAATAATATTTTATCTTTCAAACTATTTCTAACATCTGTTAATATATATGCACTATAATATTCTATAAAAAAATTTATTTAACCCAATAGTATGTTTGCACTTGAAAAAACTATTCTTGTATGTTTTGAAATATATGTAAATTATTTTAAATGAAAAAAATTTTGTTAAACTTCCTGCATTTTAAGTCTTTATTAAAGTTGCACTTTTAACTTTACAGTTGATCCAAAATAGTTTGAAAGGAATATAATGAAAATGACTAATTTTCATAATTTATAAAAGATAAATGACTAAAATGAATTGAAAAGAAGATAAATGACCTAAAAGAACAATACCCAAATCACCATTCTTGCCGATAACCCCATTCTTGAATATTGTTCTTCATGTTTTAAAAAAAAATAGAAAAACACTCAAAGAAATAAGTATGAAACTCCAGTAAGGGTAAAAGTCATTGGTGAAAAAAAATGCATCAATGATTATTCACACTCAGACTCCATAATTTTATATTTTAAAAAACAGAACCAAATCTACAAAATGACCATAAGAGAGTTTTTCTAGTTATGATCATGTCAGTCACATAGTTAGTTGTGCTGGTGGAATTGTTCGTGTTAGTATTATGACCAATTTTCTTGAAATTCCCATCAAGAACACCATGGAATCATCTGCAACTTTGAGGATTCACAACCGGTATTTCTGCCATTTATGGGGTTAGATTGACTGAGAAAAACTCTTCGACAATAGTGGCGGTGGTGGCTGGCAGCATTGTTGTTGGGTGGTGATGTGGTCCATAGAAAAGGGAATGTTCTGCATTAAAATGAGAAAACATTAATTCATCAAAAAAAAAAAAAAAAAA